>WEKX01021118.1:49323-83760 GCA_013390025.1 Pitta sordida | reverse complement strand
GTAGCATGGAAGAGCAAAGTCAAAGAAAGCTTTTGTATGACAGCTCACTGCCTGTGCATAAGCTGAGTATCAGTGCCATCGAAGTGGCGTACTTCAGACAGCTCAGCTAGAACTTTTATTGAAACTGCACTGGAAATAATATATCTTGCAGAATTTGGAAATACCACTCCCCCTGAAATATAAATAAGGATGAGGGGGAAAAAATTATAAGCTAAAAATCAAAATCCATTCTGCTTTCAATCTTTAGTAATGGACATTTTATTTTTGTATATTACAATTTGCTATACTGAACAAACTGTAATAACACAAACACAGAAAATGCATCCTAGTGCAAATTCCATCTTCACTTTGGATTGATCCACTGAAGCTATGTATTTCTTAAAGAATCTACTTGAAGATCTTGCTTTGAGACTAAAGTAAAAATCACAGCTTTCTTCAATATTTGCAACTTTTGCAATATTGCAACTTGCAATAAAAGTCCGTTGGGAGGATGTACCTCATAAATGTCAATCCACACGGCTTTTATTACACCTTCTAGAAATGGATACATAGAGTTAAGCATTTCTTCTTATGGTGTGATGGATAAATCTCTGCAAATATTCCCACTCCTGTGAGACAAAGCTTGTAAGCCTAAGGACTTGACAACTTTGTCCAATGTTTTCAAAGCACCCCATCAGAAAAGGCCTTTCTTAGTACTCATTATCTGGTCTATCCAAAGTTCATCTTTATCACTGGAATGGAAAATAAAGAGGGACAGATGAAAGTACATTAGATAGTTTTGATTTTTTAAGTCTCAACAAGAGGCTTTAGAAAATCCAGAGGAAAGACAAATCTACCTTAAACATGGGAAAAGAATCCAATTTGACAGTATTTGAAACCAAAATCTCCTTCTTAACCCTTGACTGCAGCTGAACATGTTCCAAATTACTTCAAAGTGAACTACACCTGTGATGCTGTAAGTAGTAGATATTCAGGAATTCAACTGAATATAAATAGAGAAGTAGACTATCTTATCACAGTAGGTATGACAAGATACCTGCAGAAGAAAAGGTTAAATGTCTAGTCAAGAAGAAATAGAAGGTTGGCCACTCCTTTAATTTTATGAAATCTAATGTCTGTAGTGGAACAAAGTGAGGTTATGCAACACTGAGAATAATGTTAGGAAATACAGTCAGTGAATGTTAGGAAAACACATATACCTTTCCTTTGAAAGGCACCAACAGCAGCGTTGTCCAGATGCCACGCTAAAGTTCAACGATGGAACAAAGTCACATCATTATTTGTTTGTCCAAGAAGTTTTCATGATTTTCTCCTCTTATTTGACTTCAACAACACAGTAGTAGGAGAAATAATGTGCATTTATCCTACATTTCATTAAAATGTGTTTAGACAACGAAAATATAATTTGAAATCATGCTCAAAACTTGGCATGTACATACTGCTCATTGAGGAACACAAACTAAGTCAGCTCTGGTAAAGTGAAGTCAAAAAATAAGAACACGAAGAATTGGATGGAGAAGAGTGTAAAGAAGTTATGCATACAAAATGCAATTCAGAGATTTTTTTCTCAGTCTGTGAAAAACAATTTGTGAAAATGAGGATTCTGAATATATTCCAGAAGATGTCAAACACAGAACTATTAAACTGAACTATGAGACCTATCTGTATCACCTAAAATACCTCTCTACATCCATCTCCCAACACAGTTCACTCTGGTTCACTGTTTCCTTTGGTGCTATTGTCTGCCATGGGGTTACCATCAGAGAACACTGGTAGGCAGTACTTCCCTCTAATACCTATTTTCAACCGCCTAAATTGGTCTTCATAGGATTCCATTGTGCACACTGCAAAGAAACTTGTCTTGTTGCCAGCGAGAACTCTGAACTACATGTCTTTCTTTTCTTCACTGTTCTTTTTTTGGTTCACAAGCAACCTCCTACCAAAAGCAGAATCTGCTGAAGAGACTACATCCAAGCGCTAATGCAATGAAAAAGTATGAAGAGAAGCCCAGGTGGCCACCTTGCAAATTTCCAATGTGGAAGCCTTCGACCTCTCCGCCCAAGAAACAGCTATAGTCCTAGCGTAATGAGCTTTACAAACCCTGGGAGTCTCTTTACCCTTAACTACATACGCCTCCCTAATACAATCCCTTAACCATCTAGCTAAGCAACTCTTAGAAGCCATTTGACCCCTCTTAAGACCCCCTAAGAGTACAAACAACCTGTCAGAAGATATGAAATCTTTGATTCTTCTGTGATAAACCCTAAGTGTTCTTCTTACATCCAATTTATGCAGCCATTGCTCTTTGTCATTGCTGGGTTTAGGGAAAAATGAGGGCCAAGAAACGGTCTAGTTTTGATAAAACTCAGATACCATCTTTGGGACAAAAAAAATTTAAAAAGAGGAACCATCCAAAGAACTACTTTGTTTCTGATGGAACTTGACACATGTTCTAAATATCAAGATCAAAGTGCTATGCGATATAAAACAACAACAAAAAAACCCCAACTAAAACTGCCATTGAAACAGCTATAGATATAAATGCTACACTTGACAAAAGCACATGAAAAAACCCATCATTTTTATTGCAACTCTGCGTGAGTTACATACATAAAAGGGCTCCTATGAATACTAAAATCAACCAAAAAGCAAAGGACACAAGCACAAGGTTCCTATCTATGTGGTGCATAGAGAAACTTAAACTCACTTGGACATTAGCCTGCCATTTATGAATTGGCCAGCCTGCCCTAATTGGTCAATAGTACTACTTGCAGAGGACTGACACTTCAGATACCCCTCACTCCACTGACTGAGGGTTAGACTGGATACACCCAACGAAGCTTTAACCTACTGAGAGTGTAGATACCAGCAGTACATGCTTCAACCCCAGTTAATTTCCTCTGCTTCATCAGCTGGTTCTGAAGTCTGTGCTGCACTGTAAGCCTGATACTGGTACACAAGTTAACTTAAAGCTTCTTCGGACATAACTACACTATAGATTATGCTAAATTAAACAAAATTTCTCGTAATAAGGCTTCTAAATAAGTACAGAAGATGGTCATTTTATTTTCCAGGAACCTAGCACATGTTCTGATGAAAATAAAACAAGAATTTTAATCCATCCTTCGTATCAAAACTCAGCCCTCATCAGTGACAAAAACAAGACTATCGGTCCAATATAGGACATTAACAGAGAAAATCTTAAATCCCTTTTGGTATTTAACAGAACTTGGAACTATTTGGAACACAGCTCTCATTCTCACACATTAAATAATTTTTCAATTCATTACTACAACTGAGATTTCTGACAATATGAAGTGAAAAGGACACCAACCAACCATTCTTCTAGTTAGACTTTTTATTAGAAATTTCTCTGTACGTGTCTCCTTTTCACATATTATCTGTAAAGATATAACTTAGCAAAGTTTTGTGAATAGAACAACCTGGTAAGAACAGCAACTGTAAAATATTTACCTTCACTTGTTTTTCAGGGTAACAGTAATTTTGTTCTCTTTAGACTGGACCTTCTCCCCACAAGACTGCATTCCTCAACAAGACCAATAACATTCCCCATTTAGATTTGATTAAGTAGANTCTCTGAATAACTGGAGAGCACCTGTCTTAAAGTGTAGTTAATTAAACATCAAATACATTTCCTGTTCAAGAGTTTTTCAATGTTTTTACACTTTATTACAGAATATACTAATAAAAAAACCACTTACAATCTCCTTACTGAATGTATACTCTGTACTGCCCAAGGAGGTCTCCACAATTTAAGACGTTTATTCCAACATCTCTTTGTAGGATCAAAACCATAAAATGTAAATCATAATGTATAATAACATTTCTTGAGAATTAGTAAAACTGAGAGATTAAGGGAAGCAGAAATAGACTGAAAACAATAGCAAAAATAGAACTTGAATGTAATTTTTATTAGAGCTTGGATATATATTCTAAAAATACATAGGTTGACCTGTATTTCTCTGCTTCAGATTATCAATATTACAGATGAAGAATTCATCAAGAAAATGTGTCTTGGCACTCTTCTTAGTTAATTGTTTTATTTTCATCAATTTAGTATTCTGAGACTACATTCCCCAAACCCCTTTTCTGTCATCTTGCAGCTTGACTACACAGATAGTAAATATTTGACTCCACCTACCCTCTCTCCCTGAGCAGCCTAGCCTCATTTCTGGTCTGACCTTTTACTGCAAAAGAATCAAAGTCCTTTGAACCACTTGGTTTCTGGTCACTTGAGATCTCTCTACTGGCAAAAGGTGCAGAGTTGAAGAACACTTATGAGCATTATGATTCTCTATCAATATTTAAAGTTAATACATCACATCCTTATAAAGAGCTATGAGTTCTTTTCCACAAGTCATTATACTCAAACGTAAATCTGCATATTTCAGAAACTTTTTCAGTGGATATGGCAACAAACTTATTTTCAATTTAGGTAATTAATGTTGAAAATAATAGAAAATTATACTTTTGCTCAAAGTAAAGCAATAAATTATTTGATTCATTACCTTGAACATTCTTCTTACTCTCCACAAATGAAGGAAGTAGCAGAATTTCTGCAGAGAGCTCTTCAATTTTTTCCTCCATTAATAAAAAGAGTTTGATAAGTTGAGAAAGACATTTGAGTTGATACAATGTTAAGCAGAAGCTCCTTCTTTTTTCGTGGAATTCTTGCGAGGCTGCTCAAATAAAATAATAAAATGCCATTTATTATAGCTTAAAAAATGATCCTGCAAAACTTATTATGTAAAACAGTATAACATATCACATTTTTCTTCTAGCATGAAATATTTTGTTTTCATTATAAAATATTGCCACATTAGTTCTTCCTAAGTCTTCAGCATTTCTCAGTTATCTGGGAAATTACAATTGAATTCCAGGTTTCGTTATTCATTAACTAGGATTATTTTCCTAGCGATAGATCTACTCTGAAACTTTCTCACCTGTGTTCTACAGAAAACCCATTGTGTTGCAAAAGCCCAAAAGAAAAAAACACATCATTATTGTATTTTAATGGTTTGGGACATCACATCACTTGTCACTCTGCAAGTCACCTTGCCTGTTTAACAATCTGAGAGCACAATACAGTTGATGAATATGACATTAGAGTGAAAAGAAACATCAATCTAACACTCCACAACTTTAAATACATGGGGTTTGAAAATAAGCATTTGATATTTAAAAAGGAAACTGAACATTTTATTTTGAAAGGTTAACACATGTAATCACAACACATAATCATGTCACATCAACCAGGAAAGTCTGATTTGAGTACAGTCAGACTATATACGACTGTGAAAAGTTTCCAATTCAATACTGCCTAACCACATGGGGTAAGTATTTTAACTTCATAATTTCTTTAAATGCAACAGGTATGCACTTTTATGCACATTTTGGCAAGCTGGTATCATGTTCCTATGCAGTTCTGTTGCAGATGTAACAACAGAAGAATAGTTTATATAGAAAGTGCCAGGGCAAGAGCCAGAGCAGTTTGAAAGGGAAGCTCTGAAAACAAATAGAAATTGATAGAGATGTACCTTTATGTGTCAAATCTCTCTTACCTTTGCAAATTTGAAGTCCTCTGTACCTTCCTTTTTCCTCAAAGTTCCTACATATTTTTAAGCACTCACAAGACATTTTTAAACATGCAGAGATCTAAGAAGGAGAGCTGAGCTCTGAATACTAATTCCCTAACTTACTATTCCAGTTTTGCAGCCCTAAAGATTGAACTGTGGGTTTTGCATCCACATAAATATTTCCTCATACTTCCAAACAGATGTATTCATGCTAATCCCTTGTATTTCAAAGAATGGGAAAGGAGTTATCCATAGTTGCCTTTCTTTGTGCATTTCCTCTCTGAATAAACAATATCTCTACCAGTGATAAAGTCTGAAACTTAGAAAAAAACACATTCTGCTATTCAGAGAATTTTACTCCTTACCTCAAAACTTGAGAACATAATCTGAATTGAATTGACATGAAATGACTGCCTCAGTCTGCTGTGTAAGAACACAAAACACATGATAAAAATGAATGAAACATTAGTTATATCTCCTATAATTTGAAACCCTTTTGATACTCCTGTATCCATGAGGAACACAGAAATCTTCCAATTACCTGATTGCCCCAAGTAATATTGTCCTTATTAGACTGCAAGGAAGTGGACTAGAAGAAAAACGTGTACCACAGGAATGCTATTTTCAGAATATACAGTAATGGCTCACTACTTCACACTTCAGCATGCTTGGATCCAGTACACCATGGATTTTCTTTCAGCAAAGCACTTTCCCTGTTTATTCTCCCCTTTGTGGCTTTTTTCCAGGTCATGTGACCAGCATGACGACTGGGACCAGTGACTGGCCCAGCGAATGTTCGCATATGCGTACCATGTCCCTCTCCTGTAGCAGGGGTGGGACCTGCCTGGTTCATGGCGGGGAGGAAGGCGGGGGGCCCACAGATGCCACAGTGGCAGGTGCGGCTCGCTCGGGCAGGGGCTGTAGCTCACTTGGGCAGGGGCCACACCATGTGGCAGCCCGCGGCTCGGTCACGGGCTGTGCCATGGTGCAGGATGGCAGGTCATCCATGTTGGCACATGACGCAAGGATGAGCAGAGAATACCTCCCCGGTGCTCGACAAGGCTGAAGGGGCGGGGCAGTGGGCAGGCTGCATTTACATATGTATAAATCCCTACTTTGTGGATTTCGCTTCTCACAACAGGTTCTTGGAACCAACTCCCCGCGATAGGTGAGGTATTACTGTACCACTGAATTCAGAAAAAAGTAAAAACTTTAACTTTTACTTTCAATGCTCTTTCACAATTATCACAATGACACTTAAGTCAGAAATGACAAGTCACTTATTTACTTCTTTATGATCAAAACGTGCATACACACCAAAGCTTAACCGAAAGGCCTTACATACACCCAGATTGTCAGGTTTAAAATAATGATGGCAGCATTTAACTTTGAAGACCACTGAATAGGCTGCCTGAACAAGAACATCATAGTCCACATTTTAGCAAAGGAGAAGAAAAAAGCACTTCTTTTCTGACATTGTTCTGACTGGGCAAATTCAGAACAGAAACCTTCAAGAACTGTGTAACAGGCAAGAGATAAGCAGCCAACACGATGACAAAGACAAAATCTCAAAACAGATCTGTAAATTTTGTAGGAGATTGTAATGAAAAGAACATGTCTCCATGTGGAGAGATGTGAAATAAACATGAGAACTTACGGTGATATATATTCAACCAAAGCTTAGTGCCATCAACTTGTTTGGAGGAAAATAAGCCATATTCACAGAGAGGAGTATGGTTACTCTGAAAAGGTATAGTGAATGGATCATGACTTAGAGTATTAAGTATAACTCATTTATGCAGGTAACACAATACAGCAAGAGAAGAAGATGAAAATGGTCTGAAGTTATTGTTAGCACCCTAAGCATAAGAAACTTTTCTCAGTCAGCCACAAATCAGTTAAGCCATGGCATTTTAATTGAACTGTAGAATAGAAGGGAACATGTAAAGTTACATGATACAAACCAACTTCCTTCCTGAATCATCTGCATTTTCCTATCCTTCCAAATTTAATTTTTTCTGCATGTCTGACTTCAATTCATCTAGTCACTGTACAAGGAAATAAGTTGCATCAGGATCCTTGGGTACAGACAAAGGTCAACAGGATCTCCATAGCATCTCCTAAGAACATGATGACACCCTGATAAAGCACTACCTTGTGAGAAGAATTTCTGACAAGAAACAGAAAGCTTGGTACAGAGGCTACAGAGAGGTAAAATGGATCATACAGGTTTTGTCAAAGTGCCAATAAACCACTTTTGCAAACAGCACTTTAATAAGATATGAGATCGGGACTTAAACAAATATAGAGGAGTAAAAAAAAGTGTTCTGAGCTCCTGAACATAATGTCAGGCTTCTGTCATTGCAGAAGAAGCATCACAAAAATACTGTGGTACAAAGCCAATCCCTATATTGACGACTTCTAAACTGCTCTACAAGGCAAATCTGCCAGCAGAAATAGCTGAAGTCAGTACAGTGAGCTCTGCTGCAGTGTAGGCTTCTGAAAACACTGATCAGGCCTTCACTGGGCTTTGTTTGTTGTGTAGCCCTTATGGCACTTGCATTTTCAGACTAAAACCATAGAACAACAGGTAATTTCTGGAAAACTGGCTTTTTGTTTCACCAAAGACAGCACAATTATTTTGCTAAGAGGGAAAATGAGAAAGTACCTGAGGTTTCTGCCATCTAGATTGTAGTCCTTTCTAGAGTGTAGGAGGGAGAAGAAATGGTAAAAACAAATTTTTGCCTGAATTAACTTGAGCTTGCACTGCATTTATTTGTAGCAAGTAAGTAAATCTTTCATGCCATTAACAGCTCTACATTTAGATAATCTGCAGTCTTGCCTTCCTGTCACATAGAGATAAAGGGAATCTAGAGTAATTTCTTCAGGCATGCTGATCTTAACACTCAAATAACAGGCAGCAGAAGTCATCCCAAACATTACTCTGAGAGAGTGTATGTATCAATTTGTTCAAGGTCTCTGTGGTGGTAAGCTGATACAGACACACAGCATCAGGGAAACTAGGGGCATTTATTTTTAAGTTTGGCCCTTCATTTTAGAGGAATGGATTGAAGCTGAAGAAATTTTGCTAAGATCTACAGGATATGCCAGCCTTGTTGAAGAATAAAGCAGCCGATTTTACCAGAGACCATTTGACTGGTTGTAGCTGGACAGAAGCATACCAGTCTTCAGGAGGTAGGAGCAAGCACTCTGACATAGCTGATCAACCATCCTGCTAATCTGCGGGTAACAGACAGACTATACTGGACCTCAAGTGTCTGTTCAGATCTCATCCAAGGCTTATGACATCTAACAAGTGGCAAATTTAGAGTAGAAGACTAGAGTAATTCTACTCAGTATTAATTCTAAAAAAAAAATCAGCATGACATTCAAACATAAAGGTTAAATTCCATTAGGATGCCCTGTGTCTTAAACACTGAATTTAAGTCCTTCTTACATATTTGTACACAAAGACACTTTCTGCAAACCAACATGACCACTTGGGAGATCTCAGGAATTAAAAAGATGCTATAATAGAATTTCAGTTAGTAAGTGATAAAGTTCAGAGGTGCCCATATAAATTCTATGGCAGCCAGTATGTTAATTAAATCATTTTTCAAGCAACATAGAGGAAAGACACAAATTCAATAAAGCACTTTGTCATAGCACCTAAGCTTCTCCTCCTAAGTACTTAAATTCAGTAGCCAAATATCTGCCTTCACCTTCCGCTTTCACAGATTTTCCATCATCTACAAAATGAAGAAACGTAAGAAAAAGGCTGACCTAGATATAGATGACCTGTGTATACCTGGTAACTTGTGATTTTATAGCCAGTTTCAAAAGTGATACTTTCCTCAAAGACTCATCTCTTGAAACTATGAAAACAAGTGTTTTAACTTCCTTGGTTATAGCCTGGAGGCATTTAAAAATCTCAAAAGATATAAGAAAACATGTATGAATGATACCCATAAGTTTATCATAACTTTTGTGATCATTTTTTCTACTTTTGTTTTGAATAAGTGTGGCACCTTATATGCTTTAAACAATTCTGAACGCACAGCATCTCAAAAACTGAATGGCTAATTCTGATTATTTCAACTCATCCAGGCATGTGACAGAGTAAAGAGAGGTGCAGAAATCCCTGCATCCATGGATGTTCAAGAACAGCTGTAGATGTTCAAGAATAGCTACGCTATGACAGTTTTGCTCTCAGGTTAATTAGCATTTACCACTCACAGTACACATGGCTAAACTGTTTCTGAGTCTCATGAAGGAATCCTTGGAAAGCAACCTGATGATTGTTTTCTTCAGTGATTACAGTGGGGATTTCTCCCTCAGCAGGAACCAAGAGTCTAGACCCCTTTTAAACCAATTATACTATGAATTACCTTCCCAATACATTAAATATCATTCCCCTGCCCCCATTTATAAGGTTCAATTTCATATAAGATAGATCTACAATACTGTTCTACAAGGGATACAAGAAAGCAATGTCAGGGATTTCATCCAATAAAGCTATATGAGGAAGAAAATAAAAATGCAATAAAATTAAAATCTAGCTATAGCCTGCATACATAGTAAATGGAACTATCATATTGTTGAAATCTGAAAAGAAATAGCTTAATAAGGCAATACAAATGCAGTTGCTAATAGTCACTGTGTATTAGGGTATTTCAAATGCTAAATTTTGAAAGCAGTGTACAGGGAGTTTCATATATAACAATAATGTGTTTCTTGGCTCTCAAAGATATTTACTTTTGAGTGACATTATAATTATTGTAATAATCTTGCATTTATGTCAGCATATAAGCTGTGTTATTCTTTCATTTGCATTTGGTAATGATATCTTCAATTTTTATGGATGTCTGCTCACAGTTTTCTCAAACTGTGTGCTGGTTTAAGTTTTTTAATGCAACTGCTAGGTTTAAATACTTAGTATTGGGGGATATAATCACTAACTTTCTCATACTGTAGAAAGCAATTTAGTATTTCAGCACAGCAGATGTAACACACGCTATTACACAGAACTGAATTATTACAAACAGTGCCAGCAGTTTTCTATATACAGTACTTAAGATAATTATAAAAAATCATCTTCATTACTGCATGCTAGCATGTTTAACAGTTTAATTTGGATAGGTTACAAGATACATTCAAGTCACACAGATAAAATTACCGCAAACACAAGAAGCTATAAAATGTTCCTAAACAAATCTCTTTGACCCTGTTAATGTCTGTTTCTTATTAATCTAAGGCTATATTGTTTGTAGCGTGAATTTTTTATGAAATATGAAAAAGAAATTAAATCCCTTAACAGTTTTTATTGATTTCACCATTTACTAACTGAAAGATAAGCGCTATTTACAAAGCAGAACAGATGCAGATGCTGACAGAATGTAAACAATTGTTGCATGGCTTCCTGCCAGATTCTAAGCCAATACATTGAATTCCAAGTGAAGAACATTTCCCCTATAGATTGCATTTATCGGCCCTTCATTTCCTATGTGCTCTCTCTATTGCTGCGTCTGACACTAAGCTATTTTCAGTTCTTTGGTGACCCGAGGCCTAGTGCTGCCTCACATAGCCATTAGAGAAGGGAATTGCATGTGTCTGACATGGCCTGAAACCAATTATTTGATATTTTCTTCAGAATGATGCCCAACTCCGTTGGGAATGAGCAATCATGAAATAATTTATCTCCTGATTTAATTTTTTTCTGCACAAATTAGTTGTAGCCTGAGCTAGCTATTCACAGCTGCCTGTGACATACCTCTGTTTTATCAAGACTCTACTTGAAATAATGAAAAAGGAAAGGAGGGAGTAGAATTGAATTGAATAGGTTGGGGAATCCTGCTTTAAAAGGCATTGACAAGTTTATCAGATATACAGATCACATGTGCTCTCTACTGATTGAAACTGACAGACCCTGAAAGAACTATTAGTGCAGCAAAGGAAACCACAAGGATACAAACTGTTATCCAAGTCCTTAAGGTTTTTTAAACACCTGTCTTTCTTTGCAGCTCTCTGTTAGTTCCAGTGAAACCCAGGAGTTCCAGGATAATCCGATAAAGGATCTTACAGAAACAGACCACATATTGGCTTTATTTTGTCCTTTAAAAAAAAAAATAGGTCAGAGATCTAAAGATCATAAACATTTTCTTACTAGACATCACCACTAACTTGTGACTTTTGTAAGTCCTGGTAACTATACATGCATACCGTGCATGTGTCAAAAATGCAGTGAAGGGATCTCAACTCAAGCATAAACATGATACACATCTACAAATTTGCATATACAGTAATACCTCACTACAGCATTCACAGCTCCAGTCCACTGCAGATTTTTTTACTGCAAAGCAGTTTTCCTACTTTTTCTCCCATTCAGGGTGTTTTTTCCAGGTCATGTGATGAGGGAACACTCATGCATATTAAGTCACTCTCCCATGGCAAGGGGGGACTGCCTACCCCGCGGCAGGAGAGGGTGGCAGCAGGTGACACTTGCTCAGCCACGGGGCCCAGAGCTTGCTCATCTATAGTGTTGGAAAGATCAATAAAGTGGTGAGGAAGCTTTATGACCACGTGTCAAGGGTTTATTATGCAAGCCTCCGTACTGGGAGCTATGGTGGGTCCTGATGCCTCTGCGGATCCTGGTGCTGTGCCCCTTCAGGTCCCCACAACACTGCGCTCTCCTGGGTCCCTAACCCTAACTTAAAAAAATCACACCTTCTTTCTCCCCACCCCCGCCATCAGGAACACAGCGCCGGGACCCATGGGGCACAGCACTGCGCAGACTCAGTCCTCTCCCCTGTCCCAGCACACAATGTGGGTAGGGGTAGGCAATGTGTCCTGACACTCGCCAAGGCTGAGAGGGTTGTGTGGTGGGTGGGCTGCATCTACGTATGTATGAATCCCTACTTTGCGGATTTTGCTTCTCACGGCATGTTTCTGGGATCGACCCACTGTGATATTCCAGGTATTACTGTATTAATCAAGAGAGTTTATCCGTCTTAGAAAGAGCTATGTCACTGCCACCTATTAAACAACCTCAGTGAAGACTACACTACACTTTTGCAAGAGATTCACTATACATGAAATTTCAGTCAAATCTGCTCCATAATGTCTTCTCAGTAAAATGAGATCAGTTTCCACCTCATAGAGAGGGTTGATTCCCCATCAAGTTGTTAGATGCTTGCAATCCAATGCTAAGGTCCTTTGCTAACGTTGCATCTGTAGGTCTACTAAAATTAACTTTCATTTGCAAATCATGTTCACTGATCATGATTTGAAAAAGAAATCAGATCAGGGCTGGAAACACAGACTGGAGAACAAGAACATCTAATCACATTCTGACACCAAATTCATGTTGTATTCTTGAGCACGTCATCTCACCAATCTGACTCTGTGACAAAATACAGCAACTGTGATGAACAAATTACAGAATTCCTCAAGTGCTCTCAGGATGAAGTTCCCTGTAATCATGTTTAATAAGAAATACACATATATCTATCTCATTTTGACCTCTGATCAGAGACTCAACTAGCTCCTTAATTACCAAAAACACGTGTCCTTAAAAAAATTACAAGACATTCTGACTATATACTGCAACTCCTGGTAGACAATGACATTTTAAACAATTCAAATATAAAAAAAAGTAACTAGCATCTGACTAAAAATTATTTAACAATGGGTCCATCTAAGGAATTCAGCAGCTGGTATCCAATAATTTTCTGATATTAAATTTCATGATATTGAAATAGTAGACATTCTTTAAACACTTCTTTAACTAAAATTATTTTTAAATTTGTAGAGTGACTATATTTGCAGGCGTTTAGAGCAGTTATGGGTGGTGGTTTAGGTGCTATTCTGTAACTGACTATTCCTCTTGAAGTAGCATCTGTAAGCCAAGAGTCCTTTTAGAAAACTCTAGGAACTATCCTATGACAAAATGCTGCTCCTGTTAATATTTCTCACTACAACTGAAACCATATTTTGGCCTTATCAATGACATACACTGGTTCCACATGTGTTTTTTTTATTTTGCTTGCCTACATTGTGGGCTGAGGGAGTCATTGCATTCCTTGAGGTCCTCGCACTCAGAAAAAACACCATGATAGAGTGTTTGAAAAGAGCGTAAAAACAAAAGCTCTGCAGCAAACTCAAAATAGACCTATATTGAAACATGAGTCCTTCAAGAACTGTAAAAGTTGATCCTCCTCAGTCTCTGCTGAAAGAGAAAGTAAGCACTGCTAGGTTTGTCAAATTTTCTCATAAATTGTAACATTCACAGGACTTGCATGTGTTTCCCTGTAAACCATTTTAAAACACTTGGCTGATAAAAGACAATCCTAATCTGTGTTTGAAAACACAGTACTTATCTTAATCTGATTTAAATTTCTTTAATGCTTGCAAATGTAAAAATGTCTGCTAGTTTAATTTCTATTGTTCTGCATCTACATTCACAGAGGAATTGTTGGCTTTCTCACAGATTGGTTCACTACATGAGACCCATTCTATTCAAATGAGATTGCTAGGAACTTTTAACTAATCTGGAATTTCTATCAAGATCTCAACATTCCTTTGTGTAGTTTATGTATAATATTATGTATTTTCTTAAATAAGAGATTAAAGTGTTTGTGTGATCCTGTGGGTCCCTTCCAACTCAGAATAACCTGCGAACCTGTGTCACTTCTGCTTCTCTTACTCCTTGGAATTTCCAAGACATAACACAGCCAGTTTTAGTTTGTTTTAATAAGAGAAAAAAAAATTTAAAATTACTTATAAAGCTGAAGTTAATACAGTGAATCCTCGCTGCATTGCGACCTCTGCATTACAACCCCGCCCATTTGTGAAGAGAATTTATCACAGTTTTGATTCAAGGATTTGCGAGTTTATCCGGCTGACACATGCGCAGTGCCTCTGCTCCGCTGAGGGACGGTGCCAGAGCTCCCTGTGGGGCAGCGCCGAGTCAGAGGGGGCTCAAAAACTTTTCCCTTTGTTCCCCCGTGCTCAGACAGCCCGAGGGGAGAAGCAGAAAAGTGCCCCCAGCACTCCGGAGTGCTGGGGGGTGGAGCAATGGGCGTGGCCTGCATGTATATTAACGACCTGCACTTCTATGCGAGCTCAGCTTTTCGCAAGGCCCATGGCGTGACCCGTTCCTCACCAATGACGGGGTATAACTGTACTCATATTTTTGCTTCCTATCTCTTTATATTTCAAAACTCTACTTACATAAAGTCACCACAAAGTTTCCATGACTACTTTTACAAGGAATATAAACATCAGAATTAAATCTAGGCATACAGAAGAAAGGGCAAACACTATCAATTTAAAACTTCTAGAGAAAAGTTTGGAAATTCGTAATATTTTNCAGGGGGTGGAGCAATGGGCGTGGCCTGCATGCATATTAACGACCTGACCTTCTTTGTGAAATTAATATTTTGCGAGGGCTGTCGCCTGTCCCTTTCCTCGCGATGGAGGAGGTATAACTGTATTTTGTAGAAAGACTAATATGCAAAAGAAGGTTAATCACATCTGTCAGCACAGATGTAAGTTCCCACTAACTGAGCTGAGACTATACAATTAAAATGCCTCTTAACAGATGAGCTGATTGTATGATGTGCGACAGAACACCTAATTTCTGTATCGCACAAACTTCTGGACTGTCCTAACACATGAATGGAAAATCACAACACTGCCCCTTGCACTAAAACAGAAAGATCTCGTTCGTTGCCAGAGGATGATGTGCACATGACTCTACTATGGAAAAGCAAGCTCTTCTTGAAAATCTGAGACCAGTCCTAATTCCAGAGACTCCACATTTATGTGCACCAGCTGCTAAATTGCTAACTAAAAAGTTGGACTAGGTCATAACCACCCTTACTATCTTCAGGTCAGACAGACAGGAATATGGTCACTACCATGCTCTATTCAGTAAATGCAGTGAAAATTACAACATATTTAATTACTTGTTAATTAATAAAATTTTAATTTAATTTATATTAATTAAAATATACAATAATTTAATTAATTATAATTAAATAATGTATTAATAAATATAATTACTGAAAACTTTGTTTTTCAAAAATAAAGTAACAAGCTGAATTCTTTTGTTTTTGCTTTACAAAAATGTCATTCTCCCACTAGAAACACATTTGTGGTTCTAGGATATTACAACCATATGGCCTGATTTTATTAAAACTTCAACTCTGCATGTTCAAATAGATGGTTTTACTTTCTCCTCAGGACTATCCATATTTCCATTTAATATAATTGTGTAAAAAATTAAAATCAAGGCTTGTAAGGATAATAAACAAATAATAAGTGACAAAGAAGCTATAGAATACATTATTTCCTATATTAAACTTAAGGATATTTATTTTGTTTCCTCTGGCCATCTTCTGACTAATAATATTTGCTCCATTATTTTAAAATTGAATACCTCAATATTGATTGGCTCATAATAAAAAATTAGCAATCTGTGTTATATAGAAAGTAAAAAATCTAACTATTATATCTGCAAATGTACTCAATCCTTATGTAATAAAAATGTCATTATTGCTGTTCTCATGTTTTCTGTGAAGGTTATTTATGTATAAGAAAGAAATGCTACAGTCTTACTTGATATCTTTTACTTGCCCTTCTTTCAAGGATGGAAACTACAGTTTTTCACTCCACCTGTGTAATATATGGGGAAGATTGTGCCACAGATCACTACATATTATGAAGGCAGGTGAGAAAACTGGGGTTGTCCCTATGGAGAAGGCTCTGGGACACCTTGGGGCCTCTTCCAGTGTCTAAAGGTGTGACAACAGAGCTGAAGAGGCATTTTGAGAAGGGCCAGGAGGGATAGGACAAGCAGGAATGGCTTATAAATGAAAGACGACAGCTTTAGATTACATGCTAGGTGCCGCACAGAACAAGTTGCCCAGAAAAGCTGTGAATGCCCCATCCCTGGAGGATTCAAGGCCACATTGGAAGAGGCTCTGAGCAACCTAACTAGTGGAAGGTGTCCCTGCATATGGCAGGGGGGCTGGAACTAGATGACGACTAAGGCCCCTTCCAACTAAAACCATCCTGTGAGTACACCGTCACAGCAGCTGAACGAGTCAATAGTTGCAAAGCTCACTTGCACACAGGTACCATACTTTACAGCATCTGTTCCATATCTTGCTTTACATACTAAGAACTGGTCTACCCTTACAAAACTCCTAAAATAGTTAGTTTTTAGATTTTTTTTCCCCCTGAAAATAGTGATTTCAGTGTGAACTCCATGGTGAATACTTTAATCTAAGGGAAAAATTACTTTCCCTGACTTAGCACAGTCCAATGCAGTATATTCAAGCACTTAAGAGAAATTTCTTTCCGGAAAAGAGTCTTCGCATATGAGCTCCTATACATTATAAACTATTCAATAGTAATTGTTTTAGCAATGAAAAAAGGATAATTTTTACTTGAGTGGATTAATAATCCCAAATAATAGGATATGACATGTCCGCAGAATGAAAAAAACAAATCATACCCAAAACTTCACAACTCTGGCCATCTATTTTGCTCTAGCTTGTTAACTTCACTATTGGTGCCCTATGGGTTGTCTGTCTGCAGTCTATAAGCACAGACCATCTAGACCAGCCTGATTCTCCAGAAAACTAGTAACAGAGACTGTAGAAAAATCAATGCCTGCCTTCCATACTAACATCATGAAATAGATTATGAAGACATGAGCACAACAGGTCTTGTGAAGAAAATAATTTTAAGGAATAAATAGTATTAACAAACAGCACTTCAAAACACATTTTATGGGGCACAAAGGGTCAGCTGCTGTGCCACATCTACTGAAACAAAAAATTAAGCAGAGGACGTACTGTATGAATAGATTGAAGGACTGTTCTCTTCCTTCTTGTAATACAGAAGGAGTTAATATGTGGGGTTTTTTTGAGACACTCTTAAGGTCACTTTAGTCTCCATGTTTTAGACGTAAAATGGAGATAACTGAACTTCCTCACCTTTGTGAGCTGTTTGGAGATTGAAAGAAAAATTTAGTTACAAACTTCCTATTTCCTACAGGCTTTTTTTTTTGTCAATGAATGCTTTCACTGACACCCATCTCACAAGACTAAGTGCCGGGTCCTACTGACCACACTGTTCCTGATGCAGGCCAGGATGCCATTGGCCTTCTTAGCCACCTNGCTGCCCAGGGAGGTGGTGGAGTCGCCATCCCTGGAGGTGTTTAAGAGAAGACTGGACGAGGAGCTTAGTGACATGGTCTAGCTGGGGGATGTAGGGCTGGATGACCCTGGGCCCCTTCTGGCTCGAAGTGGCCTGCTAGGCTGTGAGGCATCTAGGTTGGTGTTACGCTCTGCGATGTGCTCTCGGTCTCTGTATGGGTGTTAGATGGTGAGTTGGACTAGATGATCCTTGTGGGTCCCTTCCAACTCATAATATTCTGTGATTCTGTGTGATTCTGTGATATAATTCAAAAATACATTTCCTGTTGTTTATTGCATACCTCAACATTACTCTAACATTACTTCTCCTTGTTTGCCACCAACACTCCATCACACTAATGTACCAGCTGATACATACACTGAACTTCTCCTTCTTCCAATTCATTTGTCTACATGGCTTTTCCCTTATCTTGTCTTTCATATTATTCATGAATATTATGAATATGAATATCCACATATTCCTGTATATTTCAGCTCCTGCTGAAAAATTAGCTCTGCCCTTCTTCCACTATAATTTCCAGTTGACTTACACTAACATGTATGCTCATTTTAAAATTCAAAATCATGTAACATTCTTCTGTATAGACCTGACAAATCATCACCTCACTTATCCAGTTCATATGTTGCACAAGCCAAAATATATTTCTGTGCTTTTCATATGATTCTAAACTTAGTATTTTCTGTCTGCAAATCACTTCACCTTTATGGAAAGCAAGTCTTTAAACGAACAGCCCCTGTAGTGAGGAGTGTTCTGCCTTGAAAAAGCCATTACATACAGTCATGCAATTATGTCATGAAAGTTTCCATTCTGTATGTTTTTTTTCCTAAAGCACTGATGCTTCCCTTTCAAAATCAGTCCATCAAATGTAAAAAGAAAGTATGGAATATACTACATCAGTAACAGATTCCTTTCCTGCTTCATATTCCTTAGAACAAGTGACCAAGTGGTATTAACTCAAATTTACAGTACTTCCATTAGGCTAGAAAGCATAAATGGTTTGTTCGTTTTAGAATCAGAATGTGCTTAGCAATCTTTTGGGTGAGCTCTGATTATGAATCTGTGTCTGTTTCATGGACACAGTCTTCCCTATAATCTCCTTTAAGTGTCTGACAATTTGAAAAAAGTAGCAGACAGAGTGGTTTGAGATTATTTAAATTTAGAGAAAACAGTTGTTATTTTATTATATATGTCAGCACTTTGACTAAGTTAGGCTAAAAAAAAAATTCCTATGACATTATAATGTTATCCAATTACAGTAATCCCTCAAATTTGTGAGGGGTCAGTTCCAGAAAGATGCCACAATAAGCGAGATCAGCGAAGTAGCTGAAAACAGGGTAAATATTGTAAAGACAGTAACCATGGTAAAGATGGTAAAGATCGCGATGCATTGAACCTCCAAATGGTGAACCATGAAGCAGCAAGGGACTACTGTAATTACAATGGGTTTTTTTTAAGTTTCATAAGTTACATTGTCTTACTTCAACTTTTTTTTTTAACACAATTCTGACAGTCTAGAATTCAACTGCAGTAATATGGTAAAAATACAAAGCTGTAATTAATAACTTCAGATATCTCTCACTTCAAAGAAAGCATATTGAAAAAAAGTTGCATAATTAAAATCATGTCTAACTACAAAGAACATAAAATAAGGTTACTAACCCACAGTTTGAACTGTTCTTCTATGCTTCTTTGAAATCTTGTTTGCTTTAACTACATGTAGAGCATTTTCTTTGAACTGCAGCTCACAAAGTCTTTCAAGAAGAACAGTCATTTCTTCAGTGATGGTATCCAGATAAGTTTCATTAATAAACTTCAATGACGAAGAAGGATCAATAGTTCCACTTAGGATATACAAATCCTCTTTTATCATCGTGCACAATGTGGGTATGGAACTTTGGTACCCATGAACCACCTTATCAAAATTCGTTTCACCACAACTAGACAAAATACAGTTCTGTAGAAGATTGCGAACCAGTTTATTCTGCATATTTTGATACTTCATTAAGACTTCTGATTCAGGATACAGAAACAAAAATTGCTGTATGCACTGAGTTTTAAACTCCATTTGTTGTTGCAAAGTCTTACTGTGTATTTCTTCTGGACTTTGTAGTCTGTTTACTAAAAATTGACGAAGATGCAATCTCACATCATCCCAAAGAGATTTCACATTCATAGCTGAGTCATCCTCAACAGTATGAAGGGAAGACATTAACTCAAAAGATGTTCCACTTGGAGTGCAGGGAAATGAGACACCACACTGACTAGAGAGATCCAGAAGGAAGTGAAGTACCATGTCTTCTTGATTCTTCTCATTTTTCAGCAAGCTTTGCTAGAAAAAGTAAATCAGACAGTATTTCAGAAATGTTTTGTTAATTCTGATTCATTAAATGAGCAGCTTCATGCTAGAGTAAAAACTGTGTTTCCAATACTAATTATCTTACCAACAAATTGAATAAATTGCTATATAAACAACAGAAATTATAAAAACTGTGGGAAACAAGATTTATGTGCCAGTTGATTTCCTTGCCTACTCTGACAATAACTCACATTTCACTTCTCATCTTTCTTATATGCCCAACCTCTTTTCTCAATCAGTTGTAGACTACAATTCAAACAATACCCTTGGCAGCCTATTCGTTGTGGTCACAAACACATCTCTGAAACAAAATTCCATGAGAAATTACTTAAGATTTACACAGACAATGACAGATTTTTTTTCTCATAAAAGCAAGCCAGGAATTTATGAAACAGTCCTTTCCCATGGCTCATGAGGCAACCATCAAAAAGGCCATTCTAAGGATAAAACAGTCTTCCCAGGATCTTCTTAAAGAACCCCAGAGGTTTAAACTTAATGTTAGGAAGCGGTTTTTCACAGAGAGAGTGATTGCACATTGGAATGGACTACCCAGTGAGGTGGTGGAGTCGTCGTCCCTGGAGGTGTTTAAGAGAAGACTGGATGAGGAGCTCAGTGACATGGTCTAGCTGTGGGGTGTAGGGCTGGATGACCCTGTATGTCCCTTCCGGCTCGGAGTGGCCTGCCAGACTGTGAGGGAAATAGGTTTGTGTTTACCGCTCTGGGATGTGCTTTCGGTCTCTGTACGGGTGTTAGATGGTGAGTTGGACTAGATGATCCTTGTGGGTCCCTTCCAACTCATAATATTCTGTGAATCTGTGAATCTGTGAACTCCAGTTGAAAACTTCTTAAGAATTAAAGAGGATCATATAGGAGAGAAGAATAAGAAGAGTGTTTCCTGTCAAATCAAGAGGCAGATTGATACATAAAGTATATAGTGACTTCCATATATATCTTCACTATACAGGTTGGAGAAGGAAGTCAGTTAACAAAGCAGGTGAAACCACAGGATGTGTGTGCTATTCCTACTTCCTTCAAGTCTGAAGAGCTCTCTTTCAGTCCAGGGATAGGATTTCTGACTTTAGAGCTGCTTCAGACTCAAGAGGTCATGCAGCAAATAGCAGGTCCTCTTTCACAGATTCACAGAATATTATGAGTTGGAAGGGACCCATAAGGATTATCTAGTCCAACTTACCATCTAACACCCGTACAGTGGCCGAACGCACATCCCACGGTAAACGCAAACCTAGTTCCCTCACAGTCTAACAGGCCACTCCGAGCCGGAGCTTGAGCGGAGCTTGAGGCCGTGCCCTCTCGTTCTGGTGTCGTCAGCCTGAAAGAAGAGGTCCACACCCACCTGGCGGCAACCTCCCTGCAGGTAGTTTTGACACAGCTCAATGTTATTGTCATATTAACATGAAAACTGAGTGAAATTGGTGGTACTCTTAATTTTCAGCAGGCAAGCCTCAAATGAACAAGGATCTAGAAGCCCTCTCAATTGCTCCCTCACGTCCTAGAGAAAAGTATCACGGCAAACCACTTCAGGTGAGTTCTTCCTATTCATGTCCTTTATGTAGGTCTCTTAGCTATATTCCATCCTATAGACTGGTAAAGAAACTTGGTAACCTACCAGAATTCCATCAGATTTATTCATTTATTAACTTATAGTATTTGAGGAAATTATTTTTATTTCTGTTCCTATTTTAAAAAAGAGATCAATAATTCAAATCTGACTATAATAGTGCAGAAATACAACAATTTCGAAATACAAATCTTCAATTCTTCCACTATGGCAAGCTTTTCTCAATAGATAATTATGCTCTTTAGTCATAAAAGTTTTCAAAATCAGTACTCATATTCTTTGCTCTGGATGTTTCAAAACTGTTACACACTTATGCAAGAAAAGAAGAGTTTAACCTTTCCACTGTCCTCCATTCTAGAGTGTTCCACAGTGAATATGAAAAAATAAGACACTTCTGCCACAGTATGTAATTCTGAATGCTAGAGAGGAATCATGAATCCTCTCATACAGGGAAGTCTTTAAAATAACAAACTAGTTATTCTTCTATCAGTTTACATCTTTATTTCAGAATGTCTCCTATTAATTTTTTTACTTATAAGCAAGAAAAACATATGAAAAATAATAATGAAGAAAATTATCCGTCAAATATCATCCTTTAGGAGCATGTGCACATAATCCCTGCAACTAGTTAAAATCTTAAATCATAAATATCAATAACACTGATATATATAACATTGACCTCATTTTGTTATTTACTCAAGTATACAATCAAGTATTCAATTAAGTATTCAATTAAGTTTTGTAGACCCAAAAAAAGTGTATCTCAGAGCGTAAACTGAGTGTGTGTTGAAGAGTTAAGTCTTCATAGGTAGACTTCTGGAGTTTAAATCTATCTTCTAGAGTTTTTTTAAATGAATCATGCTCAAATACTACATTCTTAAATGTACAAAACAAGAGAAGCTGTCAAAGCAGTAAATGTAACTGAAGCCTTTGGATGACAAATCCAAACAATTTTCTAAGCAGTCCTCAGTGATATTTTTTAGGACAAAGCAGAAATACAGTCGGCCCTCTTCCATTTCACGCCCCCCATATTGCAGCTCCACATCTTAGTGACATGATTTTTGGGCGATGAAAGAGGCCTCTTTTTGCAACTGTGCATGCGCGACCTGGCATGCATGAATATTCAATTAGGCAGCATGAATATGCACAGGCACCACGGAGGCTCCGCTCCTGGCTCCTGGTCCGGCCGGGGACACTGCATTCCCCTGGCTCCCAGTTCGGCCGGGGCTGCAGCGGCTCCCCAGCTCTGGAGCGGGGCGGGAGCGGCAGCAGCTCTGCTCCTGGCACAGCCAGGCACCTGCCCCACTCCAAGACAGGAGACATAGTGCAGGGATTTTTCCCGGCTTGGGGTGGCTGCGGGCGCTGGAAAACACCGACAGAAACACCGACACACAGCAGGGCAGTGCCAAAACACTGCCGGGGTGCATGTAAGCGTGTGGGGGATATTTGCATATTAATGAGCTGGCAATCAACGCAGAAGGCGGGCTTCGTGCAGCAGGGGCAAGACCCATGCTACCATCATATAGGAGACCCGACTCTATTTTTATATATCTAAGGATTGTTCCAAGCCCTTTGCAATTTAAACTAAAGCATTAAAAATAGGGAGCTTTCAGATGCTATTTTAGTCTTAGTGTTACTCAGAAAAAGAATCCCTGAAGTAAACTCTGAAGGTCTGTAAAAGTGCCATCAAGTCTCTTAAAACATTGCCTATATTGATATAAGCTTTTCTATTTAAAAATTAACCTGTAAAAATACTTCAGAAGATGATAACAAAACTGTTCCAGAGAAAAAGATACAAATTAGTATCCAAAGATTCCGGAGAAGAATGGCAAGTTCCCTTATGAGTACAGAAAGTTAGTGACATTAAGGAAAACCAGTTGCAGTCTACCAACTGGCCTACCAGCTACGATAGACTACTGCCTACCATATCAATATATAAACACAGTAAGATTAAGATTTTATTTAAGAAAAATGATAATTATTTTAGCAGGAACAGAATTTAATAAAGATGTGTTTGTGCACATATTCAGCTCTTAAATACTTAGAATTACAAGAGAGTACACAGAAGGACAAAATGTCACATAATTAATATTTTCAAGTTTCATGAAGAAACTCTCCATGTTTTCATAAAAATTCACAAATGCCTGAGAATATCAATGCTAAACACAGCATCCCAGCCAAACCACAGAAAGAATTTTGCACTGTTCCAGCAGCCTAAAATGTAAACAGAATCCCTAACAAAATAAACACACATAATAAAGGATAATAGTGAACTGAGATATTGTTCTGAAGTAGAAGTCAGGTTGCTATTATGGAAGATACATTATATATACTTAATTAAAAGCCTGCAAAAACACATTAACTGAGGAATTAATTCAATGGGTGGAGAGATTTAAGAAAGTATTTTAATAATCTCATTAATGCTGAGTATTATTTGATATATTTTACTACAGACCTGTTTATGCAAGTAAAGATTATCTACTGTGAACACAACTTCTTGCAGATGGTCTGTTTATGCTACTAAAGATACCATTTTTTTTATTATTCTTATCTACACAACAGGCTGGATTATCTAAGAAGCCATGAGCCTGGATATAGGTGTAGTTATATCCACGCTCCTGAGCTCCAAAAATGTTTTCTGATGAACTTCAGAATTGAGACTTTGAGACTTCTCATGCTTTGCTGTCTATTTAGCAGCCGGACGCAAATCCATTCTCAAGGCTTAACTGAATTCTACAGGTCAGAGCAAGACTGTCATGCAGTTAGGTAAGGTCCTCAGAAGCTGAAGAGCTAGAAAGCATGTATTGTGCAAGATATTCCAGAGATGGGGCCATTTCAGTGTTTCCCAAACAAATGCCGCCATCTGGTGTTCAGGCATTTGTCTTGAATAGACCTCAGAGAAGGATGAATGCAGGGAATGGACACAAGTCATCATTGCCATGCCACCTTCTGAAGAAGTTAAATAACGATCTAAGTGGAGCAACAAAGGATCTTCTAAATCAAAAATTTCATAGGTCAGCATTTTCTGGGATTCTCTAATTTCCTACAGATCAAGTATGACATCTAGCAGTCTCTGATACCCTTGAATGAGGCGATTACAAGCAGCAACATTCATATTGATCAGAAGGGGACAAAATCACTTTTTCACCACATAAACATTAAAGACCTGCTGCTTCTAGAGATTACTTCCTCATTTGATACAGCTCAATATCCAGTGGATTCAAGGGTGACTGAAAAAGCAACAACCACTTTTAAGCATTAAAAAACCAAGAGGTGATTTGATGAAGCTTGTTCTCTAGCCAGAGAAAATACTCCACTTCTCCACAGCAGTTTTGCTCTGCCATTACAGCTAATCTTAGCCTAAATATGTTCACAGTCTAAACCATGACATCGAAGTGACAAAGAATAATCCACCGGATACTATTTATTTCTTTGGACACTCACACATATGTAGACCGTGTCATATACACACACATATATAGATTACACAGTAAATCACAGAATCACACAGAATATTCTGAGGTGGAAGGGACGCACAAGGATCATCGAGTCCAACCCTTAACACTGTCTCCCTGGCGGGAATCAAACCCGGGTCTCCCGCACAACAGGTGGGGACACTTACCACTGTACTAAAGTGGATTTCACATGCTCACTACCTTCATGGTTCAACTCTCATGAGTTCACTACCTCACGGAGTGTTTTCTCCACAAAGATGGCACTCCTACTGAACATGCACTGACAGTCATGAATAAGCAAAGATAGGCAGTCATGAATAGGCAAATCAGTTACACCACCAGCCCCCCTGCACTGCCCCCCTCAGTTCTAGCGCGCTCTGGTGGTGTGCCAGCTCTGCCCCGCTGTGCATCGGTGTGTGTGTCAGAGGTCCTTGGCGTGCAGGCACCTCACACTGGGGAAAAAAAACCCATGGCTGCTCAGCCACACTGGTGCTGGGACCCACCTGCACCACTGTCCCGGCATCCCTCCAGGAGGGTAGACCTGGTCTCGCCATTCTTGGGGTAGATGTGTTGCCTGGTCTCAGACATCATGCCTGCCCCAAGAGTCTTAGAAACCATGTCTACCCCAAGAGTATCTAAATCTTATGTAACTGTGTATTGTCCCCAGAGGGGATGCAGGGGAAGACGTGTGCCTCTGGGGTCCCACAAGTGCATGTTTAAACACAAGCAGGCAATCTGAGGTTCCCACCTAAAATTCCCTGGGGCCGCCGTGGCCACTCCATGGCTTTCAGCAGCGCCAGCAAAATGGTTAAACCCAGCAACCAGCACAAGCCTGGCCTCTGCACGGTGGCAGGTGCCGCTCCCAGCCCTAGTGGGGTTGGGCAGACATCCCCAGTGCCAGGGGAGCAGGGCGGGCAGCTCAGGTAGGCTCGTCCCAGCACCAGTGTGCATGGCTGAGCAGCAAAGGGGTTTTTTTCCCGGTGCAGGGTGCCCATGGGCACCAGGAGCCTCTGACACACACAGCCGGGCAGAGCTGACACGCTGTCAGACCGCACCATGGATGAGGGGGGTGGTGCAGAGGGTGGCACTAATTTGCATATTAATGAGCTATTTTCATGGAACTAGGGCTTCGTGGAAGCCAGGGAGACCTGCAGCCCCACAATAATCGAGGGACAAATGTATATAAATGTGAAGGTTGCAATTTGCGGAGGCATCATCTTTCACTTATCTAGCTAATTCAATTTTCCTGATTTTCATGTCCACATATGTATTCAAATGCAAATTTTTAATAAAATTTTTGATAAAAATACCCTTTAACATGATGGCATTTTTCACTGAAGTGAAATCTGATTTCTGGTTACATCTGGTCGTACAACTTGCTAGGACAATGAATGTAGCTACCACATTTTTAATTTAAAAAAGGAGAATTAGAATCATTTGGACTGGAAGGGACATTCTAGAGGTCAAATAGTACAATTCTTCTGCAATAAGCAGCAACATCTTCAAATAGATCAGGCTGCTCAGAGCCCAGCACAACCTGGCCTTGAAAGCTTCCAGGGATGGGTCATCAACCTCCTGCCCTGCTGGCCATATAGCAGGTAGGAAGTTTATGCTTAAATAATGCATTAAGGACAGTAACATACATTACAGAATCACAGAACCAACTAAATCGGAAAAGACCTCTAAGATTATTGAGTCCAAACCTGCCAACTAGACCATGGCACTAAGTGGCACAACCAGTCTTAAACAGCTCTAGGGACAGTGACACCACCACCATCCTGTGCACCTCATTCCAAAGTCCAATCACTCTTTCTGTAATGAACTGCTCCCCAATGTCCAACCTAAACCTCCTCTAGCATGGCTCAAGACTGTGCCCTCTTGTTCTACTGCTGGTTGCCAGGGAGACAAGACTGGTACCCACCTGGCTACATCAAGGTCTCCCCTGAGTCTCATCCTCTCCAGGCTGAACACTCCCAGCTCCCTCAGCTGCTCCTGACAGGATCTGTGCTCCAATCCCTTCACCATCCTTGTTGCCCTTCTTTGGAAAAGCTCCAGCATCTCAACATCCTTCCTAAATTGAAGGGCCCAGAACTGGACACAGCACTTGAGGTGCAGCCTCACCAGTGTCGAGTGCAGGGGAAGAATCACTTCCCTGGTACTGCTGGCCACACTAGTCCTGATACAGGCCAGGCTGCCACTGGCCTTCTTGGCCACCTGAGCACTCTTGCTGGCTCATGAGTTAAATTCATACTGATACAAGTGAAGAACATGCAGTAACACTAACAAACTCAGTGTAGACAGTAACTTCCAATGTTTTTTTATGGAAGTGCATTTTATGAAACAATCCTAGTAGTGCTGAACATATGACAGCATCTGTGAAAAGATTTTGTCCCAAATTTGTCCATTTAAGGTATGATCAAAAGGAAACATAACACTCTGACGCAGACATGAAAAAGCCACTAAGCTTTATAAAAGAATTTCTGAACTATCAACACCACATTGAAGACCAAAATGAGAAAACTTAGTTGAACTCACCCACCCACACTCCCACCTCCTATCATATAATCAACTTTCCAAATATTAAAGTCTCTAATAAGCAATTTTTACCAGGGTCCTAAGGAACTCCGTCAGCTCTTCATGGTCTGTAGAAGAAGGTCTAAGAGAACTAAAATTGCAGTTATTTAGCCACTGAATGCAGTCAGTTGTGCTTTGTAGAATTTCATCAGTGCATATTTCATTTACTTCTGATTGCAGGTCTTTAAGACATTTTTCTATGCTAAAAAAATAAAGAAAAAACACATAAGATTTTTCTTCACTATTTGGAGATGAAAGCATTTTATATATCCCATATTTAAAAAATAATAACTACTCAAAATTAATGTAATACTAGTCCTTCTTATTGATAAATTAAATTACTCTTACAAAATAAGGCCTGAATTGGCAAAATTAACCTTTAAATACAGTTAAGCAAGACCTAAACTAAATTTTTGTCTGGTGAGACTGTATCATCCTCAGCAAGAGCAACTGCACCCTCCCTTCTCAAACAAGCTTACCCCCTTTTAATAAAATAGTTGAGGAATAAGACATCATCCAACCAAAGATTTGGTCCTCTGTGCTTAATTAGCTAAAGCCAGACACTATAAACTGAAGTGTGATATTAAAATAGTATGATATTAACATAGTATGATATTAAAATCTTCCTAAAGAATCATTAACATCACAGAAAGTATTAAAAAAATCATAGTGCCAGTTGTGTTGAGAAAGCAGATCTTGCTTCTTTGTCATTAGAATATTTGGAAGTGAACAGTTTGTTTTCAAGGAACTGATCCACTCCTTAACATTCATCTAGAATCATAACCCTATTTATGAGACCAGATGTGTTTGGTAGGTTATTACAGTGATTTCAGTGGCAGAGATCGCAAGAACAATGGAATATCCAGAACTATTTTACTTCTATTGTGTGGAATTGGTTGGATGGACAAGCTCAGTGAGTGCTGGTGAATGGTGCCACATCCAGCTGGCAGCCAGTCACTAGTGGAGTCCCACAGGGGTCAGTCTTAGGCCCGGCACTGTTCAACATCTTTATTGATGATATGGATGAGGGAATCGAGTCCATCATCAGCAAGTTTGCAGATGACACCAAGCCGGGGGCAAATGTTGAACTGCCAGAGGGTAGGAGGGCCCTTCAGAGGGACCTTGACAGGCTGGAGAGATGGGCAGGCTCCAACAGTATGAGGTTTAACAAGACTAAGTGCCAGGTTCTTCACTTCGGACATAACAACCCCATGCACCGCTATCGGCTGGGGGAGGGGTGGCTCGAAATTAGTGAAGTGGAGAGGGACTTAGGTGTACTGATCGACAGGAAACTCAATATGAGCCAGCAGTGTGCCCAGGTGGCAAAGAAGGCCAATGGCATCCTGGCCTGTATCAGGAACAGTGTGGTCAGTTGGACTAGGGAGGCTGTCCTTCCCCTGTACACGGCGCTGGTGAGACCACACCTTGAGTATTGTGTCCAGTTCTGGGCTCCCCAGTTTAAGGAGGATGTTGAGCTGCTTGAGAGGGTCCAGAGAAGGATGACAAGGATGGTGAAAGGACTGGAGGACATACACTCTCTTACAAATACAACTCTCCAGTATTTTGAAACTACTTTCTTTTCAAAAAGCAATGCTTAATATTTTATATATTTTCAGTTAGAAAAGTAGTATTGACTGGATCTAGGCAGAACTAGGTGTAACTACTCAGCCTCCCCTTCACTGCCACCCCCAAAAAAGTGTAAATCTTGATAAGTGTGTTCATTTAAGCTTTTTATCCCCTGTCGTGGTTTGACCCTGGCTGGATGCCAGAGACCCACCCCAACTTCTCCTGAAGGAGAAAACTAGAAAAAAACAAACTGGAAAATAAAACTGGAAAATAAAATAAAACTGGTCACAGGTAAAAGAAGCAAGGCAAAACTATAAATAAAGAATATAAAGGGTTTATTTTCTAACTAACAAGATCAGAACTGCAAAGGAAGCATCATTTAGNGCTTAGGTGGATTCTGCAGTACTGGTTCTCTCTCTCTCTGGTCCATAGGTTTTCACCATGCTCAGTCCAATTCACAAACAGCAGCAGGATGCCTGGAAGAACATCTCTATCCCTTCTCTCGTGGGCCTGGGGCCCTTCAAACTCTCAGCCTCCCAACACAGGCTCTGAGCCGGCACTCTACATCTTGCTACTGAACTTTTTTTTCTTCTCTCCCAAGTATGTTATTCACAGAGATGCCTCTATCTCTATAACCTTGAAGGCCATGGCAGCACAGAGAGCTCAGGCAAGAACTGAGCTGTTAACCTCCTCACTGCCAGAACAGCAGAAAACCCCCTAAACCATAACATCCCCAAAATTAAAAAATATAGTTAGGATTAAAACTGGTTTTGATTTAATAAAAAATTTTAATTTTGTTTACTTACAGTATTCCATACATAAACAGAGACTCAAAGCCACTGCTACATCTTTTTAAGATTTTTGTCAACACTCAGTAATGCTAAGAATATGGTTAATTATAGATATTTACTCCTTCACGTGAATTACATGAACTAAATATTTAGGAACTTGTTACCTCTGGGGGGGGAAATAAAAAGCATATTATCTGGGTATAAAAAGCAAGCATTTTAAGTAGAAGACTTCTGCTAAATATGATCACAATGATTGTTACTACATAGGTTATTATTTAAAATAATTTTGTATCAGTGTAGAGAGAATGAGACTTTGATTTCTTTTGTTTAGAAAGAAAATTTGCTGGTTCTAGAAATTGCAAAGAAAATAGGCAGCTTTCATGTGAAAAATAAGTTTAATGCATTTAATTAATTTTATTCTTAAAAGTGCAATTTTATAAAAGCATATAAAGTGCCAAATTTCTTTTCCCCCAATAATTCTTTTCCATTAACTGCAAATTTTGGGGTTTAAGTTCAGTGCAGTAAACTATCACCTTTTTGTAAAGAAACTAAGGCATTAAAGCAGATGCTGTCATCTGACACTATATCCATACAGAAAGAGCCCGAATTTAATAGCCCTCAAATAATTTTTCTTTCACAGATGACACAACAGGGCTTTTTCAACCTGCGGAATTGTTTAGACACAAACAGAAAAAAAAGCAGTCATCAAACTACTACATAAGAGAAGGAATACAAAAAATTATCTTTCTCTATAGAAAAGATTTTTATGATAAAACAAGGATTTTTAGAAAATTGATGGACTTTTCAAGAAAGAAATCTTTAGTTGCACACAAGGCATATTATCTTGAGAACATCATTATTTGTGGCTTGTTCTGCTATCATACCACTGTGCAATCAAAAATTATTTCACTGAAATAAATTCCCATTTTGAAAGGCAAGGAGGGTATTTGGGTATTTTTTTTTACAAACTAAAGCAAAATTCTGTTATGTTATGTGTGTCCACAACAAAGCGTTTGCTGGAGTAGCATTTGGTAAGTACTCACACTGCAGAGAGATAGTCTCAATATAAGAATCCTTAGAAGCTTGTAACTATTTAAGTTACGACCATATTTAAGAATAACCTAGTCATATGGAGAGACTGCTTTTTAAGTGGCTGCATCTATAGACAAATAGCTACAAATCAAGTACCACAGTAATTCCTCAGTACTTCACGGTTCACCAATCAAAGCTTCAGATCATCGCGTTTCTTTTTCCCCACGAAGATACCTCAATTCTTCACGGTGTGTGTTATTTGCATATTCATGAGCTGCCTATCTTCATGGATTTTGCAGGCCTTCTCCAGACCTGAACCTCCGCAAAATTTGAGGGATTACTGTATAATCAAACTGATAGGGTAAGCACTGTCATATTGAAACAACATTATTTTGAAAAGTATAGTTTCAAAATGAGGCTTGCTTTACACAGATATCATTTTGCATTCCCTAAGATTACTAAGAGTAAGCTGAAGTATGATCTCGTAACTCCTTTCAATTTCTCAGAAGTACATTGCAATTTACTTCATGTAGCATACAGAGCAGCCATAATATGACAATGACACTGGTTAAATTAAACTACGAAGTTATAAAGTGAAATTATGTTTAAATCTCATGTTCCTTGTGCTTAGGATCTTCATATTCATGGAGATACAGCTTCAGAACCAGTTTACACATCTTTTATTAAGAATGGACTGTTTTGAAATAAATAATCGTGTCCATTGCTTTTCAAGACACAAGCACGAACATACCACTACAGTTGGCCCTCTTCCACTTTGTGCGCGCCATATTGCAGCTTCACATCTTAGCGGCATGATTTTTCAGCATTATAGGAGGCCCTTTTTCACAACAGCGCATGCGCGACCTGGCATGCATAAATATTCAATTAGGGAGCATTAATATGCAAATCAAACTGCACAGCCGTGGCAGCGGCTCAGCTTCTTGCCCTGTCGCGTCCCAGCTGCAGCGAGAGTGGCTCAGTCGCTTGCCCTGTCCCATCCCAGCCATGCCAGCTCGGCCACTTGCCCCATTCTGGCTGCGGTGGCTCTGCCGCTTCACCACTCCAACCGGTCTCCGCCACTTACCCACCCACCCTGGGCACAGCCAGGGCTCCGCCACTTTGCCACACCCCTGGCACAGCCAACACAGCAACCAATGCACAGCAACACAGTGCTGAAACAGCACCGGGGATCGTCTGAGGATGCGGGGCAAATCTGCAAATTAATGAGCTGCCATTCTACACGGAAGTAGGGCTTTGCGGGACACAAATAAGACCACGGGTCCATGCTATAGGAGACCCAACTGTACTTTGTTATCACTTATTAAAAAACTTGACTGCTAAAAGTACAGGACATTTTGTACAAAGAATATATCACTTGGAAACCTGTGTGTAGAGGACCTCCTGTACACCTTGAGGAGTAAAAAAATTAGGAGAAAGACATTTATCACTATAATTCCAACAGGCAATTTTCCTTGTTACATCTTCTTCTATGAAGAGACAGTATTTTACCTTATTGCTTAAAAACAAATTTGTCCAATGGGATATTATAAGGAAACTTCCCCTGAGGTCATTGCTGATGCCTCAGCACTATTGTGTCTTAATAAACAGTAACTTAAGAAAAAATATAAATAACTTCCTTTTTTGCAATTGACAAGAATATCATAAAGAGTCTTGCAAAGAATGTTTTGATGACTTTACATTGCAGAGAAAAAAAGAGGGTTTTCAGAAAATGGCTATTTATCATCTTGCACATTCCTGAAATGCTTATTCCTAAAATTCTGAAAAAAAATTAGATTATTCTACTTCTATGTCTATAATGCCTATGTTGTTTCATTTTACTCTATCTGACCAAGAGATTATTCTTTCTGGCATGTCTATTTTCTTATTCTCATTAACGCAACTCATTTAACAGATGTAAATACCTATCACATTTTATATTCTTTAATATAGTACCCTCAAATCCAGAGGAGGAAGCAAGAAAATAAAACTCCTATAGCATAACAATGTAGGCTTTGCTATCACCTCATATTTATTAACTAGATTTTTTTAGTTTGACTATGACTCTTATTCATGTTTTGTATCTGAGTTCTATTCAAAATAAGACCAGTAAGAAGGAAGTTAAACATTCATAAGCAGCAATACAAAACTGATGAAAACACTGACTACAAACACATTGTGTCTTCACAAAAATGCAGTTAAGATAAGCATGTCCTGATACTTGTTTTTAAAACAAAAAATTCTTTAAAATATGAGTATGACCGGCTTTTCACAAATAGGGAAGATCTGGTGGGTAATGTGGATGTCAGAGGTTGTTTGGGATGTAGCGATCATGAGATTATTAAATTTTCAATAAATAGTGCAGCAAAGAGGGGGGGCAGTATAACAGCTAAGCTGGATTTTCATCGGGCAGGTTTTGGTTTATTCAAGGAACTGATTAGGAGAGTTCCTTGGGAGGTGGCTCTTAATGACAAAGGGGCCCAGGAAACCTGGGAGTACTTCAGGAATGAGATCTTCAAGGCACAGGAATGGGCTGTCCCAGTGTGTCATAAGGTGAGCCAGAAGGGTAACTGCCACCCTGAAATGGAGAGGGATTTAGGAGTAATGATTGACAGGAAACTTAATATGAGCCAACAGCGTGCCCAGGTGACTAAGAGGCCCACTTCAAGGCACAGGAATGGGCTGTCCCAGTGTGTCATAAGGTGAGCCAGAAGGGTAACTGCCACCCTGAAATGGAGAGGGATTTAGGAGTAATGATTGACAGGAAACTTAATATGAGCCAACAGCGTGCCCAGGTGACTAAGAGGCCCAAAGACATCCTGGCCTGCATCAGGAACAGTGTGGTCAGTCGGTCCAGGGAGGTTGTCCTTCCCCTGTACTCGGTGCTGGTCAGACCTCATCTTGAGTACTGTGTGCAGTTCTGGGCTCCCCAGTTTAAGAGGGATGTTGAGCTGCTTGAGAGGGTCCAGAGAAGGGCGACAAGGATGGTGAAAGGACTGGAGGACAAGCCCTGTGGGGAGTGACTGCGGGAGCTGAGGTTATTCAGTGTGGAGAAGAGGAGGCTCAGAGGTGACCTCATTGATGTTTACAACTACCTGAAAGGAAGTTGCAGTCAGGTGGGTGTAAATCACTTCTCTCAGGCTGATGACACCAGAACAAGAGGACATAGCCTTAAACTATGCCAAGGGAGGTTTAGACTGGATGTTAGGAAGAGGTTTTTCACAGAGAGAGTGATCTCTCAGTGGAATGGTCTGCCCAGGGATTT
>WEKX01021118.1:9373-31554 GCA_013390025.1 Pitta sordida | reverse complement strand
CCAGAAATCCAGTTGTCCTGCAGGCAATCTGTCTTACTGTTAAAAACAGAGGCAAAGAAGGCATTAAGTATTTCTGCCTTTTCCTCATCTCCAGTTACTATGCTCCCCTCTGCATCCAATAGGGAGTGAAGGTTGCTGCAGCCTCTCTTTCTGCTGTTGATGTATTTATTAAAACATTTCCTATTGTCCTTTACAGAAACAGCTAGTCTGAGTTCCATCTGTGCTTTTGCCTCTCCTTCTCCTACGTGACTTGACAACTTCCTTATACACAACCTGACTCGCATCTGGCACCTTTCTCTCATATGTCACGTTCTGTGTGCTCTGTTACCAGAGCACCTCCTTTACCATTGCCCCCAATGTGTTTCCAATATCAACTTTTCTTCTCATAACAGTATTTATTTTGCAACTCTGCAACTCTGCATTCTTTTCCCTCAGTCATTCTGATCTCCTTATCCCTTTTGTTCTGCTAGATCAATCACTGTGGAAGCTAATATGCTTCTCTCTAATGTAAATACAGGTGAAGATGAGACGCTGGTACGGCTTAACTGTTCAAAAGTTGCACAACACTATTTGAAAGAAAAGAAACTATGGCTATGCTAAATATCAGGCAAGGCTTTCATGTGTCACTTGCTTTCCTTTGAGTTCCCGAATTTTCTATAAAATCAACACTACACTAAAAATCTACTCTGTACTAAAAGCTGCCCCAAAATAAAATTTTTTGCAAAGTTTCCATAGCAGAAAAGAGAAAACGAAATCACATAGATATGACAGCACTCTTCAAACTTCACTATTCAGGTGTTTTAATTCTGCACTAACTTGCCTAATCAAAAATTGAAAGTTTACCTATGAAACTAAGAGATTAAACAGAGAATTAAGATTAAATAACACATTATATATTCATTAGACAACAAAAGATGTATACAGTTGGCAGTTAATGTATCTTCAGCAACTAAAAATTCAGCTGTATGAATATTGTAATAATTTGAGGTTTTAAATTATTTATCTCAAAATAGAAGAAAATATCACTATTTAAAAATAGCATTCAAGATGCAACTCATGAAAAAATTATGTGAAACATGCTTCTTAGCCTGAAGCCCACTTTATGCAAAACTATTATTGCTGAGATATTCCTATCAAATTCAAATTAATGTAAAAAGAAATTTTATGTCCCATTCCATCTATTCTTAATTCTCAGTTTTACTCTTTCTGATATACACTAGCAAACAGTACCAAACAAAAATAAGGAAAAAATAAAAGCAAAAATGAAAAAAATGAAAAAAAAAGAAAAATTCTTTCTGAATCACTTCATTTTTTTCTTCTGTTTGCCTCTTCAATCTTTCATTTTCTGCTACACTTCCCCTTCCAAATTTCACAATGAAAATAAATGCTGGGTAGCTCTCTGTTAAATCAGAAAAATCATCCATAACTGCATTTTACTATATTTGCTGCTTAACACATCCCCACAGTGAACCTAACATTTAGAACATATCACATCAACATAGTCATCATGATCCAAGCTGCAAATAATAGAGAGTGTCACTGTCAATTTAGCTTTCTCATACTTCCTTCCTTTCACTTCATCTGATTTTAATAATCCCTGTCAAACCACAAACAGTCCAAATTATCTTCTTGACACAGAAGCTTTCAAGGAATAGACAGAATCTCAACTTTCATTTAGTGACTACAAAAGCAAGCTGTCCAACTGGACAAATATTATTTCCACTCTTGACAATCTCTACAGTAAAGCATGCTTTCAAATTTTCACTGAAGCTGCCAAGGGTTTGAGATAAGCTTCTTGTTTAGTGTAGATTGACTCACGGGATTAACACACCAACAACTGTAGTTGTATTTAAAGACGTTAGTAGTTTCAAGATAAAAGAAAAATTGTTTGCAAAAGATGTTAATTGCATGTCATCAGCTAACTGAATTAAGAAAAATATTATACAAATAATTTCAATTTAGTAGATCTTATAGGACATTGCACGATAATTTTAGATATTTTAAGATTAACCAAAGGACTGTTGCTTACGATGTAACATAAATCAGAATTTCAAGGAGATAATTTTATATTCAACAACCAGGAACAGTCTAAGAAAGGTTAGCGTTTGACAACAGGAAATATGTTCAAGGCAAATTGGTTCCCCAGAAGGATGTGATCTGTAATCACTTTCCTCTCTGCTGGTGTGTCTCCAAAATAAGCTCAAGAATTTAACTCTCTGCTTCACATGCATCAGTTTAAAAGTAATTGATTTCTCTGATGAGGCACAGTATTGTATAATTAGCAATGTATTTGAAGTTTATGTGATTAATCAGCACATAATACATTTTAATATAAAGTATTTTCTTCACATTGACACACCAGTCTCTAATCACCTGAAAGTTTATTGCTTCTTAGAATTTTCACTTAAAGTTGCAATTAGGTTTTGAAGTGCTCTTAGCTATGAAAAAAGAAAGCAGAATAACCAGGATGCTCCCATCAGAAAATTGAGAAGCATTTGTTTAAATGCCTCAGATGATCATCCCATGCACAGGCCTAATTTAAGACTAATCAAATCCACTTTAAAACATTCTTTGGTAATGAGTCACCACATACCAAAACAATGTTTGAAAAATCTATAAAATTACAACAAAAGAGATTCATGCACAGATGGTACTTAGAGTTCCACAAAAAGAGAATTATGCTTTCAGCTAATACAGCAGCCTTTAGTGCTCCTTTAACAGTTTGGGCTGGCAATTGGCTCTTCATGATCACTCACTCATCCTCATGGCCAGACATCCTCCTGTTTGCCTTTTGATTCTGTTTTCTTTCCTAGTGAAGGGTTTCAAGAGCTTGCTGTATTTTTCTCCTTTAGCATGGCTAGTTAAAGAACAATCTTGATACTTAGCAGTATATTGATTCTACCATGGGCCTGCATCAGATTAGACATGTATGTTCTTCTATTGTTTAAAACAGTACCATATCAAAAGATCACATAAAGAAGAAAAAAGTAAGTAACACACAGAACAATGGAATTCTCAGTTTAATTAACTGGACAGGACACTTTTCACTCTTTAGGTGAACTATGTCTTGATGATATGTCAACTATCAGTTCGTATTCAGAGCAGATCTAGTAACCGCTACCAGCTAGCTTTAGGCATCAAAAGCCTCACAGGTTATGTATGTATCATTTAAGGTGTAAGCACTATCAAACAGAATAGCAATAGGAGATAGGAAAGATACGTGTAGAACAACATATTGAAGTACAAATACACTGCTTGATATGAAAGTAGGTCTACACCACATCTAGTTAAGGTAATCAAAATAATTGTGCAAAACTAAATCTTGTGACTACCTGGTTTGCATTTCTGTAACTATCAGGGAAGTTAAAACAATACAGATCTTAAGATAGGATTTTCTAACTAATCCACAAGCCATACATAAATTATTTTTTTACCTAGTTTCTCAGAGGTAGCCTTTATCTTCCCAGAGCCCTCTCTCTATGCTTTGACCCAGTTTTGTCTTACTTGATAAAATACATCGTAAGATTTTACATCTTTATTTCTTGACAGGAAGTGTAAGTTTTCTCAACTCTGATGCTATGAAAACAAACACACAAAAAGCATATCAAGTAGCAATTTGAAAGAATACTTATCTACAATACATTTCCATTGCTCATGAGAAAGACAGAAAGGAAAATAAAGGAACAGTTACAGTGAAGGGAACCACTTTAGTACAGTGGTAAGTGTCCCCACCTGGCGTGCGGGAGACCCAGGTTTGATTCCCGCCAGGGAGACAGTGTTAAGAGTTGGACTCGACGATTCTTGTGGGTCCCTTCCAACTCAGAATAATCTGTGATTCTGTGAACCTCCTTCTTCTCAAAGATGTCTTAAACTATACTTTCACACTAAAACATGAAGCTCCTTATCATAGAGCAACTAAGAGTCCTGTAGCTGTCAGCTCATGAAAGAAACATCCTGTATTCATGGCTAAGTTCATTTACCTCTGTACTATCAGTCTAAATATGCCATGCAAATGTCACGTGAGTACAATTCAAGAATAATCACAGATAGCTGTAATACATTCAGACACCTCTTCTGGGAAGACGCTGTACCAAGAATAATAATCCAAAATAGGCAAGAGTGTAAAAATATGAAATAATTAATCATTACTAAATGCATTCACATGGGGGGAAATAAATAATTCTTTGTAACAAGACCAAGTCACAAATTACTGTACAAAAAGAAAAGACAATTTCTGATGTAGAAAAGAGTTCCTTCTGCCTGCCTTAAACTACTGTAAAATTTATATTGAATTCTCCAGTGCAGAAAGCATTTAGCCTTTGGTTTCATGATTAAGAGAGCAAGTGTTCATAAATACCTTGCAAGTGAATCACACCCTGTATTACATTTCTTACATAATTACAAGACTTCAAGGAGTTGTGCAACCAGCCACAAAGTGGAACTACAAGGTAAACAATGTGCGTTACTTGTCTGTTACTTCACAACAAAAACTGAAAGAACAAAAACTGAAGTTCATTTTTTTGGCTATTTTGAAGGAAGACTAGATTTCAAGTTTCTAGAAAGACAAGGAGACATCATAAACTAAATGAATAAAAATTTTTTCCTAAGATCACATTAACAATTTAATAAATTTGTTTTTCCTTATGTATTAATTTCAAATAATTTTATGACTCTAAAAAAATAAAAAATTAATACGCCACACAAGATTCAGGTCGGAAATTTATATTATAATCAACATTTTAAATTTTAGTCTATATATATTTTTGGTTTAACTGCCTAAAACTGAGTATACAGTTGGGTATACCGCAGACCCGCTGTCTTAATCAGGCTCTGCGAAGCCCTACATCCAGTTGAATGGCAGCTCATTAATATGCAAATTTGCCCCGTACCCTCAGATGATCCCCAGCACTGTTTCAGCACTGTGTTGCCGTGTATCAGTTGCTGTGGTGGCTGTGTTGGGGGGGTTGCTGAAGCAGCGGAGCCCTGGCTGTGACCGGGGTGGGTGTGGAAGCGGTGGAGCCCAGGGGGTGATGGGGAAGTGGAGCCACTACCGCCAGTGGATCGGCATGGGCGGCCGCGCCACCACCGCTGCAATGGCGATGGAGGGTCGCGCAGGCGCAGTTGCGAAAACAGGCCTCCTTCATTGCTAAAAAATCATATATCTGCATATTCAATTAATCACAGTTGGATTTTCAGTGAGTTGTGAGACCACACACATGCACAGAATATCCCGGAACCCGGATTTCGCGGCTGGGAAGCACCAAAGGGCGCTTCCTCCGCTTTAATGAGGTGCTACAGTGCAAGCCACATTGCCAGGACTGCCCCTTCAGACCCTATTAGTGGAGGGTGCGTGGCTACAGGCAGGGAGTAGTTCAATATTCATGGGTTTGGTATCTTCACGGATTTCGTCACTCACAGGACCTGCCCAGACCTTACCCCTAGTGAATTCCAGGGGATCACGGTATTATGCACTAATGGCAATCCAATAAAAAGTAATTATGAGAAACTGATTGACTGTACTGAGAAAAGAGATCCAAACATATGAAATATGAAAGAGAGGCCACAATTTCAAATCCTTTTCCCACCAGATCCTACTAAACCTCTGTAGCAGCTGCTTAGCCTGTGCAGGACCATTTATCCCTATTTACCAGGTCACTGTATAAGCACTGATGGTGCCATGAGGCAGGTAACTGAAGTGACTGACTGGTGCAGGTCTGACCACTTGGCAGCAGTGCCAGTTTATGCTAGATTAAGTTACAGACCTTGAGAAATCATCTCTACAGAGGAGCTGAAAGGATTATGTTTACACATCTTACACAAGATACATGAATAGAAAGTTCTATTATGTTTAACAGCAACAAAATGGGAAATCATATGTAAAAAATAACAGAAACCATCCTGTTAACCTGCTTTTGTTTCACTTTAAGTCATGAAACATCTTTTAACAAGGGTTTCTCTATGTATACTCTTGGTTTATTCAGTACTCTTCAGTAAAAAGAAAGTTGGTTCTTCACGTGGAAAATAATTGGTACCGTTCCCACTCTCTGAAGGCTTAAAGTATCCCAGGACTAAGGTTCCTGGAAATCTTAAGTTCCACAGAAGAATCAGCAAACACAAAATCAAAGGAATAAGGGCATATAGGTCTGACAACAGGATAGCCCCTGTTCTTTAGCCAACACAGTAAGCCCCCACTTATTCATGGTCCACATCTCTGTGGTTTCAATTGTTCGCGATGTATTTTTCCACAAAAAGCAGGCCTGCGCACAAGAGCAGAAAACCCCACAAACTCAGTCAGCTCATGAATATGTAAACTGGCTTGGCTTATGAATATGTAAATAAGCCCTACCCAGGAGCCACCATGGGCTGGCTGCAAGGGGAGTGAGACAGGTTTTTAGGTCAGTCTCATGGCTTGCCCTTGGACCAGAGGGGATGGCCCATGGCCCCCGCACAACGACAACTTCCACTGTTTAAGGGGAAGGGAGATCACCGCCACCAACATGGAGCCGGGACCGCTCCTGGGCAGGCAGTGTGGAGGCAGCGGAGCTCTGCCAGCACTTCTGAGCATGGGTGTGTGGCAGGGGGTGGCAGGTTTAAACTAATTCGAGTTTAAATGCAGGGGGTGCGGCAGCGCCCAGAAAGACTGCTTCCCAGGGAGTGTGGCAGGAGCTGGGGCTCCGTATTGGCGAGCAGGCGTGGCTCCGGGGGAGGAGAAGGGCCTGGCACCATGGGGGGAGCTTCCCCACTCCACCGCCATGGGCAGGCAGCATGGAACGGCAACGGGGGCCTAGAGCGGGGCCACACCTCGCCCAGTGCAGGAAGCGGTCCCACTGTCTTTTTCTGCTCCCAGGCGGTTGCTATGAGACCTGCTGAGCAACATCTGGAATGCCCTATGGGAGGGCACATTCACGTCTGGGGATGCTGTCACACACCACACAGATAAACTAAGCGGAGTGGAAAAGTTTTTTGTAGGCTCTATTTACAAGCAAGCGCTTGCCTCCCGTGGCAACAGAACAGCCCAGTCCTGTTGCCGAGGCAACACAGCTGCCAGCTGTGTCCACCTAACCTAACCTAACCGAACCCAACCTAACTGAGGGTAACCTAACTGCCTAACTGGCAGTAACCCTACCTAACGCGGGCCCCAGCGTGGCTGTGGCAGCTGTTGCTCACGCCCACACCATCCTGAAAGCGGTGGGGCCAGGGCTGGTGAGGCGTAGCCCAGCCAAGCTCTAGGTTTAGGATGCCTGCCCCCACAGCACGGCACACAGCACAAGCTCCTATTGCTTGCAGTGGGGGTGGGAATGGAGTTAGATTCCCTCCCTTGAGCCCTAAGCACTGTGAGCCTCAAGCGCTGCAAGCCCTGCACCCCTCAGGTTCAAATACAGTTTGCCCTTTACGCCAATGGGCAAATCTGCAAACAGTCTATAAGCTCCCTGCATTCTGCACAGAGGGACACACAGCCGCACAGTAAGTCCTCAGCCTGCCACTGCTGTGTGGAGTTTCAGCAGAGCCCTGTGGTTGGTTGGAATCCCAGTGCCACTGCCACCACTGAGGCAGCGGAAGCCTGGGACTTCCTGCGGAGGCAGCACAGCCACAGGGAGCACCCTACTTATTCCCCAGGACTCGCCTGAAGGGAAGAGGCAAAAGACATTTGCTTTGCTTTCCTGAGGCACAACAGGGCATGCAGTGCTCCCGAGACTACCCTCTAGAACTCATTAGTGGAGGGGGTGTGGCTACAGGTGGGGCTTAATTGCATATTCATGACTTTGCTTTCTTTGTGAATTTCATCTTTCGTGCCTCCACCACAGACCTGTCCACCCGTGAAAATCAAGGGCTCACTTGTACTCTCACATCTGTGTTTGCAATGAAAAACAAAGCCAACAAAGGCTGTACTGTTTCCACTGCTTTTATTATTTTTCTGAAAACAGAAGGCACAAAAAAAGCTGTATAAAAAGTGACAGTAAGGTTGTAACTCCAGCCCATAAAAGCCAAGAAATTTAAAGTTTGTCTGACATTCAATCCTTAACTCCTGCAATTGTGTTTATATTTTAAAAAACGACAATGCAAGGTAATGACAAGTTGTCAGCCCTAACTCCAAATTGCCTGAAGTTTGTCATTTGGTGTTTGTGTCACAACCTTAATGTTATTTAAATGTAGTTTTTAGTATCTATTATTTAAGAAGGTCTACTTTATGACAGCAAAAAGCTTTGATGGAATAAACCTCAAAGTACACTGTAGTGGTGGTATGCCACTTCATTAGAAGTGGTGCATAAAATATATGCTGTTGACAAATCTAATTCATTAAAGGAAAGGTAGAAGCACTATAAAGCAACTGGATGGCATCATCAGCTACAGTTCCTTTTATAAATTATTCTTCTTTTCCCTTTTGAATGACTTTGTCAGTGTTCCCTTTTCAGACTGAATGCTTTTGCCTTAAAATTCAGTACCTTCAACATGTCTGGACAAGTTAAACACGTATTTTATCCAGTAAAACTGAAATTTAAGCAGAAATAATCACATTGATTATTTCACCAATATTAACTAATGAGAAATAAAATGAATCAACAATGTTTCAGTTTTATCAAATATAAAATATAAAATTTAAAAATAAAGAGAAGAGGAAATTACACAGTATAATAGAGTAACATTTTGCATTTCTACTCAGATAACTTGGATTTGATATTGAATTGAAATAGGCAAGAGAGAAGATGAGGCACACGGACCAGACAGCTACCCACATAGTTATAAAAGGAAGAGTTGCTAACTGTATTACTTACGATTTTTAGGTAAGGATCAGTATTTGTACAGGAACTAAAGACTATTGAACAGCCCATAAAGTTAAGCCGGTATTTGGAGCATGGCCCATTAGAGCAGCCTTCTAACAGATAAAACACGTAACTAGTAAAAATCTGATCAAATTCCACCTTAGAATATAATTTCCTGCGAGAACATTTAAATTCTTATCTTCAGATCAGATAGAATTAAGTCCTGTCACCGCAATCTTTAAAATCCGAAGTATAGTGCAGGAACTTCACTGAAACTCTAAAATATAAAAAGGATACTTTTCAGGACTAAAGATAAAAAGGTTGTGATTAAATTCCACTAATCACTTACTCAGTAAAATTCTACACCACACTGTAGACACAGAAAATGAAAACAAAAAAAGCAAAGTTCCTTAATCAAGGATTCTTTAGGTAACATAATTTTCCTTTTGATTCCTTATAAAGTGACCTAAACCTATTCACTGGGAAAAAAAAGCATATAATGCATGATCATTCTTCAATATGACAATACCCTGTACAAAGATTTTCTAATGAATTAGCTAGATTAGCAAAGAGTTTTGCCTTGTTCAAGAGAAGTCCACGAATAGCAGTGATACCATCCTACATATTTCTAGGTATTTCCACATGTACATGTGGACATTTTCAACTAGGTGAAGTGTCTCAGATTAATTCTTTACTGCCTCTTGAAGAGACAAAGTCAGTCCAACATAACACTTAGTGTGGAAATTTGAGAGATGGATGTCATACTTTGAAAAAATAGGTTATAAGTAACTTAAATTACGGAAACATTTCCAAATACAGTAATACCTCACCTATTGTGGGGGTTCAGTTACAAACTTCGCAAACCATGCAAAAACCACGAAATAGGATTTCAGCCAATCAGTGGCTTCGATACAGGATCAGCTATTCTGTGTCAAGCCACAATCCCACATCAGCAAACTTTGTGGCTGTAGAGGTGAAACACCTGAATAACTCGTGACAGACAAGCAGGAGAGGAAAGGGGAAGGAGAGACTGCAGGAGGCCTCTCTGCCGGGACCCCATGGGGCTGCTGTGGGTGGCTCCCGTCCCCTTGCCACCACAGGTGGGTCCTCTTCCACCACGGGAGAGGAACTCTGTACACCTGTATGAATGCTCAGTGAGCCAAGGAGCGCCCTCAGTTCTCATGCTGGCCACATGATGTGAAAAAAGAAAACACAAAATCGAGAGTAAGTGGAGAAAACTGCTTTGTGGAAAAAAATCCTCAATGCACTGGAGCAGAGAATGCAGATGCACAAAGTAGCAAGGGATTACTGTATAATTCATCCAGGTCGATTTTATGCCTCCAAGAACTGCAGGAAATCAGTATTTGGAAGCAACTCCAAATGGTTAAAATAAAATCAGACAGAATAATTTACTGTAAAACTTCTGTGAAAAATGACATACTGTCCATTTCTAGTTTTCTGAGTTTGAATACACAAATTTCCCTCCAAAGGTCTAGCCTAAGCCTCAGTACGCCTGATTAGATCATCCTGCCAACTGTACCAATTGTAGCAGAGAGGACTCTCAGTCAGGCATGAGAAATATGACACTGATTATGTGAATTACTATGATTAGATTTATTGCTAATACAGTATCTAAATATTGTCAATGCAGTATTTAAGTGGGTCTAAAGGGTTATAGTATCAGGAGGTTCATCCAGAGATACACAGGTTTACAGTCTTTGGCCTCACAGAATGCACAATTACAGAGCAACAGACCATCTATGGATCTACTTAAAGATTTTATCTCTGTATATGACAGGACTTTAGTGCTTTTACTCACCCGTTCGAAAGTGAGTGTTTCTTGCTTTCAGGCAGAGTCAATTGCAAGGGAGGAGCTGTGTGTTTTGCAGGGAGGATGGAGGGGAACCACACACAAAAAGCCAACTATCTTCACTGGGTCACATTTACCACATTTCAATCAGCATGTAACATTTACCTCAGAAGATCAACATCCTGTATCTCCAATATGCTACACATACAATTCTTCTAATTAGCTTCCCCATCCTCACCCTGCTCTTTTATTCATTTTCTTCCCACTCCTGCTACAGTCCCTTACATTCCATATATGAACAAAGGTTTAAACCCTCCACTAGTGGCAGATGGACAAGCATACTACGATACAGTGAATCCCCGGTACATTGCAACCTCTGCATTACGACCCCACCCATTTGCGAAGCAATCTTCTCGCTGTCCAGCTTCCAGGATTTGCGACTTTCCACAGCTAACGCGCACACAGCGCCTCTGCTTTGCCGAAGGGCGGTGCCGGCTCTCCCTGTGAGGTGGGACGGACCCAACCTGGGCCGGCCCCCTGGGGAGGGCACACCGGGAGGGCGCACAGTTTCTCTGGCTCAGCAGGGAAGGCATTGCAATCTGTGCCCAGGGACTGCTGGCCGGCACACCCAGTGATGACGTAGCTGCAGGGAAACTGCCCCACGAAAGTGAGGCAAGTGCTGTGTGCTGGGATGGGGCAGCAGTGGGATGTTCCCACACCGCTGCCACTGTGCCAGAAGGAGGCTTCTGTTCCCCCGCCCTCTGGGACTGTAGGGGGGGTGCTGCCTTGCTGCCTCTCCCGGCACCAGTGGATGTTAAAGGGAAAGAAAACTCCAACACCGATGCCCCCGCCCCGCCATAAGCGCATGGGATGTCGCAATGTTGCAAAGGTAAGGTTTTTCCAGGCTCAGGGACACCCCTTCCCCGTCGCGGAGGCAGGGCGAGGGGTGGGAGCAGCAGCGCAGGGTTTGGGCTGCGAGCACACACGGTTGCAGCAGCCGCTCAGAAATAGTTCCTTTTGCTCACCTGTGCCGAGAGAAATCCACTTTAGTCCAGTGGCAAATGTCCTCACCTGTCATGTGGGAGACCAGGGAGACAGTGTTAAGAGTTGGACTCGATAATCCTTGTGGGTCCCTTCCAACTCAGAATATTCTGTGATTTTGTGAGAGAGACCATGGGAAGGAGCGGAAAATTGTCTGCAGCACTCTGGAGTGCCGGGGGGTGGAGCAACGGGCATGGCCTGCATGCATATTAACAACCTGCACTTCTTTGTGAGTTTAGCGTTACACGAGGCCCGTGGCCTGTCCCATTCCTCACGAACGATGGGGTATAACTGTATCTCCACTTCAGGAGTCACATCTGAAAGGCCACCTCTGCCTAGAACCCCTTTGAGAACTGAATTCAAACTCATTCCACCTACAACATACTTATTACTGAAAAGATCCATATCCTATTTACCGCTGGTACTGGCAGCTCTTCTTGCAAAAGGCATTTCTCAGCTTCTTATAAAGGGGCCTTCTGTTTACATCCAAACAACAGGGAAGTAGAACTTTGGGTACCTAAATTCAACTCTGCTTGTAAGTCTTCTGAAGATGCTGCTCAGAATAGGAAGGCAGTGAAAGAAGTGGAAAAGGGGTGGGATCCTTAGAAAGTTTACCCTAATATGGAAGGGCACATACTGCCTTCCCAAAGAAAGCTTTCATCCTCTCCAAAATTTCCTGAAGTGGCCACTGTTTCTAGTCAGGGGTTTCAGTTCTAACTTCAAACCTTTTTTGATGATCTTCATGAGCAATTATGTTGCTAACCACACAGCTTTTCCGCCAATACTGGCACTTCAGATGGAAGAAATCACTGACAGTAAAAACATTCTACATTAGTAAATGCCATTTCCTCATTTGGGCAAGTGAAAGAAAAGGACAGACTTCATCTGTGTCATGGCTTCAAGGAAGTCTTTTATTCCTCCTCGTATATGTGAATGCAGAAGCATCCTCTCTGCAAATGGTCTAGGAACTTTTTCTGCAATCCTCAGACTTTTCAGGTAGCTCCTATCTGGAAGACCTAAAAAATTCTCAAAAGCTCTTGGGATTACAGACCACAAAAGGACTTTGCCGTCTCTTTACATGGGGGAATATTTCACTCATAGCATGGAGTGGTATCTCTGTGTGGGAGAAACATATATGTCATATTTGGGTATGCCAAAGTCCAGTTGAATCATAAGAGGAATGCTTGCAATAGCAAAACTTCACTTAACTCAGTCCACAAGTGTGATGGGAAACATTCAGTCATATAAAATTTCTTGTTCATCCAAATTAATTCTTCACCAGGTTCAGTTCAAAAAATCTAAAATTATTGATGACTCAACTTATTGTGCATAAGACACACCTCAAACACCTATCTGAAGAGAAACCCACTTTCTTATGGCAATAGATTACTATGTTAAGAAGACATATGTTTTGTGATTACTCAGACAATCAATTTTGGATTTCTTCTTTGGTAAATGCTGGATGCTTTTTGAGTCTAGTAGACAACAATTTCTGATTTCAAAAAAACAACACACCAACGCACACTAATCATTTTAGTTCTGAATGTTTCTACTCCAAACTTACTGAGAGACACTGATTATGCAGAGTAAGTTGCCTTTGGGTGGCAACCCTGAATTCTTAGGGATGGGTGACTAAGTGGTAAGAATACAACAGTTATCTGTAAGATCTACTGATAACAGGGGTTCAACCTTAAGGAACAACTAGACATTCACGATGAACCTCTACGATACTCCCTTAACTGTCCAAGCTTCTACTCTGCTCTGGTGAGACTCCACCAGGAGCATTGCATCCAGCTCTGGGGCTCCCAACGTAAGAAGGACACGGACCTGCTGGAAAAAGTGCAGAGAGGCGTGACAGTGGTCATCAGAGGAGGGTGATAAAGGGTGCTGAAACACCTCTACTGTGGATACATTGGGGCAGTTCAGTGTGGACAAAAGAAGGCTGCGGGGAAACCCTACTATAGCTTTTCAGTACTTAAAAGGGGGGCTTATAGAAGTTTGAAAGTAGACGATCTTTAAGGTCTTTCCCAACCCAACCAATTCTATGAACCTCATCTATCTTAAGTAGCAAATCTATGTCTGACACCTACATGTCACAATTTTGTATCCTTCCAGTTACATATTGATAAAACACACAGAACTGTAACATACTGCAGGGTGTTTTGATACTTTCTTGCACTAGTCAAACATGCATTACCTTCCCTATAATAATTTCACAGGTTATTCTGAGTTGGAAGAGATCCACAGGATCATCTAGTCCAACTCCCAAGCAAATGCCCACACAGGGATCAAACCCACAAGCATGAAACCACGGGCACCACGCCCCTTCCATCCAAGCCTCCCATCATCTAGGCCATGTCACTGAGCTCCAATTTACATTATACTTTCTCCTAACTTCTTTTCAGTACTTTTTTTATTCCTCCCATCCACAACCATCTATACCTTTTCCACTCTGTACTGAACTCAAGTACAGTGAACTGCAGAAAAGGTAGAAAGTGTAGGTGCAACATGTAACCCCACTGATTATATGATGTCCAACTTGACTTTCTAATGTCTGTGAGCCAGAGTTCATGTTTTACTGCGTTCTAGGCATCAATCATGCTGCTGGCAATTGCCTAGACGGAAATAAATGTGAGGAGAGAGAAGTTACTGCAGAGAGGAAGCTATTTTGGAATATTCATATTATATATACATTGCTATTTAACAACATACAATTATTAAGAAGAAAATTACAATACATATCTGCTAGCACTAACCATATTCACCATTTTAACTGCAGTTACTTAGAGAATAATTAAAAAATATAAAAGAAAAAACAAAAGGCAAAGAAAACGCAGTTTCAACACATCCAAAAATAAGGAATCAGGAAACACAATCTGAATGAGTCTATGGGCATTCTAAAAAGAAAAGGACTTTCATGAACAAAAATTGCTGGCCACATCAGAATGGANTGATTCTGTGATTCTGTGATCTCCTATGTAGGCAGAAATACTAGAAATCAGTGAAGGAATTAGGTCAATTAAGTATTCCAGGCAGGTAAAGCAGATTTAGGACAGGGCAGAAGAACAGTAATACGATTACGAAGGTCCAAGCAGCAAGGGACTAACTCATGTCAGGCAAAGAAAAGAAACTTGAACTTTATGTCAAAGGAAAGTTAAGTATTAAATGAAAACAAAACCATTACACTATCTGTATGTTAAAAGAAACAGCCAAACAAAACCTTAGTCCAAGTCATGAGACAGTACACTAATAAAATACAGTTCACTAATTCATTAATGAGTGAACTAATACACATAAAGTGTATAGCTTGGCCTTACATACAGAGGAGTTACTGAACACTCTGTGCTCTCTACATTTGCCCCTCAACATGGATTCACTGACAAGGAATGCAAGGAGATGAGAAGACAGACTGAGCTTAATAATACTCAGAAAAAACAGGCATTCTCTGCCTGTTTTTAAAATTTTAAAATTAAAATTTGCCTATTTTTTTAAATAGTTACAAGAAAGAAATAAAAACAATAAATCCCGGAAGGAACATCAGAAGAACTTAAAAAATAAGTATAAAGTTCTGATAAATGAGAGTTTATATAATCAGTAAGGCTTGAAGAAAAGCAGCAACTTTCACAATGCTTGTCCTGCCTATCCTATATTCAGAAAAGAGACTATCGGGATATTTATAGAAATATAATTATTCTTAAGAAGCTATTCTACCTTCAGTGGACTTATATTATTTCTAATTCCTTTAATCCTGTAACACTATAAAAGAAAATTTAAATTCCTTGAATTTAAAGCCAGAGACTGCTTCACACTGAAGACAGACTTACAAAACAGACTTAAAGCAGCACAAACTTAGATTATTCTCCACATGAAGGCAGTGTGGAGACACATCATACTGTGCTTTAGTTTTTATGACTGATTTTCCAGTGTAGTTTCTATACAAAGATGTATACAAAGATTTTATACAAAGATTACTAAACATTTGACCAAAATTTCCCTATGGCATTGTGAGTTCTGTTTTGTCAAATGATACTGTTTTTAAAAAAGTGTGTGTTATGTTTAGACAATAGAAGAATAAAGCTCCAATGAGCTCTTGTTATACTCTGAAATTCTAATCAGTCAACTGACAAACTTGCTTGTATGACGTAAAATATTTTAAGCACATAAAGCAAAGTCTCTTCCATGAGATAAAATGATCTGTCTGATCAGAAGAGATGTTTATGCATGGATTGTTTCACTACCACAATTTCTGCAAGAAATTACATAAAATTTTCAACACAGGAAGTCAAAAGGTTTGTTGGGGACAAAAAGAGCAGAAAAAAAAAGACCACACAAAAATACACCTGCAAACACTAAGTTGCAAAGTTAAGGAAAACTGGTAGAGGTTTGTATCAAGGCTGAGATTTACAGGCAAGGATCAACAGTAATCCCATTAATAGCAGCAGCACCAACAAGGCCTGAACAAAGACAAATGCACATATGTGAAGTAAAATACCTACCTATAGGAAATATAAGAAGTGAAATTTCAAGGCAAGGAACATGGTGGTAATACAATTATGTGTAGAATAGAAAGGAAACAAAAAGTGTAAGGTAAAAAGCTAGAACAGTGCAATGAAAATGAAATTTCTAATGAAATTAGATTGGACAGTAGGTGAAATCTAAACTTAAAAACCTTCATTTCTTAAATTCTTAGACTACTCTTTGGTAACAATATATTTTAAAGTGAAAATAGATGTAAAACGTTTGAGGCCTCAGTTATTTCGATTCCACTTTATGTTACGTGCCACAGACGAGGCAAAAATACCTAACTCTTCATGGTAACAAATGGTCATCCTGTAATTCTGAACCACAGACTATCCTGGATTGGAAGGGATCCAAAAGGATCATGAAAAGTCTAATTCCTGGTCCTGCACAGGAGAGCCCCAGAGTCACCATGGGCCTGACAGCGCTGTCCAGACACTTCTAGAACTCCATCAGGCTTGATGCTGTGACGCTTCCTTGGGGAGCCTGTGCCAGTGCCCTACCACGCCCTAGGTGAAAAACTTTTGTCTGCTATCCAACTTAAAACTCCTCTGGTACAACTTCACAGCTTTATGCAACTTCTTCACTAGAAGTCAGTTTATGGTGTTATAAGCTGAAGACCTCTCTAGCCTGTTAAGACTTCTGTGGCAAAAACCTCCTATTAGTTTTTGATTAAGTAAAGATAATCAGCTAGTCCTAGTTAGTAGGAATTAAGCTGTTACAGTTCACAAGAATTAGAATTAATACCTTGTTATGGTTTAGGGGTTTTTTCTGCTGCTCTGGTAGCGAGGGGGTTAACAGCTCAGCTCTTGCCTGAGCTGTCCGTGCTGCCATGGCCTTCAAAGTTAGAGATAAAGGCAGGCGTCTCTGCAGAATAACATACTTGGGAGAGAAGAAAAAAAGTTCAGTAGTAAGATGTAGTGTGCCAGCTCAGAACCTGCNAAAAGGGAATATTACATCTATTGTAAGAGAAGGAGGGGTGGGGGGAGAAAGGTTGCCTTCTAAATGATGCTCCCTTGCAGTTCTGAGCTTGTTAGTTAGAAAATAAACCCTTTATGTTCTTTATTTATAGTTTTGCCTTGCTTCTTTTGCCTGTGACCAGTTTTATTTTATTTTCCAGTTTTATTTTCCAGTTGGTTTTTTTAGTTTTCTCCTTCAGGAGAAGTTGGGGTGGGTCTCTGGCATCCAGCCAGGGTCAGAACCACGACATACCTTCACAAGAATTAAAATTAATACTGACAAATTGGTAGTGAAGGTATAAAGTTGCAACAGTTATAAAATAGAAAATGCAAGTAATCTTCATTGTAAACCAAGATATGCAAGCAATAAACGTAGTCACTTAACTCTGAAAATTTAGCCTTTTTTTTCAGTGACATATATATGTATAAATAAACTAATGACAAGGCTTCAGTAAGGGTACTAGACTACTTTATAAACCTCAACAGAAGATTCATCAGACACCTGGCACAACTCTTTTTCTCTTCTGGTACTTCAGAAAAATTTTTTTTAGACCAAGTGCTCAATCCGCAGTCAAATTTTAGATGTCTGCAGCTAGATAGTTTTGTTTTTATTTTCCACAGGAGTACCTACGCTTTATAGCAGTGGTGAGCTGAAAGCACTGCTTCTATTTATCTAAGCTGCAGTGAGAAAAACCCAGCACTCATGAAAGTTGTGCAGTACACATCTCAATTCACATGCCTTAACTATGGAAAAGCTGCCTTGATGAGTACAGAGTGACTTCTCTACTATTACATAAGATCACAGAATATTCTGAGTTGGAAGGAACCCACAAGGATCATCGAGTCCAATTCTTACAGGGCACCACTGCCTCCCTGGTGGGAATCGAACCCCTGATCTCCTGCATGAGTTACGAATATGAAAGGGGAGAAAGTCCCACTCAGCTCTCCAAGCACACAGTTCAATTTTTATTTTTTTTGGCTTGAATTAGGATGCATGCCCCCTAGTCTCAATTTGTAAAAAAAAAAAAAAACCAATAAAACTGTTCTACAAAGCTATTCGTATTTGCTATGAAGCATTGAGAGATTTCTTGTGTGCTATCCATTCAGTGCACCACATGACACAGGAACAGTCAAGCCATCTCTCAAATACACAACGGACCAAAATAAAACACGGGACGTCAAAACAAAGCCTGACAAAATCATCAGCTTGGNCTTCCCGCTGCACGGTCGGGCACCCACCGGCGCCCCGGGGAGCCTGGACACTGCGCAGCGCCCTGCCAACCGCGGAGCAGAGGAGCGGGCGGCCGCGGCGGATTCCACCCCTCTCCCGCCCGGCGGCAAAGGCCCAGTGCCTCTGTAGGGNGTTGCCTTCTAAATGATGCTCCCTTGCAGTTCTGAGCTTGTTAGTTAGAAAATAAACCCTTTATGTTCTTTATTTATAGTTTTGCCTTGCTTCTTTTGCCTGTGACCAGTTTTATTTTATTTTCCAGTTTTATTTTCCAGTTGGTTTTTTTAGTTTTCTCCTTCAGGAGAAGTTGGGGTGGGTCTCTGGCATCCAGCCAGGGTCAGAACCACGACATACCTTCACAAGAATTAAAATTAATACTGACAAATTGGTAGTGAAGGTATAAAGTTGCAACAGTTATAAAATAGAAAATGCAAGTAATCTTCATTGTAAACCAAGATATGCAAGCAATAAACGTAGTCACTTAACTCTGAAAATTTAGCCTTTTTTTTCAGTGACATATATATGTATAAATAAACTAATGACAAGGCTTCAGTAAGGGTACTAGACTACTTTATAAACCTCAACAGAAGATTCATCAGACACCTGGCACAACTCTTTTTCTCTTCTGGTACTTCAGAAAAATTTTTTTTAGACCAAGTGCTCAATCCGCAGTCAAATTTTAGATGTCTGCAGCTAGATAGTTTTGTTTTTATTTTCCACAGGAGTACCTACGCTTTATAGCAGTGGTGAGCTGAAAGCACTGCTTCTATTTATCTAAGCTGCAGTGAGAAAAACCCAGCACTCATGAAAGTTGTGCAGTACACATCTCAATTCACATGCCTTAACTATGGAAAAGCTGCCTTGATGAGTACAGAGTGACTTCTCTACTATTACATAAGATCACAGAATATTCTGAGTTGGAAGGAACCCACAAGGATCATCGAGTCCAATTCTTACAGGGCACCACTGCCTCCCTGGTGGGAATCGAACCCCTGATCTCCTGCATGAGTTACGAATATGAAAGGGGAGAAAGTCCCACTCAGCTCTCCAAGCACACAGTTCAATTTTTATTTTTTTTGGCTTGAATTAGGATGCATGCCTCCTAGTCTCAATTTGTAGAAAAAAAAAAAAACCAATAAAACTGTTCTACAAAGCTATTCGTATTTGCTATGAAGCATTGAGAGATTTCTTGTGTGCTATCCATTCAGTGCACCACATGACACAGGAACAGTCAAGCCATCTCTCAAATACACAACGGACCAAAATAAAACACGGGACGTCAAAACAAAGCCTGACAAAATCATCAGCTTGGTATTTCTACATTTTTGAATTCTAAACTGAGTGCTTGAGGTACAAGCCGGATACTATTTTGACCTCTTCGTAGTGTTCTGTGACTTCGAAAGACCAAACCCTGACTTTCACAATGAAGAGTCTGCACAGACTTGATCGGCAAGGCAGGAATCCTCCACCGTGGTTGGATTTTGTGGCTGTACCAGTGTCCGGCCACCGCCCCTGGGGATCACCCATCACGTGGCACGTGACACCCTCAAAGTTTCTCCGACATCCCACGAAAATGGTACCCAGGGTAAAAAAAAAAAACCCTGGCCCCTTTCCTGACTCTCTCAGCCAGCTTGTTCCAAAGGAAACAACACTTCGGCTTGCATCCAGGCAGAATTCCACCCGGTACATTGCCAGCTCCCTCTACTCCGCGAGGTCTCTCCCGTAACCCAGCGTACACCCCTACCACACCTCCTGCCGCAGTTTTAACCACTGAGCCAACACAAACGCCGGTTTTTCACACCCTGAGGCAGCGCCGGCACCTTTCCCCGTCCGCCCTCCGCCCTCCCGCNCCCCAGCGGCTCCGCGCCGACAGCCCCGGCGACCGCGGAGCGTCGGTGACAACGTCCCGGAACGTCCGCTCCGCCACATCCGGGGCGGGCCCCAGCGAGGCGGGAAGCTCGTTGGGAGCGATGCCGCTCCCGGGGCGGACCGCAGCGAGCGGCGATGCGGCGCTGGGACAGCGCCCGCTCCCCACGCCCGTGGATTCCGTACGTAAAGCGCCGGAGGGTTCCCCCGCAGCAGCGATGGGGTCTCGGTCCCCAGGTCCTGGCCGGGATCGCCACCAATCCGCAGCGTTCCGTTGGCGCTTCCCTGCGGGCGGTGGCGGCGGGTTTCCTCCGCCGGGGCTGGTGTGATGCTCCTCGCCCCTGCTGGGCCCGCGGAGCAGGGGGTTGGACGGCGGAACGTGTTGGCATCCGGGTGCGGATGCCTGTGGGCTGCAGTTCGGGGGCCTCAGGACTGCCCTGGTGCCGCGCTTCTCGTGTCTTTAATAAAGAGTGACGGGCAGTGAGCGCTCACCATGTGGAGTACCGCCTTAGGCGGCTTTCATTCACAGAATCACAGAATATTCTGAGTTGGAAGGGACCCACAAGGATCATCGAGTCCAACTCTTAACACTGTCTCCCTGGCGGGAATCGAACCCGGTTCTCCCACACGCCAGGTGGGGACACTTACCACTGTACTAAAGTGGATTTCCTTTCGTTGTTTTCCCATATTAACGGAAAAGAAGTAGGAAATACTAGTCAAACCTTGCAAGCAGTGTTCCATGGTGTAATGTTCCGTGGTGTATGTTTTGTGTGTTAATGTTTCCTTTTCATTCTTCTTGCCTTCAACAGATGACGAGCGGCAGTCAGAAACGGATAATCCAAATAACTGGATTTAAAAAGCGGGAGAAGAAGGCACTGCTGAAATGGCTGTTCAAACTGGACTGTGTTTTTGTAGATAGTAAGGTATTGTTCACTGAAGTACAGGAAAAAGAGGCTTAGAGCAGAAAGTAAAAATGCAAGCCTTAAAAAAATTACTGCAGTAACTTGGTTGTGTGTAAATAGCCAAGGAATTTAAACTATTTTCAGTGATACAAGTGTGACGTTTTGTTTTTGTTTTGTTAGAAATACAGAAATTGTACACATCTTATTGCGAAAAAACTGTGCAAGAGTGAAAAAGTGTTAGCTGCCTGTGCTGCTGGTGAGTAAATGGTTTGCTGGTAAATTCATGGCGTCATAGCATCGATCTGGAAAGGACCCTTAAAAGGGTTCTACTTACTAGTTTTCATTTTGTGAATGAATTGTCTTACAAACCCTCGTTCGTCTTCCATCAACCTTGATTTTTAACATAGTTAAGTTTTAGTTAACAAAGTTAAGTTTTAACATGTTCAAGTTATGATTTGCTTTTTTCTGTTTTGAATTTTTCCCTTAATTACATTCCTGATATCTCCCTTTGTTGGATCTGCATCAGTTCCCAAACAGAAAGAGCTTTGTTGCATGTTAGATCATGAAGTAATACCCAAATTATATGGACACTTAAAAATGAGTTGCTTAAAGGAGGGCAGAGTATGTGGATTTTTGAAACTAAATTCACAAGCAGCATTCACTGGTAAAGCTCGCTGTTTCTAAGTTCCCATTTATGCACCCAGAACAAATTCTAAGCTTCTCCCGTTCTGGTACAAGCCTCTGATCCTTTCTCTTGCTTTCCTTGTAACTGATCCCTGATGCTGAAATCCCATCCATAAGCAACTAAAATGCTTTTAGAATGGGAATTCTGTATTTTAAGGTTTATTTATAGACTAATCACCTGTGAGGATGCTATGATGAATTTAGAATATCTTATGTCACAATATTGATTTTAAACATGATCTTTATTTTCCTTATACCAAAGTGTTAAAGCAATTGTTAGTATGGATAATCTTACTTTAAGAGATAATAGACAGAAAAAACTAAACCTAAAACTAAAATGTATTTGGCCTTAAGTGTTTATGTAAATTTATTGATTTCATTTTGTATTTCCATAACCATATTAGTAGGCAT
>WEKX01021116.1:31216-43671 GCA_013390025.1 Pitta sordida | reverse complement strand
GGGTTGGAGGAGTGTTATGTAAAACCTGTCTCTATCATTTTGCTGTTTTGTCACAATGGTACCCACAGTTGCACAAGTCACAGTTTCAAAAATTTCACAGTTCTAACTGATCTAATGTACCTTGCAAAATTGCCAAAAAGATTCTCATCAGTTATTTTAACAAAAAGTTCCAAAATATCTCCCACCATAGTCAAAACTGGGATAAAATAAAGAAGGACTTAGAGGACAAAAGCAAATTATTAACAAACTATGTTTCATTATTTTACTGTCATCACATAATACTACCGAAGTAAATAAATTTAATAGCAAAGAGTGAAATAGATTTAATTATTCTGAGACAGATAATATGATGTCTGAACCAAAGGTTTTCTATAGTAAAACTATAACATACATTTTACATCATTGCACAGGATTTATTCATACAGCATGTTTTCTCCTGAGCAATGCTGACCAAAGGTGTAATAAACTGCTTCAGAAAGCAAAAATATATTAAATATAATGGATTTGTGAACAATAAAACTGGTAAATAAATTCATTCAAAGGTGATCTGTAAAAGATCTAAGACTGTTCATATACACTTTGACATATAATGCTGCTTTCCCAAAAACAAAAGATACTACCCGAATTATCAATAAGATGTGCAACTGTTCATGTCGATTTAAAATTTTAGTGTTAACATTTACTTTAGACTGACACTGTTCTTGCTTCTATTGTACATCCTTATAATACAGTTCAAATCTTTGCTCAGAGTAAGAGAATTCAGTTTCATATGAGAATTCTTTTACATCAGTATTGGTAGCTTCTGAACTATTCTAGTAATGCTTCACAACAAAATGTTTTAAGGATTTTTACTGATAATTCAGTAAAATAGACTTAGGCTTTAACAAGTTCTAAGGAAGTTAAAAGATTAGTTATTGAATGTGCAATAAAATTTAAGCGATGACAATGATTGTACATAGAAACATACATATTATTTTAATTTTTATTTTTAAGCATTAAAAATGCAGAAAATAAAGTGGCTTTTCTCAAATACTGTATTTTCCCAGAATCACAGAATATTTTTACTAAGAGCTGGGAGATTATGTGTTTCTTTTTATGCATTTCAGGACCCAAGAACTGCAAATGCTGCTCAATTATAATTTGGCTTTACTATATAGGTTTATTTTTATTCACAGTGAATTTGAATACATAACTGGAACATAGAATTTTTTTTTTCATTCACATGTTTCTAGGTATAAAGAGAATTACATTTCCTCATTACATATGAGCGTGGCTCATTCATAAAGAGAACCGAAAGATAAGTAGCCTGGGATTGCCAGATAAATTACAGGAAAAAATATCTTCTGTCATGATTGTTTCCTGATTAGTAAATATTTACATAGGTCTTGAGCTTATTGACTGTAGCCAATTAACATCTCTTTTCCCACAAAATTATGATTTTTCTTTAGGGAAAGCATCTTTTCCAATATCCATTTTTTTTTTCATTATCCATTGATTTTTGACACTTTTCGTAGGAATGTGAGGTAAAAAGCACAGCCTCGGCTGTTCAGAGAGAAGTAAAATCCTCTGTGCATAAAAGCATGCTACCTCATATTGCCTTGTTGGCCTTGCTAGTATGTACAATACCTGACATAACTGCATTATTGAATTATTTGTTGTAGAGAATTAGCTTGTATCCACTTTATTTTTTATTATTTGTTACATACTTCTATTCTAAAAGGCGATGTTAAAGTTTTTGGTACTCTTGTCTGAATAGAGGTATAGAAGAAAATATCTTTATGAAACTAACATCAACCTTTGAATACAAGTAACCTGGTCATGCTACAGAAATATAAAACAGTCTGGATTTTTTTCTGCTGAAAAACACACACTTACCTGATGCCACATGACTCAGACATATACACTCATAAGTAAATGCATCATTACAAAATTAACTAAGACTGCTAAAGTACAGCTGAGAAAAAAAATTGTATTCACATACATTGTAGGTGAACAGTAAGAAACTAAATTAAATACTAGAAGAAATAGAAGAAAAAGTGATCTGTCTGTAAAAAATTAGTAGCAGTTCCTAATAGCAGAGTGCTAATTGATCTTTAAATTATTCATAGAATTCCTCTGGGTTCTTATCTTATCTTCCACAGGAGGGGTTTAGGGCTTTTTCCTTTTTTTATGAATAAAATACCTTTATCATTATTATAATTTCCTATGAAGTTACTGCAGCTTTTGTTTGCAGTCTGAATGAAGGATTGAGTCCCTTAACAGACAGGTTTACACACTTTTTAAGTTAAGACCTTTATTAAAACAGTGACATACAGAAATCAACAGAAGACTTATTGTCATTTCATAGTAATCACATTAGCACTGTAAGGATAAATCTGTCAGCACAATAGTTTTGGCTAGGAAGCTGCATTGTTTCACCTCTTTCCTCATTAAAGATTGTGTTTGCCTTAAATAAAATATGTTCAACTATCTGATTAATGTTAACCTCTGTCTGTGAGTAATTCTGCATATGTTTCTTTGTCATGAAAAGATTCATGTTTTGTGTTTAACTGTATGAGTCTAGAAGGTAGTTTTTATCTCCAGTTCTGTTGTTTGTGATTATTTTGTGCAGAGGGGTATTTGTTTGGGGTTTTTTTATATTACTACAGTGATAACAATTTATCTCCTGAAAATATCTTTAAGAATATTTCCCAGGTATCATATATGAAGAAATGCCTGGCCTGGATTTGTGCTATTATGGTTTACAATTTCTTTTCAGTTCTGTAGATGGTAGAGATGGAATATGTAACCCTAGATATTATATGACACTACATTGACCATAAGAATGAAACAAGAATGAACCAAAGCATTCCAATTAAATAAAATCTTTATTATTCAAGAAGGCACTGCCTGAGAAACTGCAATTGCACTTTCGAGCAAATTTTCCAAAACAGGCATCGAAGTAACTTGTACAAAGTCTGAGTAAGTAGAACTTCAGAAAATTAGTCATGTAAGGATTAATTAATTAATCATGTAAGCAAACAGGAGTTTCAGTTCACAATTATCATAAGCTCTTTTAGAGTGTGTATTTTACTAAAACAAAATAGATACTAATAAGATAAGCAAATTCAAGACTAAATACCTACTGCATGAATCACATTTGGTATAACCTAGCTAAAGCAAAATCCATCTAGAATCTTCACTTTATATCAACTTAATTTCTTTTATTTATTTAAGGTTAAAAAAGCTGTCTAGCTAAATATTGTGGTACAGAGAGTGAGAGAAAAAAGCACTTAAGAAGTATTTAGTCAATTCTGTGCCATTTGGGATCTAACTTATAGATTGTATTTCTATCACCATGATCTAGTCTGGGGGTTGGAGCAAAAGACTTTCAGAGCAATTCTGCAACCTTTTTATTTCATGACCCAGAGGTAAGATGGAAAGGGTACAAAGACACATGTGATGGAAAGGAAAAATATGTAGTTGAAGCATCCTACATTTCCCTTAGTCTTTTATTTCTCTTTAGCCTGTACTAAATGTAGTACTGTGCTAAAGCTTGTATAGCCTAACTGGAATATTGATTTTATTCATAGAAAGAAATGATTTGCGGGGAGGTTGCAGCCAGATGGGTGTGGACCTCTTCTTCCAGGCTGACGACACCAGAACGAGAGGGCACGGCCTCAAGCTACGCCAGGGGAGGTTCAATCTTAACGTCAGGAAGCGGTTTTTCACAGAGAGAGTAATTGCATATTGGAATGGGCTGCCCAGGGAGGTGGTGGAGTCACCATCCCTGGAGGTGTTTAAGAGAAGACTGGACGAGGAGCTTAGTGACATGGTCTAGCTGGGGGGTGTAGGGCTGGATGACGCTGGGCCCCTTCCGGCTCGGAGTGGCCTGCTAGACTGTGAGGGATCTAGGTTGGTGTTATGCTCTGCGATGTGCTCTCGGTCTCTGTACGGGTGTTAGGTGGTGAGTTGGACTAGATGATCCTTGTGGGTCCCTTCCAACTCATAATATTCTGTGATTCTGTGATTCTGTGATTCCTTAATTAAGAAAATAATATGGAATCAAGGAAACCCCAGATATGAAAAAGTTAAAGGTTAGAAAATTGCTAAGGAGTAGCATCATGTATACTTGCTCTTTTTTTTCTTCTTCCTGTGTATCTGTTCATGGCCACTAAGATTAAATACCAGAATCACAGAATCACAGAATATTGAGTTGGAAGGGACCCACAAGGATCATCTAGTCCAACTCACCATCTAACACCCGTACAGAGACCGAAAGCACATCCCAGAATGGTAACACAAACTTAGTTCCCTCACAGTCTAGCAGGCCACTCTGAGCAGACCCTTCAATCTTAGCTGTGACTCAGTATGGGCATTAGATTTTATTATATGTATTATCAGAATTTGTTGTCTGATGATACGTGATGTCAACATGTGACCTTCTTGGGCTCTCAATTTTGGCCTAAATAGGTTCTCCCTAAATTTAGCTCTGCAGTAAAAGGGGGAACAAAATTAGCCTAACAATGTCACATGAACAGTATAAAGATGCACTGGCAAAATTGAGAAAATACATTTTTTGGAGCAAGGAAAAATTTAGACATATCTCTTATATCTATTGCAGCATCACAGCCTAACTGGAGTAAGGATCATATAGAGTACGAGACGCTTCTAATAGCTGCACATAAGGTACATTATGATAGTGAGACTGCCTTATGCTCCATACAACTTCTGAACGAACTCTGCACATTCATCTTAAGAGTCTCTTCTAGGCTCCATGACTTGAACTGTGAAATGTAATTTCTTATAATAACAATACATTCTACTTCTCCTTCATCCTTCTTACACTATAGGATAAATGTATTTGGGAACTTATATTCACTGCACTCTGCTTCATCCAAGAACCAGATAATCATTTAAACTTTTTTACCTTTAGCTTTAATTTCATGTGCTTTTTAATATTTTTTGCTTTATTTCACTTAGTGTAGGTATTAAGTGCAAAAACACATGAACTAAAAATATGAACTTTAAAAAGTAATTTTAAATATATGTGGGCTTGACTTTAGAACAACTACTATTACTGTCTTTGCAGCAATACAAAGGTGAGAAATACCACAGAAAAGACAATTAGACATTGTGTCAGTGGCTACAGTGGATCAATGTCAGCATTCATCAGGTAGAGAGATTTTGATATGGCAACCAAAACCCAGATGCAGTAGATGTTTTCAAAAGGCAAATTATTTATCTGAAACCCAAACAGTCAATGACAACAGCAAATAAAGAACAAGGGTTCACAGAAATATCTACAATCTGTTTTTCATTTTAATATGTTATCTTTCTTTTGCTTTCCAGATGACTTTCCTTTTAATACAGAAATGGTTAATCTGGGTTTTGAAATTAACATAACACCAGATATTTTTAACATAAAAAATTTGCAATAAGGCTAACAGTTTGTGTTTCAAGTTGAAGTCAAATGTAAGTTTAAACAGACAAATAATAAACATATTATTAAATGCCATTTTAAAGGTATTGATTCCAATGTGAGCCTCCATTCTTCCTCTTTTCTGACACTAAGCCAGCATGCACAACTGTTATTCTTGACCTCCCTCTCCTACTCTGCCCCATTGGCTTCTTTCCTGGTTTTCAATTATCTTCTGAAATCCCTTTATAAAATTGATCAGGCGAGACCAGCTATTCCTCAAGCTTTCCTAAATTTGTCTCACTTTATTCGGAATTACAGAGCTCTGCTGCTCCTTCATGCAAGTTGTCTAGTATGCTGTCGCATTTATTTTCTTTGAAAGATGCTTGCCTGATATTTAAAACCTGGATGACCTGACTCAGCTCAGCTGAATAAAATGTTAAAACTCCTTTAAGTTTATGGAAAAAACACAAGTCAATAGGTATCTCATTGGAATTCAGACCCTTGCAGGGTCTCAGTGCAAAATTAGACACGTTTGATGTGTGCTTTTCTCATTTTTGGCACTGACTCAAAATGTATTTTTTGTGTCAGAATCTCAATTGCCTGTTCAGTAGAATAAGAAACCTAAATGACAAAAAAATCCAGTGTACATCAGTACTTTTGCTTGTATGCATTTCTTTTTTATTTTAAAATCCTCATCCATTCCATGGTCTCTTTATTTGTGACACAAAAATCAAATTACTCACTAACTTAGGTTAAGCTATTTTGAAATGTTAATTGAAACATACTTTGCTAGCATATAAATGTATTTAATTAATTAATTAATTAATTAATATTGCATCTCCATTCAAATGGAAACTGAGACATAACCAACATGTAGGTTTTACAAGAATATTATAGAATCATAGAATGGGTTGGGTTAGAAGGGACCTTAAGGTCACGTAGTTCCAACCCTCCTGCCATGGACAGGGACACCTTTCACTTGATCCATATGTGACAGTGCATTGACACTCATTACAAATATAATATGGGTCTAGCTTTCCGTCAGAACACTATGTGAAGGAAATAATTAACATGCAAATTTTGATGTGTTCTTTTCCTTTCTACTACTTTGATCTGCGACTCAAGACTTCAGATTCCAGCTACCTAAAATATCTTTTCAAGAGGTAAAAAATCTGTCAGTGATGGGTCAGATGGTCAGCATGTGGTAGTCCACTTGATGACTTTTGTATTCTGCAGATAAAGATGATGATGGTGAGACAGTCCGTCTATTTCTTTACGGGTTTATGAAAAGATATTCAAAAAGATTTGACAGAGGGGATAATGGCAATCTAATGGCTCCTATACATATCTGTGAGGTGAACATGGTTTCAAATAGTCTAGGGCAAAATCTCATATGTGTGAACCTTACTGATTCTGTGATTCTGTGATTCTGTGAACTCTTAATTTCTGACAGTTTTCTCCCCTCTGGAAACACCTATAACCAGTTATTTTCTGCACTGCATTTTGGGAAGAATTGCAATTGAAAAAGTTGTAAGAGACACTTTTCCCGTCATACTAAGCTTGTTTTCTCCTGTTTATGTATCACGGATTTTGTTTATAATTTTATTACATTTTCTCTGCTTGTGTTCATAGCAGGAGGGAGCTTAGGTAAGAAATATCAGAGCAGTTTTGAGATTCTTATTCTTCAATAGAAAGAGTAAGATTGCTTCCTGATGTAACATTCCAATATGTATCTTTTTTATGTAGTGCCTGTCACTATAATACATGCAGATTCAAATCTGATAGCTAATTGTATATTTATAACTAATCTAGCCATTTCTCCTTTTATATTGTCCAGTTCTCCACTCCCCTTCCATTTCCTATACAGGAGAAAGGGGACAGTTTGTTTTGCCATTATGTTTTCACAGAGACAGATACTCTAATATTAGAGAAGTATTTTTATATGGGAAAGGAAAACATTTCTTAGACAATTTCGTGCACCACTCTACCAGGTTGCAACTGTCCCCTACATTATCATTTTTAGTTTTCTGTCACTTGAAACTTTATATGTCTCAAATGAGAAGACTTAACTGTTTCTTATTAAAAACCTACTGCATAACCTAATAAAGCTGCTTGACAGCTTATTTTCCCTTCAAAAGTCACTTAAATATTTCTTTAAAGAAATTCTCATCAGACTACATAGGTTTTTTTCTGACACTTGGCTAAGTTTTTCCTTTCAAATAAATAAAGACATTCCTTATTCCCCCCATTTATAATTTTATATAAATGTATACCAGTAAATATTGTGGTTATATTTACTATTCTACTACTCTGAAAATGTACCTGCAGGCGTCAAAGATTCATTAAAAATGAATTGGAAATAAAATGGAAACTGTCTAAAGCACTTTTAGAAGACTACAGTATGGAAAAGCACTGTCCAACCTGGAGAAAACACTGTCATGCCAAGAGGTTTTATGTAAAATTCAGTCTATTGAACCAGACTATTCATAGGAGTAAAACATGTTGATATTTTCTGCTGATTTTGACACAAGAAAAATTATATCTTATAAAACACTTTGCAATTACTCTAAGGCAAAGCAAAACTAAGACAACAGAATCCTTTCAAGCCATAATCAAACTGACAAACTCTCTTGAGCTCCAAATTTAGTTGAGGAGATTGAGTTCTTCATATACAGTATTGCATAATTTGCATAAGATAGTGATTTTAATAGAAGATAAATATAACCTAACTCTAGCAATAAAAGCACTTCAACTGACAACATTCGAAACTTCCGTTCATGGTTTCCCTGTTGAAGCCAGAAGCAACTCTCAGCAAAACGAGAAGCAAAGTGAGTTTCAAAGAGGAAAGAAAAAAACTAACGTATCCCAGCACTTAAAACTGTGAAATATTTTTGTTTGCTTTCATCCAAAAATAAGGAGATTTAAAAAACAGTCCGGAAAAAAATGTTTCTCTTGTTTTCTTTTACGTTTCTATATACCACACCTGAAGTGTTTTCTTTCTCAATAAGTGCTCATACAAAAATGTGTTTCTTTCTTACAGATGAAAAATGGAGACAAATTACAGATGAAAGATGGAGACAAAATTAACATAATTGTACACCTCGATTTGTTTTCATAATGAGTTTTAAAAAACATTTATACTAAAGGGATTTACACCCTCAACCCAAGTAATACAAAAGACATGTTGACAGGATCCATGTTGAAAACATTTTTTGAGTTCTGACCTTATCTTTTGCTTGAAGATTACTGCATGATGATTGCCAAGGCACTGTGCAGTTCAGGTCCAGCTCTTGCCATCCTGAGCCATAGGAACATACTTAGAAGTAAGAAAATAATTTTCCTTATCATGAATGACTGAAACCACTACTGTCCATTAACAGGAGAAATGAGAGCAATAATTTTCCATTGTCTTTGCCTCCTCCTTCAGCTTTTCCGATATATGTATCTCCTGGTGAGACTGCCAACCTTGGAAACATCCCCCCCACAGGCTGCTGTTCTTCTAGAGCCTCAGAATTAGATTGCCAGTGACATTACAGATGGTAGAGTCCAGGATGGAAAATCAATGGAGACTGGAACCTGCAATATCCATTGAACAGCTTTCAGGCCTGTCATTCTTTGTCACGTTGGACCTTGAAGGTTTGCCTAGATCTTTGTTTTTGTATGATGTCTCTTCTCATTCCATGGTTTCCTCCATTGATCCCTCAGACTTTCACAAAGACAGTCAAACCAGCACTCTTTCTCCACGCCACAAGCAGACTAGAGCCTCTTCTCTTAACAAACTTCAAAATCAATATAGGGAGCTTTTTGGCAAAGCTTTGCATATGCTCTTTAATGCTCTATCTTTAATTTGTATAAAGAAAATGTGGTGCCTTTTGCTCCATAAGTGTTTACCAAAATGTTCTCACTTGAGCCAATATCTTGCCATTAATATTAAAATGTTGCAAGTACTTGACAAAATATTTTTCCTAGTTATTTTTATGACAGTTTTAGCCCATATATTTACCAGTATAATTTCAGAGAGATGCCAGAGTTGAGCCTTGAGGGTATGTTTTCCCACTGATTCACTAGATAAAATTTACTATGTTTACAAAATACATCATCATATTCATAAAGCTTTTTGTTAAAGAGAAGTGAAAGACGTTTTGTGTTACCTAACATTGTATTTCTTTGCAACTTTAATTCAAAGCAAATGTAGAATTAAAGAGGGAATATGTTCCTTTTTCAGTGTTTAAACACAAAGTGGTGAATGTAAGTTGTGCATACCAGACATGGGCTGCTCCTGCATGAATTAATAAAAACAAACTGAATTTTCATTCCCTCAACTTATGAATGGTGCCAGTCTTACAGTGGGATGTCTATATTATTATGTGCTTAAGAAAATACACAAATTAAAAGCCAGTCTATAGAGGTGCATATTTTGAAAGTAATCTCAAATTAATGGTATCATAAGAGACTAAGTTGTTGCCTTGTGTTTTTGAACTTTAGTTAATACCACATTTTATTTTAAGTAATTGCCATCCAAGGCACAGTGAGGAAATGGTAATCAAACAATGAGACCATACATAATGATTTCATTTTCCTGAAGACCAAAAAGCCACAAGCAAAACCACAGTAACATTTCCAACACTAATTTTCCTTAAAAAGGCAGAATCTAAGTTCATTTGTATCAGAGTAAATTAAAAATAACTCTTCTAGTTTCTAGGACTTGTACAACTTAAAGTAAGACAATACATTTTTCTACTGCTCCTACACTAGTGCTCTGGTCACAGCCCTTTGTGTATTTAAGAGCATTTTGTCTTCCTATACTGTCATGTATCTTTACTGATTAGTAAATGTCTCTGAGTATTGGAAAATGGAAAAGGGATCATGAAATTCTAATGACTAGGAAAGTTTGTGGAAGAATATTTACTTCTTCTTCTAAAATAATTGAAATTATTGTACATACCAATTGCCTGATGGAAGACAGTGAAAATCACTAGTTAAAGATACATTGCTTGGCAGGGACAATTAGAATGTTTATCTGCATGACCCTCACAAAATATCTCAAGCTGTGCTCTGGACAATATTTTTACAGCTGGTATTTTGTGAAGTTTTCTTGGGGTAGCCAAAAATGAGACACTTGCTAAAATAATACACGTAGTCTATGAGAATGCATCTCCACTGAGGTCTGGACTTTTAAGAGAAACCACCAAACAGTGCTCACTCACCATGAAAATCATGCCCAAATTTGGAGCACTGTGAGTGCAAAAATAAACAGAATTTCGTGTTTCATGTAATACTTACCCAAGCAGTTGCAAAAATATAATGAATTAACACCTCAGCTACAAACAATTAGACCTTCAGGATGTTCTGAGCTGTTATGAGCTACTCCACATTAGACTCTGCATTTCTGTATTGCTAATAAATAAAATAAAGGTGAGACACATGACCTTTCATTTCTAGCCAGGAAAACTATACTCTTAAAAAAAATATATTAGTAAAATGTTCTTACAAACCAAAATCTGATAAATAGAATTATACTCTTCATGGCTCCATCCATCAAACCAAACAGCACATACAAGTCCACATACACTGATGTCATTTGAGTAAGCAAGAGTGTCTCTCGGGTATATCAGGAAAATTATACCCCATTCTACTTTGTTTCTTCTCTGCAAGTGCTAAAAGAACTAGGAATCATAATGAGCCAGAAGCTTTATGTTTTCAGACAGATTTCCACTCTCGAAGTTACAATGTAGACATAGAGAAGGTTCAAATAGCAAGAGGAAGAATAAGCTTTATGTTGACTCTAAGCTGAGAACAGAGATACAGTGATCCTCTGCATAGTTGTGATCCATAATTTGCGGGATCTGATTAGTTGCTGTTGATTTTCCAGCGAGCTGCGGGACCTGGCACGTGCGCAGAATGCACAGAACCTACTGCGAACCCAGTCTGCTCATGAATATGTAAATTGATCCCAGCCAGGAGCCACCACGGCACAGCCAGGATGAATTTATTGTAAATGTGTGTTTTTGCATGGTTGGAATTGTCCTCCACTGGGCCACAAGATAGGGTAATGGGGCTGCCATTTTGTGTGTCTGTACGTGAGAGCAGGAGGCACCTTCCCCCGTCCTGTGTGGGCTGGTGCCTGGCAGCGCTGAGCCGGGGCAGGGTGGGCAAGCACCCGCGCCATGCCGAGCCGGGACAGGCAGGAGGGAGCTGGAGAAGCTGCTGGAGCAGTTACGGGCGGCAACGGGGGCCCTCAGTGTGTCTGCATGGTTGGCATTGTTCTCTGCCAGGCAGGAGAATTGTGTCTGTGCCAGAGCGAGAGGCACCTTGCCCCCCCTCCCCTGAGGAGCCCTTTATGGCTGGGGTGCCAAAGGGAAATATGGTCCCACAGCCCCACAGGGCGTGCGGGCACAACGAGGCGCGTGGTCAAGCTGTTGTTGTTCCCCCAGCTCGAAGGACGTGCTGCAGCCTGGGTCACATCCAGGTGGAGAGGGGGGACCTAGGCTGGGACAGGCTGAGCCCCCACCATCCTTCCCTGCCTGTTAGACATGCAGCCGTTTGCTGTCTGCCCACAGACAGAATTCNCACTCGTCCACCTGCCCCGCAGCAAAACGCAGCAGCCGCCTGCACCCTCACCACAGCGCAGTCACATCAGGCAGCACTNCACAATGGAATAAAACTTGCTAGAACAGTGAACCTTCTAACAGAAATGCTTGAGCCTGTCCCTGGCTGCTGCTTTCCTGCCTCTCTCTGTCTCCCATTGGCTGCCTAGTTGCTTCTGTGCCATGTGATTGGCTCTGGCTCCTGCTGCTCCAGGATGGGACAGGACAACAGACCAACTGTAACACAGCGTCCCGCCTCCCTCTGTCTCCTATTGGCCGGCTGGGCGCTGCTGTGTGCTAGAGACAACTCTACTGCTTTAGTTTGCATAGCCCCGATCTGAAACAGATTTTGAGACTGAGCCTCCAACCCTCTGCCTGGGCTGGCGTGAGGAAACCTCCCACGGCTCCTGGCACACACAGGCATTCCCCAAGCCGGTCCCGGTAGAGGCTCGGGAAGTGCAGTCGCC
>WEKX01021116.1:9451-31158 GCA_013390025.1 Pitta sordida | reverse complement strand
TGGAAGGGAAGTGCCCCACGAAAGTGGGGCTGGACTGGCAGTGGCAGCAGCCCAACCCTGGCTGCAGAAGTAGCAGCGTGGCCAAAGAGAACTCCAGGATTCTCAGGGGCATCTTGTGAGGCAGAGAGGGCTCAGAAATGTTTCCCTTTCCTCCCCTGTGCTGTGAGAACCCGCGAGGAGGAGCAGAAAAGTGTCCGCAGTGCTCCAGAGTGGTGGGAGGTTGAGCAATGGGCGTGACCTGTATGCATATTAATGACCAGTGCATGTTCGCGAATTTGACGTTTCGCGAGAGCCCTGGCATGACTCATTCCTCACAAATTAGGAGGTACAACTGCACTCAAAGGATACATTTTTTCTAATAAGATAATTGTGCCTGGGAAAGACCTTGGGGTGTTGGAACATGTCCAGAGACGGGGAATGAAATTGGTGAAAGTTCTAGATGAGAACTGGTTGAGAGAGCTGGGGTTGTTTATCCTGGAGAAGAAGAGGCTTAGAGGTTTTTATTGCTCTCTACAACTACCTGAAAGGAGGTTGTAATGAGGTGCTGGTTGGTCTCTTCTTCCAGGTAACAAGTGATAGGATAAGAGAAAATGGCCTCAAGTTGCACAAGAAGAGAGTTAGACCAGATATTGGGAAAAAATTTCTTCATTGAAAGGGTTGTCAAGCACTGGAACATGGTGCCTGGGAAATGAAGGAATCACCATCCCTGAAATTGTTCAAAAAACATATAGGTGTGCCACTTAGGGATAAGGTTTTGTGGTGAACAGAAGTGATGCTGAGTTAGCAGCTGGACTGGATGATCTAAGACATCTTTTCCCACCTTAATAATTATATGATTCCATGATTCTGACTGTTAGTCTGAGTCTGTGTCTGCACCGAAGCAATTACTACAACCTCCTTGCCAATCATAACAAGCTTCATACATAATATAATCACAGATTCACAGATTATTGTGAGTAGGAAGGGACCCACAAGGATCATCGAGTCCAACTCTTAAACCACACCACTGCCTCCCCGGCAGGAATCGAACCCTGGTCTCCTGCATGGCAGGTGGAGACACTCACCACTGTAATAAAGTGGATTTTCCCCCCAAACAGGCCAGTAACTCTTGAATTTTCTGTCAGTCTTATCTAACTCTGACTTCTGAAAGACGGCCAGAAATTGTTTGTAAGGATGTTATCTGACCTGATCAACAAATAGGTCAACAAATAGGTCAAGGACCATATTGGATGCTTTAAAGTGTAGGTGAAGTGAGAGGGAAAAATGGATAAAAATTGTATTACATTTTTTACCAATAAATGTGACAATTTTTTTCTAGATCAGATGTCTCCAAATTTTCCCAACTTTCCTGTATTTCCACAGAGAAAGTTTCTTGTTTTCTTTTTATACCTATGAAAATATTCAAATATTCCCTCTAGGTCTATTGCATGTTCCGTAGCTCCTTTGTGTTTCACTTAAATCTCAACGAAGTGCAACAATCTTGAAATTTCACCAAAAACTTACTTAAAAACTCAAGAAAGACTGCTTTTTTCACTGACTTAGAAAAAACTGTGTGGAATTATGCTCTAGCTGTGATACATTAACTTAAAGTTTTCAGAAGCAAGAGATGTACTAAGTATAAATAGAAAGACTTATTGTTTAGGACAGCACAGTAAGGTATTATATGTCCTATGTTTCATCTTACACTGAGAGCCAGTAACAACTGGACATTTACCAGAACCAATCTATAAATATATGGAGTGAATTTATGGAGTGAATTTATTTCCTACACGAAGTGTCAGAAACAGTACAAATATCATAATAAAGATAATGTGGTATGGAAAATACCCTTTTTGTTTTTACAGTGCCAAATATATTTGCGTATTTTTAGCAATCAGAGAAAGTCCATATTCTATGCATAGCTTCAATGGAAGCTTAATCCCACTGTAACATATGGGATCTGTGCCATTAACTTCCGGCGTGGTGAAGATTTTTTATGTAATAATTGTTGTTTATCTTACTAGTGGAAAACAATGTATACAGAATAGATTTTTAGGTACATCTTATTGTGTCAAGAATGGAAAAGTCATGGAACTGTAGAGCTGAATATCAGAGGGAATCACTAAAGAAGTACTGCACGTATTTCTAAAACCACATACAAAATGGATGGAGACCTGTATGGATCTATACAGGCACCCTATCTAAGACTCTCGCAGTTATATTATTCTTTCATATGGGAATGTAACAGCTCAGAGAGAACTTGGAGTTACTGTCTTCAGAGTATTTTAAAACACAACCAGACAAGTCCCTCAGCAGCCTAGTCTAACTTTGAACTTATCCTTGCTTTGAGCAGGACCTCCAGAGGTGCTTTCAGAGCTTTTTGGTCTGGATCTATTTTGGATCTATTTTATTACTATTATTCTAACTCCAGTATAGGCAACATCCAGATTTAATAAAACACAAATGTTGAATTATCTACCATTTTTTAAAGAAGCTTTGTTGCTTTACTTAACTTTTAAAAATTAATCCCAGAAACATAAGTTTTAGTCTAGAAGCACCAAAATCAAATCAAGACAGCTTGGTGAATGCCTTCAAATGTATCTCCCATTTCTTCTTAAAAAGTTATTAATTTTGAGATATCATGTGATAGTAAGTATCTCCACAGAACTTGAACAATCTGCTGATATGTGACCAGAGTAGAATCATGCTGCTCCTGCAGGAAAAATCATATTCTCAAGAGGAAATTATACACATAACCTAAGAAAATAAGAGAATGTTGCTGGTCCATATTTCTAGAAAACAGACATCTAAACATTAACAAAAGTTTAAAAAAATAAAGGAATCGGGGAACTTTTCGCATCAGATTTTTTCCTTTGTCAGTTAGCTGAACTCCAGTGGGAGAGGTGCATTTTGCTTAAGGTAAAGTTTACCATTTATGTTTAAATTAATTAAAGGCTCAGCCCAGAACAAGTAAAACCAGCAGGAGAATGAGCACTGCATTAGTGGCAGGCATCTTAAACAAGCGACTTCCAAGTGCTCTTACAGAAATCTAGAAACTTCATTTCCTAACAATAAGCCTTGTAACTGTTATTCCCTCTCTTAACCTGGTTTGAAGTATCATGTTCTTTGTGAGCACTGTTCAACTTCAAGATCATGTTAAAAAAAAATCCCAGTTTAATATCTGACAAGATTCTTAATCTTTCTGAACCAAGAAACAAGGTTATCCTGGAAAGTAATTTCCCCTGGGGAAATAGGAATTCAGCTGAGAAAACACTTTAAATGACCTTGCAGTATCGTGCTGCCACATTCCATTTCTGGAGATTTCTGTATATTAAAAGGCTTCCTTGGTGTGTAAGGAGACCAATGACGTACACGGCAGAATGAAGGATTAAAATCCACAGGGGTATCACTGGGATAGAAGGAGGCATCAGAAAACTATATTTGGATAAGTTGGAAGGATAAAGAATGTATTTTTTTTTTTTAGCTGAACTCTTCAAAACTCTCTGTATTAGCATTATTTGCAAAATAGGTTCTCTAAATGTTAAAGTTGCACATTGGTTCAACATTGAAGAAATTGCTCTAATAAAAGTGGATTTAGTAGAAGTAGTTTATAAAAACTCGTTTAATTTATATAAGCAAAAATTAGCATCAACGGGGCAAGACCATAGGTAAGCCTATAATATTACAATGCTGTCTCACATGCTCTTAGTTCCAGCATTTGTTATACTCCACTGGCAACAGCATGCATCCAGGAAAATAAATTGCTTGCACTAGCAGGTTACTTCCTTCTGTAACCTGGAGAGTATATTATCATATTAGTTGCCCCCTGAAAAAAGTTTTAATTTAATAATGTTAACGGTGAACTTAAAAACATTTTAAATTTATTAATTTATGCAACTACATAATTCTTTATATTAGTTTTTGCAGCTATATGATTTCTATACAGTAGGATTGTGTGGTGATAATTAGTCTAAAAATTTTTATTTTTCGCTACAATATGCATGCTAGGATTTTTTTTTAAAGAATATTCAAGGGCACACGTAAAGAGAAACACCTAACATTTCCTTACTAGATAATTTTTCTCTTTTTTTTTTTTTTCTGGTGACAGTCATGAACCAGTGTTGAGGGCTGGAATCTTGCTGGTTTCAAGGTAGGGGTGTAGATCTGATGCTGATATATGTACCAATAGGAGAAGCTTCTCTATTTTATGACCAACAGCAGTGATGTCATAGTATGGATGTATCCTTCTCCTGCCCAGGTAACACAGGCACTTCAGCACACACCTCATGGAAAGCCCACCAGCGCTCTGAGCACTAAAGGATGTGCATTTTGGCTAGCAGCATCTGATTAGTGGAGCTGCAAGGACTCTGCCATTGTGATACATATGAGAGAGATACAGGTATACAGTTTGTGAGGGTGAGTGAAGAGCAGGTGGGAAGAGAACAGGTGCTCTGAGTTTCTTGGCAAGTCATTTTTTGAAAGACATTACTTTCTAAAACAGAGACTGCTCAGTGCTAGATGTAGTGATGTTCCAGTTATCATTACTTACTCCGTAGGTTTGATATGAATCTTAAAAATTCCTAATTGCAAAAACTGCTTAGGGATCCTTGAATAATATGTTCTGTGGAAATACAAATAATTAATCCTAGAAATATTCAATTAAAGGAACTATCACTGGTGTCTGAATTGTGGCAGAGCCTGTAGCCTGTACAGAGGTGGCCTCTATGCTTGAGGAGACAGGGTGTCAGGAGTCAGCACATCTTTTTTAATTAATGAGTTCAGTAGAAAAGGTGGGAATGATTACAGAGGTAGGAAGCAACTCATTTGAAAGGTGAGCTGCCACATTAGACTCAAAGACTGAGCAGGGTGAAGAAGGAAGTATCACACTCAAAGAGGCATGAGGAAAAAAGGCCCTCCAATTGTCCAGGGCTGGGAACAAGCAGAAAACATTAAAAAGTGTTTGTTTTAATGCTTTACTCAAGTTATATTCTTGAGAAAAAAAATGTGCCTGAAAAGAAACTCTCACACTAGTTTCTTTCAGGGTTGGGAAAGGCCCATTGCTTCCACACCAATAAGCTGATGTTTTCTAGGGCCTGTAAGGTCCAGTTCTGTAAAAGCACAACAAATAAAGACTATCTTTTTCTCTTCAATTCTTACTACTTGCATGTACAAGCCATACCCTATAGCTGATCTATTGAAGTACCTAGACCATCCAAAACAAACTTTCCCATTTCCAGACAAATGTAAATATCCACTGAAAAAAGAACAGATTTAAAAAAAAAAAAACAAACATTAATGCCAACTTACATCACAGAAAATTTAGATAAAACCCCATTAGTTCTAGACTAAACATATACCGGCTATATTTTAAACTCAAAATTCATGTCAGCAAGTAGAAATGGAGTGGACACTAATTTTAGGAGGTATTCATTACCCAGAATATTTGCAGAGTACACACATTCTTTTGGACAAGCTGAAGCTATGTGCAGTCTAAAATCTAACTCCAAAGAAAACTTTTTGAAATTAAAATATATATCATAGGTACATACCTGGAAGAAGGGTGTTAGGCAAGGAGGCAATTCACCTGAATAACAGTTTGGGAAAAACTAAGATTATTGTGTTTGATTTTCGCTCTACTCTGCATTCTTCCATTCACTAGTATCGGTGTATTCATGAATATGTAAATTTTTTATATTAGGTTGGATCCTGCTGTGATGCTGGCACATAATTAGGAGCTCATCATTAATGATTTATGAGGTGAAGCCATGCTATTAACATTTAGAAAAAGAACTACCACAAATAACTTTTTATTTATACTTTGCCAGGGCTATTCCTAACAGTAGCTACATTATTGAAGATCTACAGGAAAAACACCAGGCCTTCCTTCTAGAAGTCAAATTCATAAAACTCACAGGATGTGAATACATTTCTATTGAGATTAAAAAAGGGGGGAGTGGTGAAGATGCGAAAAAAAAGAAACAAAAAATCCCGGAAAGATATTTCCTTATATATAGACATCATGTGACATTGACATAACAGGTGCAATTAATAGCAGTAATTTAAATTTAAAAAATCAGGTAAGTAATTCCCAGAAATAACAGAAAATAAAAAGAAAAATTTTTGTTATAAAACAAAAAACCCCCATACCCCTACTTATTACTGTACAAAGCACTGCAGACAAGAGTCTAGTTTCTGTTTGGAACAGAGTATTTTATTGCATTTCTAGACCTTCTGAATTACTCCTGTATCTATATAGACAGAGATTCAGTTTGGAAAAGAAAAGGCTTAGATGAGGATTCTGTTCATGTGTATAAATACTTGACAAGATGGAATAAAGAAGAGGAAGCCAGGCTCTCTCAATAATGTCCCTTATCAGAACAAGAGATAATAGAGACAAATGAAAACTAAAAACAAACAAATAAAAAAACCCCACATAAAACATTTCATCTGAATACAAGAAAACAAGGGTTTGTGAAGTCTCCCTCTATGAAGATACAAAATACCTGTTATGGGGAGAGTCCTATTGTTCTATTGTAAAACTTTTCTCCTTTTTACTGGAACAGACAATGGGGTTCCTTTCTTACCTCTCCTTCCCTCCCCTGCAAGGTACGTAGCCAGGGCAGGGGCTTTCTCCCTTTTACTGGACAAACAATGGAGGATTCTTTGTCTTCCCTTCCTGACAAGGCATGTGACATACATGGGAGGGGGCTGAGGGCCTATAAATACAGCTACCAGCCCTCACAGAAGGGGGTTTGTGGATCTTCTGGACTGAGGAAGCCTCATTTTATCCCCTGATCTCTATCATCTCAGTACAGCCTTCCCCCTTTTAACTGTTGGATCTCCCTGCAGCCCCTCAGACATTTCAGAAAAGGATCACTGACTGTTAGTCCACTGGTTTGCCTACTCTGAACCCTATTCCCCTGCCCCTGGAATCTGGGAGCTGCCCTGGTCTCCCTCAAACATGGCCCCCTTGTGTTTGGTTTTTCCCAGCTGTCTACAGATGTCATTGTTCCATTGTTGCTGATGNGCACACTGCTGGCTCATATTGAGTTTCCTGTCGATCATTACACCTAAGTCCCTCTCCACTTCACTAATCTCGAGCCACTCCTCCTCCAGCCGATAGCGGTGCATGGGGTTGTTATGTCCGAAGTAAAGAACCCGGCACTTAGTCTTGTATATTAATTTTTTTTCTTTCTCCCAGTAAAGTTCTTATTTCTCTCTACGTATTATTCAAGTATTTAATACTCCGTCTTAATTGACATCAGGACAATACCTGAGTGGTCAAACTGTTCTAGCTGACCCTGCTTGAGCAGAACAGTTGGACCAGTTAAGTTCTTAAGTTCCTTCAAATTTAAATGATGCTGTGATAGTCCGAGCTATTGAAAGTGGAAAGCCTTGTGAGGAGGGGTAGTATCTTTTGCTAGGCCTCGTAGAAAAGCTGGAAAACACTTTGGACCCACAAAACCAAAATTAAACCTAAGAAGCAGCTGCAAAGAACCTAATAGTAGGTAGCCATACTACCTCTAGTTTACTTATCGTAATCAAGTAAAGAACAACATTATACAATATTTTGATGCATAACAACCAGACAGTAGCTAACAATCACAAAACAGAAGTTATTAGCAGAGAAAGAGAACTATCACTAACAAATTATGCTTGTATGGCTCTGTGGTAGGGTTACGCAAGTTCAGACTCATTATCTCATGTAAATTAAATTGATAAATTAGCTAGAGCATACAACTGAGATTTTTGACCCTGTTAACTGATATTTTTGACCTTGTTACTCTTAGACGTAGTCTTAAATCAGTCTTAAACCATCAGCGCATCTTAAACTGCACTGCTGTTGGCTCTCCCGCCATGACCTATGTGCAGTCTGGAATGCCAGCTCTGACACATGGTTTTCTTTGGGTTTTAAAGCTGTCTAGTGTCTGAGAAGCATGCCTCTCTAAAAGAGCAATAATACAATACTGCTTGTCTGGATTGCCATCTACCCCATGGAATTACCCATCCAAATTTCATTTACATATGTGGCCCATCTGGCAAGATGAACACAAAGTCGCTGCTACAAAAAACTTCATCTCCTCCAAACTATGCTGGAATTGATGTAAGGGAGCAAGCTGTCTTGTTTACCACAGGCGGAGGAAGCATTCGAAGAAATTAAATTACAGGTGTCTGAACTGACCTTCACCATGGTGATGAATGGCTCACTACTGCACTCAGCCTCTGAGAAGAACAAATAACTAATGGCCAATGATCTTACCACAAATGTGGGAGGGGCGTCAACTGAAGGAGAATTCACTTTTGTGATTACTGGTACTGAGGTCACTCCTCATTTAGTACGGAAAATAACTGATTGTAGAGTGGCAGTGGACGAGAGAAGCATTCAGTAAAAGATCTCTGCTCTCAATTTATGTTGAGAAACCAGATTTCTTATAATGCAGTTCTAGAGGTGATATTCTCTATTTTGAGGAATCCAGTTCCATGACATATTCAAGTGATAGGGGCATAAGAAATCACAGTGGCCTTTTCCTTCACAATCAGCTATGTTCGTGTTACTGCTGGGTTGTGTATGCATATCTATTACCCTGTTTTCTGTTCTTTTACCTCCCTTCTTCTACATTCATGTTAGGTTCAATAGCTGATCAACAGGGAGGAGCATTGTTCAGTTGTTACACCACCTGCCAACACTTTTCTGCAGTCATTAATGGACGGACTGGCAAGTAGGTCATGATATCCATATCTTCCGTATTACTTCCCTGGCTGATGGTAGGCACATACAGTAGCCACATTATGAGGTGTGCAGTTACAAGGAACACTTCCAGTTTGGTTTTTCCCAGCTTCTTAGTGCTAAGTTGTTTCGATTGTGCCTGACTTTTGGCCCACACCATGCTGTTTCAAACAGTTAACCAGTCAGTCTGGGCACCAGTGCAATCTGTACTGTTTTCAGTAGACTTCTTTGAATTTCAAAAGAGTTCAATAGCACACAGATTTCCAGTTAGCCCCAGGTCAGAAAAGGGTCCTGAGCATGTTCATGTTACTAGTCTAGCTACTTGATAGCTGCAGACAATTAATGTTAATTCAGATTTATATAACATACCCTACCAAATTTATGATACCTAACACGACAGAGTTATTCAAAGGCAAGGTTGTTTCCAGAGCTTCTTCCAGTACAACATTAGTGCAGCTGGGTAAGTGAAAAGTATGGAAAATGCAGCGGCTTTGGTCTTCAGATGGAATCAGATCTGGAATCTGATCTATCTCTCTATCTATCTCACATAGATCCTCTTTGCCATGAGCATATTGCATGACCCTTGTGGTATCATGGAGAATGAATGTCAGAAGAGCAGATATGGAGCCCATATGAAAATAAAGCTGTGAATGACTGCACTTTCACTGAATTAGGAGTCAAATCATGAGCGATGCTCTAGTTGCCTAGTTGTCCAAGCTCCTAACAGCTGCCTGCTGTAAAGCAGAGTCATGCATGTGTTGGGTGACAGCAGTAGATTCCTGATCAGCATATTTTGTTCACAGTTGCAACTTTTTCTGACACATAAAACCCAGCAGAGCTCAGGAAACTAGTATTGCAAGATGATCCAGTCTCTGTAGCCCCCAGTAACTGGAGGCTCCTAACTCCATGAAAATTAATTTCCATATATTTTAGCTGCTTAGACATCACAGTCCCTGAAAATCAAGGCTTATAGCATAGCTGATGTCAACCCATGTCCTTCTTTTTCCAGAACAGGCCACTCTTACGGTGCCTCTACCCAGCCTTTTCCAATGGACCACGCAATTTTAATCACAATCTGACTATTGAAAAAGGAAACAGTGCAAGGATTTTCTGGAATTTAAGTCACCATGCATGTGACTCAATTTCCAGATAAGAGTTTTTTCCTTGCTTGACTTGCAGTAGAGATTCAACTCAAACTTCTTCAGTCTTGAATTTAAAGATACTCTAGGGTAGGTATCATGATTTTTTTACAGCATCATATGCTACAGTTCTTCCACTTTGTGTGAACATCAAGGTGCAACTTTGACAAGTGACAGCACCTGAGGAAATAAAGTAGCAATAGAGACTTCAGATTGGACATTAGGAAATGTATATTCACCAATAGGATGGTTCATCACTATAACAGGGCTCCCAAGGAAGTGCACCTGTCACCGAACCTCGCAGAGTTCGAAGAGTGTCTGGACAATGCTTTTAGTAATATGGTGTAGTTTTACATAGTCTTGCATAGAGCAGGGCATTAAACTCAGTGATTCTTATGGGTCACTTTCAACCTGAGATACTCTGTGAGTCTATGTTTGTGTTCACATTATATATGATGTAGTTGAGACCACAAATAAAAGATTAGTACAGATGCACAGAAACAGAATTTTGAAACTGAGACACAGAATAAGCGACATCTAGCAGGAAACAAAAGGGATATCCTGAGATCATTTCAAAAATCCATTTATGGTATGGGAAAGTGTAATCATTTACACTATCAATGGGGACAGCTTCTGATTTCTAAAGACAAACTGTCCAGTATAAATTTCTGATACTATAATCTTCAATTCAAACACTGATAGCTTAAAACAGATGTTCTTGTATGTGACATGTAAGAAAATCAGGTTTTCTCTTCTTTCATGAGCAATATACTCCATGATTTCAATATTTTAGATGCAGAAAATATAACTGCAAACTGGTAAAACATTATATTCATTAAATAAAATATAAACTAATAAACTGTCTTAGTAGACAGTGGACATCACCTGGGCACTGTATATTCTGCTATGATAACGTCATCAAGGGAGAATTTTGTTTATATGTATCAATATTGAAATAATATCCTTTTATTGTGAAGGCTAATATATATTATATCAATGAGATTACAACAGGATCACAAAATTTCTCATCTGGCCTCTGGTGGATGAATTGTATTAATCCATTTAACAGGCATGCATTTAGCAGTCTTTCAGAATTTGAGTACTGGGCATAGGTATTTAGTTCTGGATTGAATTCTAGGAAAAAAAACCTCAAGCAAAAAATTCTACAAAATTCCACAAAATCCCCCAACCTTAAAAGGTAAAAAAGAATGTCACAGATGTATTCAAGATCCACTTTTCTGACATATTGTCAACTATTTGCTCTTTGGAAGCTGTCTGTCATATACAAATAATTCTGGGTGAAATTTTCTACTGACTTGCCCTCTCTGTTTTTCAGAAAAAGATTAATGTCACACCTTGGGTGTAAAATTACTTTGGAAAGTCAGTCTCAGCTGCATCCCTGTGGAATCTCTTTAGTGATCACAGAAGATAATAAATGCATAGAAGACAGCAAACATATATTTGTCTCTTTTCCCAGAAAGGAAGAACCCCAGCATGACAGTAGAAAAAGAAAGATTTTTAAAATATAAGTTTCAGAAGAGACATTACAGAATCACAAAATCACCGAATATTCAGAGTTGGAAGGGACCCACAAGGATCACAGAATCACAGAATACTATGAGTTGGAAGGGACCCACAAGGATCATCTAGTCCAACTCACCATCTAACGCCCATACAGAGTGAACATAAACCTAGTTCCCTCAACATAAACCTAGTTCCCTCATCATCAAGTCCAACTCTTAAGTGAATGCCCATACAGGGGTCGAACCCATAACCTTGGTGTTATGAGTACCATGCTTTAACCATCTGAGCTAATCTCAGGGTCAAGTACTGGAAATAATAGCAAAACCAAGAAATCTTGATCATGTTTTGAGTGCCAAACCAGCAGACTCTCTTTGTTGTAGTTTTCTTTCTCTGTAAAGAAAAAATTTAAAACTTGAAACAGTAGCATTACCTGAGCTAGAATGAAGATAAAATCTGAGTGTACTGAAGAATGGATGACCCCAAGAAAGCCAGATATCATATATTTTTTTCAGCACACCCTTATCTAGTGAGACAAATCCTCTCTGGCAAAACAATCTAAAGCAGAAGAAACTGGTGTTTGCCTTGCAGTTTCTACAAGCTTTTGGACTCCTTCCCAGTGAATTCAAGAACAGGTGGTGGTGGCTCCAATTCTATTTTATTTTTTAGCAATCAGGTTAACTTCCCCCATCTAATCATATCTGAACATTTATGTTCACAGACTCAGTGGTAGCTACAATTCAAACCTTTTACCATATGTGACTCCATGTACTATGTATACTAGTTGATGGAATATTTTATTCAAGTACCTTCTGCTCTTTCAGACATTACCTAACATCTTTTACCCATTTCAGACAAATATCACTTGTCTGACAAGCTTCAGAAATTCAGACTCAAGCAATTACAAGACAACAAAACTACTGTTAACACACGCAGCTCCCCAAGCTCCCCAACCCTCCCTGTCTCACACACCACCCCTGGCAACCCCCTGGCTAAATTTAATAAGATAATTTACGGAATGTTGGTAGAAAAAGTCTGAAACCACATGAGGAAGGACAAAGATGCTTTCCCTTTAAATTTCAGTGCCTCAGTGAGATTCAGTTGTCATATAGCCTTGTGGCTTGGAATTAAATTGATAATAAAACTAATACTGGACTAGTACTATTCCCACAAATTTCAAGAATGTTCTCTTTCAGCTTAATTTTCTCTTTTGTAAAATAGAAAATTTATTGCTCTCAGGAGCATCAATTACAAGTGTTATATGTTCTTTATAATAGAGATGCATATTTTTGATAAGGCAGCCAGAAAAACGTTATTTGTATTCATCACTTGATATTAACACAAACATATATGTACTACCATAAGTCTCCTAAAGTCTCTAACTAAGAATATGAAGCTAGAGAAACTCTTCCCTGTAGAGATTCTCCACACAGTGTAGCTGGCCTTAAAACCAAGCCTCTCACTACTACCTGAATCTCATTTATGATGCAATTAATAATTCTTTATTACTGGTTTCCTTTACCAATACAATGATGATTTTCCTCCCACAGTAAACACTAAACAATGATAAATTTTACACTAGAAGTGAAATTTCTCTGTGTTTGGTAGGATACTGTGTTTCATCAGTGAAATGAAAAAGCAGATATGACATATGCTTGACAGTAAAACTTCATATTTAGATGTAGTAACTACCTATAGCCTGAAAATGTGGAAGTCCTTAGAGTATATCAGAGTCTTTGAATTATAAAGGAAAAAGAAAGTGAATCTCTTTACTTTTGCCAGAAAAGCTCCCAGAAAGTCAGCTGTCCTGTAAACTCATTAATGTACATTTATGGCATGTAAAAGTCTGATTATCATATTTCTTACACAATGCTCTTGGACTTCACACATTTTAAAGCTAGAAGCCCTGTTAAAGATTTAATGGTTCATTATTCACAAGAGTAATGTCAAATTGTTGTAGGAGCAAGCCACATTTGGCTAAAAAGCATCACAGCATGAAAAAGAGCAAAGGCCTGAGAGAAGCTGAGAAGTCAGACAGGCCTGCAGCTAACTAAAACAATCTCACTGTACCAAAGATGTTGATTTCTGTTCCCTCAAGCAATCTCACAGTAACGAGAGAAGTGTCCTTCACTTCCCTGGGTACTCCCATGGGAGCATCCTTGCACCCTGAAGGGGTCCCACGGAAGGAGGTATTACTCCCTGCTTTCCCATGTGGAAGTATGTAAACTTGTAGACAGATTCTCATGTGAAGCTCACTGGTAAACACCACCTGCAGTGTGAAAGACGTTTACTTTACTGTATAAGAATCGCTTGGGATTTCAATAAACAGATTCAGTGCGTTAACCTGCATACTGTGTCCACATCTCATGCCCCGCTCTACAAATTGTTTCAGACAAAAGAGGATTTTGGAATGACCAGGACGCATCCCTGTAGTTCTGAGTCACGTTCCCCATTCCTAGGCAAAAGGATGACTTCAGCACTTTTTCTTCCTCCAGAGGTAAGATTTTGACCTTTTCTGTGCTATCACAGAATAAAGTACAGTCAGGTCTCCTATACCACAGTAGCACAGGTCTTCCCCCCTGTGCACGAAGCTCGCCTTCCATGTTGATAGGCAGCTCATTAATATGCAAACTTCCCCCACACTCTTACATGCGCCCCAGCATTATTTTGGCACTGTCCTGCTGTGTGTCAGTGTTTTTGTCAGTGTTTCCCAGCACCCATGGACACCCCAATCTGGGAAAAATTCCTTTCCCACTTGGCCGAGGACACTGGTGCTGCTGTCCCGATGTCTCTCCAGGTGGGTAGATGTGGTCTATCCATACTCTGTCTATGAGGTAGACGAGTACATCTCGGAGAGTCATTTGAGAAAGTCTCGGACAGCACGTCTAACCTGAGAGTGTTTAAATCTTTCACAACAGCACAAAGCCTCCTGCCTTGGGGTGGGGCAGGTGCCCGACTGTGCCCGGAGTGGAGCTGCCGCTGTGCCCTCCCTGCCCACCCCGCCTGGGAGCTGAGGGGCCGCCACGGCCCCAACTGGACTTGGAGCCAAGGGGCCGCTGCCACGCCTGCTCCGCCAGGAGCGGAGACGACAACACCCCTGCTGGGCCGGGAGATGGGGGTCTCTGCCGCTCCCACTCCACTGGGAGTGGAGCCACTGTGGTGGCTGTGCAAGTTGAGTTGCATATTCATGCTGCCTAATTGAATATTCATGCATGCCAGGTCATGAATGCGCAGTGGCGAAAAGAGGCCTCCTTCATAACTCAAAAATCATGCTGCTAAGATGTGAAGCCGCAATATGAGGGGCGCGAAGTGGAAGAGGGCCGACTGTGTTTAGAAAATAAAAGACAGTTGAAAATAAAGACAGTGAGAGCTCATGCCACTAACCACAGGTGATGCTCTCTTTTCACAGAATCACAGAATATTCCAAGCTGGAAGGGATCCACAAGAATCATCAAGTTCAGTTCCCAGGTGAATGCCCATACAGGGATTGAACCCATAACCCTTGTTCCATGAGCACCATGTTTTATCTACCTGAGGTAATCTCAGAGTTACGTAATTTATTTTTTTTTTATAACCAACTCCCTGTCCCATCATCCCATTATCTAGGCCACATCATTGAGCTCCTCATCCAGTCTTTTCTTAAATACCTCCAGAGATGGCGACTCCTGGGCAGACCTGAGGGATCACTCTCTCTGTGACAAAGCTCTTCTTAACATCCAGTCTAAACCTCCCCTGGCACAGCTTAGGACCATGTTCTCTTGTTCTGGTACTGGCAGCCTGAGAAAAGAGATTTACATCCACCTGACTGCAATCTCCTTTCAGGTAGCTGTGAACAGCAATGAGGTCACCTCTGAGCCTTCTCTTCTCCAAGCTGAACAACCCCAACTCTCGCAGTAGCTTCCCAAACGGCTTGTCCTCCAGTCCTTTTGCTAGTTCAGAAAGTGCACAGATTTAGAAAAAATAATATGCAAACTGTATACTTGGCCTACGTTTAGGACATTTCTCTCCAGCTAGATCCTCAGGGATATTTTCCACCACTATGTATAATTTCTTCTCTAAAGCTTGATACTATTTTTGTTTATCTGTCTTAATGGTCTTCCCTTGACTTTGACTAGTCCTGCAGTAAGAAACAAGTCAATATCCTCTTCCCCTTCCAATCACTCTTTCTTGTAATCTTCCTGAGAATCTCTGCTACTTTACGCTCCCCACAGTTACACAAGGTTCCAGCATGCAACCATAATAGAAGTTCTCCCTCTCTAATTACTAGACTTGTGAAAGGGAACAAACAACTGTAATCTTTACTTGATGTATGCAGATCATAGAGAGGATACTTCAGTGATGTTTTCTTCCAAAGCCAGGCTTCAAAGAAGCAAATTCTTGTCCTTGTCCTCAACATAAGATGTATAATTTTAGGGCACAGTTGTTTGTGCCTGTATAGAGGGGGAGTTTTTCAGGAATGGGAATGTGATTATCTGTGCTGTGCAATTGTTGGCACAGTCTCTGGTACATGGGCAGTACTGGCAGAGGACAAGTTCTATAGAAAAATTGTACAGAAAAATTCTTCAGAACAATTTGGGAACTTGCTAATACAAGGGTCACTTCAAAGACATAAAAGCCAAGAAAAGAGATTCCTTAAATGTTTCCTGTGGGGTTTATTTATTTAACATTTCTTTCACAGCCATAATATTTCTTTTTCAGAGGAAATGATGGACAACTGCTTTGTTTTTTTCAGGAAAATAAGAGATAAAATGCTGAGATAACTGTGCAACAGAGATCAGATGCCTCAGAATTTGTTTCTGTGTCACTGATTCTACACAATCATAGGCATAGATTGGTGTGTGAGGGAGAAAAGGAGAATTAAGGTCTCTAAATATTACCCATGTGATACATCAGGACCCAGATTTTGCCTTCTTTAATTTAAGCAAAAAAAATTTTATAATCTTTTATCCCTGAATTATCTCAAGTGGAGTTGTCCATATTCCTTTGAGGTCCTCCTCTCAACTATGAATTCAAGACCTGGCCTTGTGCATCTAAATATGAAGTTTAGGTCTCAGTTTATATGTGAACATATGGTCCATCGAATTTGGTTTTGTATAACTGAGCTTTCTACAGTTTGACAGAATTGAAACTATGCAATATTATTACCATAATTTTATTAACAAAGCTTCTATTACAAAATTAATTTCTGGAGATTTTAAGAAAAAATTATTTGTCTTTTCGTATATAGAAACATTTTCAGTTAATTTATTTTTGTCCTGTCCGATACTACAGTATCTTCAGTAGATAAAAGTACCTCCAGTACTTTGAGGAAAACATCGCTTAATTTTAAATTCTTGGTTGGTATGTTTTAACTATACAAAAAGTCATGACACATAACCACAGTCTAATCAGACATGCAGCTGCCAAATTGCTCCCTACATTACTGACCCATGGAAAAATAGAATATAAATGAAATCTAGGAATCTTATTGTAAAATGTCCATTACTAAATTGTTTTTAAATTGTCAGTGATAGGTTAAAGCAGCAATTTTTTTTCTTTACTTTTCTTCAGCATAATATAGAGCAGTCTGCTCTCATGTCTATATTTATACATTTTTCTGTTATATAAACACCTCCAGGAGCACTGGATATTGACGTTTAGAACATAGATGAGTGAAAGGTTTGTTAGGAATAATTTATCTAGTCCTTTTCTCATGACATATCTTTGAGCAGATTGCAGTTCTCTCAAATATATAAAATATTCAGAATTAAAGTACCTTCTTTAAAAAGTTATTAATTTTAGATACTGAGTATGAATTGCTTTTACAGAGTATTCATGTGTTGGATGCCTTGATCAAAAAAGGCATATGGTATTATTCTTATTTCTTGATTGGATAAACATCCAAGCAGCTCTACTGCAAATCTTCACACATGCAAACATAAAGTTAGGTTTCATTGTTTTCATAGATGTAAATGGGGTTGTTTTCAAAGAAAAATGGATGAGAGATCATTAGAGAAATACCAACTTTATTGAAAGAAATATATATATAATTACACATGCGAAATTACATCTATATTTATATATACATACATTGAAATGTATAAAAAGGTATGTGGATGAATCAAACCGACAGTGGTGAACAACGGCAAATCACCCCAACCACCGCCCAAACCACCCACACAAACAGAATATCCCTCAGATAACTGAATGCTGGGGCAGTGGAACACAAGCTGCCCTTCTCCAACAATAGGGAATGGCTGCCGTCCCCTCTCAGGGACAGGGTCTTCTCGGGGAAGAGAAAACAAAAGAGCCGGCTGGCAGACAAACCCACGAAAATGTTGGTAGAAGTCTGAATCCAGATCCAAAAGTCCTCTCCTCATCAGCATCCAGGCAGCAAAACACAGGAAAACAGGAACTGAGGCAAGGAAAGCAGGCATTCAAGGCAAAGGCAGGAGCCCAAGCCTTAGTAGCAACAGAAGCAACCTCTCAGCACCAAAGGAAGGGAAAAAGGGGCGAGCTGTACATGTGCAACAGTATTTAAAAGCTCTCTTCCCAACATTCGAAAAGGAAAAGGCTTGGGAAACAAGGTTCTTAGGGAATTGAGGTCTTGCTTCCTTCAATGGCCTAAGTGTCCCCCTTTTCTGGGAGCAAGGACTCCCAACTACAACTCCCAGAATTCTCCTGGGCAGTTCCCGGTGGGAGAACTCCTTGTCTATCTGGCAGTGAAGATGTCCTCTCCCATTATCAACCTCGTGGTTTTCCAGACTTGCCTCTGAAAAGGTACTTCTCTCTCTGTCCTGGAGAATTCCCGGGGCTGTTCTGTTTAAACTCAACCAAGGAGTCTCTCAAACCTCAGAATGGGTCCTTTAATTTCCCCTGGTCTCTCTCCCTCCCCCATCCTTCCCGAACTCGGGAAGGAGGGAGGGGGTGCAGGGGGAAAGAAAGAGGGAAAGAAAAAAAAAAAAAAACGGTTAAAACTTTTCACAGAATCACAGAATCACAGAATATTACAAGTTGGAAGGGACCCACAAGGATCATCTAGTCCCTTGGTAAACATGCTAAAAGAAACCTCTAACACCAAATCCATGACAGTTTGCAAACATTTTAGCCAGAAAAAATAATTTGTACTGGATTTAATAAAAAGAAACACAAAGTAGAAAATGTGACTAACAGGAATGTACAAAAATGTCAATCAGATAATCACAGAAAATATTTTTATTTTCTTCTTACAAGTTGGAAGGGAACTTTAAATTATTATTATTTCCTCTCTTTTTCCTTTTCCGTAATTTATGAAATAAGGTCTGCAAGCTGTCTTTTCTTATTATGAGTCTTCTGTCTCTTTTGTTCATTAAAAGATCTAAACCTGTTTTTTTCTGTGCTAAATAATTACATGTCCTTTTCATGACATTTAAAAATCAATAAAGGATAATGTTTAAAGGAAAAGTCAAAGCATGAATTTTTCATGGACAGATTAATCTATAATCTGATTGTTCTGAACATGACTGTTTTACAGGCACATGCAGCTAACTGAAATGAAATGTGTACAGACTTCCTCGTGCGTACATTTCTCAGTGTACCTCTCAAGACAAAAATATGTATGGCCTGTGGCTTCTTCACATTCTGAAAAGAATTAATTTATTACCTACATAAAACCGGTGAGGTTCTTTGTTCAGATCAGTGACCTGCAAGGATAAATTACAGTCCCTTCTGTAACCAAACAGACATTGATATCTGGTTTTGACATAGATAGCCAAGAGACTTCTCAGTTATGTGAACTTGTAGTCTGAGACACTAATGTGCAGCTAGGTAATTTTATATGAGCATGTGTGCCACAACAATATTATAATTATGAATACTACTAGCAGTGGCAATAACAATAGTAATAATAGTGCATAAATATCTATGGAAACATCAGATTTAATTTTTTAATTCACCACAAAATTGTATGTCAGAAGACAGTCGTTGTCTCTGAGATGAGGTTAGACAGAGGTTGAAGGAGACTAGAAAAACTATCAAGGCAGTCTTGGAATATCACTGAAAATTGTGCTACTGGGTTATTAGAGCTCTTAGAGCTCTTAAGCCCCCTCTCTTTCCTTTGCCCTTACAAATTTGCAAAAGGAATAAAGCTTAAAATAAGTAGAAAAGAAAAGGAAGGCAGAATGATGACGTCAAACATCACAAAATAATTAAGGTGAGAGGTGTTAGTAGAATTTAATTCTTCCCATTTCCAGTCCTGTGTACTACCTACAGGCCCCTAATACACTTGAAAATCTTTCATTGTAAATCCTTGAGGCAGCAGAGGAATCCTCAAGACAGCTATCCAGAAGGAATCCTCTTTTTGTTTGACAGTTTTTGTCAGAAAGCCAATCCCACTTCAGTCTTTTTCACAAATAAATACATAGTTATATTATCATTTAAATAACATTTATCATCTAACGGTCTCCAAGTACTTATCAAACACTAGTGACTTCTATTGCGTTGTAGTCTTAGTGACCCTTAAAGAAGTATCATGCTCCTGAAGAAATTTCTGATAGCTCTTTCATCTTCCACTAAACTCAAAGTTGGGCAATCCAATTCAGAGTTCCTAGACCTTCTCACTAGAACTAGTGAGGCCATCTTCCACCCTCTAGCACATGAAGATTTTGTACTTTCAAATATGCCATGTGTTGATAAAGAACATTTTAATGTAATGTTGAAGTTTTAAAACTTCAAAAGTTTTTAAAGCAGAAGCTTGAAAACAGGTTACATAGCCATTTGCCTGGTATATTTTTATCACTTTGTAGCAGTCTTTCTGTAGACATAGTATGGGAGACACAATGTGATGTCTGTGTTTACCCACACTGTCTGAATTTCTGACTCCTGGTTACCTTGCTCTATATGTTGCTGTCTCTGAATGTAACTCGGAAATCCTTTTGGGTAAAAAGCAGTATGTAGGCAATATATCTATGGAAAATCTCAGATACTTTAACTATGGTTTTCCTCCTAATTGGTGAATCACTCAAAAAAACCCAAGTGTTGTCACATAAAATATCTCTTACAGAAAAATATTGGACAAATTATGAATGAACTTTACGATTTCATCCTGTGATGTATATTTTATAGATCACTTTCATCAAAGGAGGCATAAAGGAACCTTAATTCCTACTGTAATTTTTTTACAGACTTGTATTCTGAATTACTATCAACACAGTTTATGCTTTTGAAAGAACAGTGTTCCTTCAAATGGATAATTGAGACTTTTTCCACTTCCATTTACTGATATGGAAGTTATTAAACTGATGATTCTGTAGGCATTTGTATTTTATTAGAGCAATAAATTAGGAGTGTTTAAAGCCAGGAGAGATAGTGTATCACTTATTGTGATACTTACCTTGGAAGTTTATTTCATTAAGCTTCAAAGTTGTCCATGACTTGTTTATCTAATGGAGTAGTACATGTAGAATATATGTATTTCAAATACTTTTAGAAAAGTCTGACTTTGCCAACTAGCTCTTACAATAATGCTGAAGTCTAAAGCTGATATCAGACACTACTGGAAAAAATATTAACAAATGTTCTTACGGAATGAAATACACTATAAAAACTTCATAGTTTAGATTTAGTTGTTAAACTAAATTAGTCCAACAATGAGAGGCAACTCCAACTCCAGCAACCCTTCCTTCTAATTGCTGAGTTGCATTTCACCCTTCACCTTCTCTGAGCTGAAGTCGTTAGAATATTCTGAAGTTGGCTGGATTTTTAGAAATTAAATATAAAATGTGTTTCATTAAGTGAAAATATCAAAGAAGCAGGAATCTAAAATTAAGATGAGTAGTTAACTGCAGATGGGACATGATCCAATACAAATGTAAATTTTATCTTTGATTTCTGTATGTTTACCACAGAAATGTCAAAAGTATGGCCTGAGCTCTTACCCCCAAATAATCCTTTTAACTGTGTGAATTGTATTCCAAATTCAAGCCTGTTAAATTCAGCATCTCAGTTATTCCCCAGAGGAGTATTTAGGAAGAAGAACATTTTTCTTAGCGTCTTAACCCAGTCTGCCTCCCAACTCACATATGAGTTCCTGCAGGGAGTTACAGCTTTGCAATCCTTTATAGCTTTGTATCTTTTAGTCCTTCTTCCATAGGCAATAGTGGAGTGCACAAGTCTGTCTGTATACTCCTATGACATAAATTAATATGACATTAGATCTAGTCAGCATGGATTTCGGAAAGGCAGGTCCTGCCTGACTAACTTGATCTCCTTTTATGATCCAGTTGGTTGATGAAAAAAAGGCTGTGGATGTTGTGTACTTGGACCTTAGCAAAGCCTTTGACACGGTTTCCCACAATAAGCTTCAGGAGAAACTTGTAAAGCAC
>WEKX01021114.1:80525-131087 GCA_013390025.1 Pitta sordida | reverse complement strand
CTGAGTTCTTTGGAGAGTAGGACACTGAATTATTCCACATTCTCACCTCTCCAGGAATACCTCCAAATAACAACAGAAAAAACCCAGGCAAATGTTTTAAAAACATAATTTTTAAAATCTGAGACACAAAGAAGGACTTCAATTTAATAACTGGATGCAGAGTTCCAAAAAAAAGTGTGGTGCCTTTACACTCAAATCCTTTTCCCTGTAATTCCACAGTAGAGAAAGTTGGCTGTAAGGTAGATTACCAACCACTCAATTTTTTTTTTCATTTATGACGTGTATAAGCCCAGAGTATTCTACTACAAAATTCACTGCAGCGTTTGGAGTGAACAAGGGAAAAGCCAAAATCATAAAGTATTTTCCTTTGCTTATATTATTATTATATTATCAGGGTCCAATGAACAAACCATTTTAAACAAATAGGGGTTTATGAGTGCACACTACAGCAAAGTGTGGTTATATCTAATGGAACTTTGCTACATGTCAAGCCCCGATTTCCTTTTTATGTAAATGAAAGCCTATAAACCATTGCAATTACTCTCCATACATACATTAGTTTAAATGCAGGGGTGCTAGAAAACCCATTTATCTTTTGTGCTTTCTGTTAGGCTGCTAGTCATCTCTGAGGTTTAAATTTTGTTTAAAAGTTCTCGGTTAATTGATCACTTCAGAAATGCTTTAAACACAGGTAGAACACCGACAAAGACATTAAAAGTAAGCTTTCTTAATGGACAAATTGTAACTATCCATCATCCTGATGCTTCTTCCCCACCGCCCTCCCATTAGGCCTAATAAGTTCTATTAACGCTGCTAACATGCGGCATCTGTTAATGGAAAGCGTAGGAGAAAAAGGCATGAGGGGACCTAAGGGCTGGGAGAATGAAAGTGTGGAACAGAAACACAGATTGTGAGTGTTCCCAAAGTTAATGCCACGACAGGTCAGTGTTTCAGGCCTTTCTCACAGCCATTCCCATTTAAAGCCTTGCAGGGGCAAAGGGAGTGGGGCCGCGCACGCTGGCACAGGGCACATGTTGTATTTCAAATATAACAGCAGACAAAACGTAGAAGTTGAAGGAAAAAGAAGAAACATATTTATTTTTGGCTTGAGAAAACAGTGTGACACACGACAAGCCTGGATCTCTTTCGGAGGGGCTGTGCATTACGTTACTGAGATTAAGTCTGATCATTCCTGAAGTAACCCAGAAATCTCCAGACCTGGATGGCAAGGGCTGTAATAGTCGCTGTTAATGTCTGCTGTTAGCTGATTACTGACATCTTGAAAGCATTGCTGAGGCAGGGGTCCTCACCAGCTTCTGTCATGTGGATGCTCTGGCAGATGGAGAGCATGCACGGCGGGGAGAGAGTGGCTGGAGCTTCAAGGACCGGCGTGCAATCAAAGGCTTTGAACTCTTCCTGGCCTGTGAGACCACTCTCCTTATTACTAGGGGGACTATCAGAACATATTATAATGACCAAAGCCAGCCCATGTAGTAACAGCTGTGAGTGTAATCCAAAAATTAGCTCATTAATTCACAGGAAAGTATTTTCTACTCGTCTTTCATTACAAAAAACGTGTCTGCTTGTTAGTGAAACCTAGAGCTTTAACTGGAATCTTTAAAACATTAGCAATGCACATGTGCTTTTCTATGCCTTAGTGGGAGATTTATTGAGTTTATTCTCTAATCTCTGTTTACAAGCAGAAATATGATGAATATAAATCACTTGAAATAAGATTTCCAGCTACAAATCCTGTTTGCTATTTTCCAACATCATCATGTTATCTCAAACGTGCAATTAATTCTTTTCTTTGCTGGCCTGTTTGTTTTTAAAAACAATTTCACTCCACTTGACCTTTGTATTTCTTGGAAAAATGTTCAAAGTTAGGAATAACTCTAGATGTTATCTGTTAGTGCTTATTTGCCCTGCAAACTTGAGCTGAAGCCCCAGAGAGATACAAGACATGCATGAGGAGCGAATTCCTTCAGTAGGAATTAGTATCACAGGGATGCAGAGATCATTATTAAGGACAGTCAGGCTGCTCTTCAAGTGGTGGCTACTATAAAAACCTCAAATATTTAAAAAAGAAAGCGAAAAAATGATGACACAAGGCCAACTCACAGAAAACTGACTCGACTGTTGCTAAAACACATCACAGGGCCAACAGTGCATGTGAGCAACAACACTGTGAATTAAATGGTTAAACAGGGCTTAAAAAAAGGGGCCAGTGCATGGTGGTTATCCTGCAAAACATTAGTGTATTTAGTTTATGCACTCTGCAATTAATATCTTATCATGCTAAGTAGTATTTTCTTCTGTAAAATGAAGACATTAACAAATATAAAAACCTCAATTTCTAAATGATAAAGTGTATTTGCACTTTGAACAGAAACAAAGCAGTGCTGTGTGCATGTTCTGGCATTGTTCATGGAATGAATAATCAGAAAAGTGTGAAAAATCACCTTGGCAAATCCCTTGGGTTATTGTCCCTTTCTCTTAGGTTTTCTCATGACCAGTGAGGTCTCCCCTCAGCATTTAAGAATTGTACAAAGTTTATTCTTTATTGCCAATTTGTAGCAAAGTTTAAGTGAAATTTTAGCCATCCACTGCTCTTCAGTGTGGGATTCTGATCCATAGCACATCCAGCTTGGTCTTCAAGGCCACTCTGCAAGGGTGGCCTCCCCTATCAGCAGAGACAGGAATGCTGAGGCCATCCCTGAGAGCTGGAATGGCTCTTCGTGCTTTGGTCATACCCAGACTGCAGCTCTGCTTCTCTGTGGTGGGAGGAGAACCCACATTGCCCTTCCCTTCTGGGACCGAAAGCATCTGTGGGAATAGACAGCAAATACCTTTCAGGCAGTGACATGAACTGGGGGAGGCTCAGGAAGAGGAGCCTGAGGGGAGATCTCATTGCAGTGACCCCTTCCTGGGGAGGGGCAGAGGAGGGGCAGGCCCTGATCTCTGCTCTGGGGGGAGCAGGGACAGGAGGCAGGGAATGGGCTGGAGTTGGGTCAGGGCAGGGGCAGGTTGGATCTCAGGACAAGGTTGTTCTTCTTCCCCCAGAGGGTGGTTGGGCAGTGCCCAGGCTCCCCAGGGCAGTGGGCACAGCCCCAAGGCTGCCAGAGCTGCAGGCGGGTTGGGATGATCCTCTGGGGACAGGGAGGGACTCTTGGGGATGGACCTGTGCAGGGCCAGGGGTTGGACTGGATGGTCCTTGGGGGTCCCTTCCAATTTAGGATATTCTGTGCTTCTGTGGTTCTGTAACTGGCCTAGCTCAGACTATTCACCCTCATGTTCACACAATTACTCTGAAGTTTGGATTCCCATCTGAAGTCAGTGGGAAATGTGCTGGTTTTGCAATATTTGATCATCCACCCCTCAAAGTCTGCTCAAAGAATTTTGTTTTGCTTTGCAGTTCTAGATATCAGCCCTTAAAGTAACCTGTAGAATGAAAAGCCATCAATTGTATAATTAACTTTCAACTGATCAACCAACACAAATCCACGAGGTCTTTAGAACAGCTTGCTCACAACACTCTCATTAGGCAGGAGAAATTCCAGTTACTGCAATGGCCTGATGAAAACCCAGATGACCCTGCCCATGATGCTGCACAATATTTAAATACCTAACAGAAGGGGAGGTAGGTTACATTACAGCTTTGAAGTCAAAAATGATCCAACCCGCCCCCAAATATCTGTAACCCTTAAATTAGACAATTAAAAAATAAGACTTTCTCACCCTACAAGCACATCATCATACTGTGAAATGGCACATAGATCCCTTTCCAGGTCTTGTGTTTCTTCAGCTCTGTACATTCAGTCTCCTGGATCCACAACACCTTGACATGCTGCACATCTGTACAGCAGCACCTTGGACTGGAGGCCAAAGTTATTTTATTTAGTTTACATTTTCCTGAGGAACAGCTGACTGTCTGCCCAGGAGAGGGAAGTGGAGAGCTGGCCCAAAGCACACAGCCCAGTGGAATCACAGAGCCTGGGCAGGGGCTGCAGACCCCAGGTGAAGGAAAATTGGAGTGAGTCAAACCAAAGGACAGGAACAAACTGGGAAAGAGAAGAGATTGACTCAAGAAAGGCCAGGACAGCAAAGTACTGGAATAAGAAGACCCTATTTTCTCCACCCATTCTTGCAAAGCGCTAAATTCTAGTGGAGGGTTCTGATCCTGCGATAGACCTTACTGAGTTTGGATGGGCTTGAAAAGAATTTGGTCATAACATGTTCACCCCCAGTCTGTCTCACTCCCCTCAAGGGAAACCTTTTCCAAGCTGTATTTATACAAGACAATTTATACAAGGATTTTGCTGCACCTCACTGGTGAGCAAGGCTGCAGCAGGAGCTCAGAGCAGTGACACTGGTGGAGCTGCAGCATTGCTGCGTGAGCAACACAATTAGTAAAAGAACCCAGTTTTTGAAATTCAAATGTTCAGGGGGAAAATAAGTGCTTTAACAACCTTCCAGAGCTCAGTCCTTCAAGCAAGCACTTCAACACTATCACTGCTTGGACATAGGTACAGAATTGGGCCAAAGGCCCTGAAAGAGCAACTATCGTTATTACTGATAATTAATTCCAATTGATGGCATTGAACAGGACAAAAATGTCTGTTCACAACTTACACCACAGCAACTCATTCTCTGTCACTAGAGGCATGGGATGTGAATGAAAGTTCAACTCCTGTGACAAAAACACAATTCAAAATTAAAAATCAACACAGAAAGCTGACTAGATTTAATAGATTGGTTAAATCTAGATTTAACATTTTTGTTTTCAAATGACTGAGTCCAAGACAGTTACAAAGCTGGTAATTGTGATATTAGAGTGATTTTAGAGCAATTTTAGTGATTCTGCAAGAGTCAGTTTAATCTTGTGAGGAAGTTTTTCCTGTTTTAAGTGGGAAATGTGCAGCCTAAAAGGGCTCTTCTCCTTCTGCCGCTGCTGCCAGCCCAGGATCTGCTGAAATTTGTGTTTTCAGAAGTGAAGATCATCTATATTGGAGCAGTAACAGGGCAACAGCAGTTCTTTGGATCATTAACTAAACTTTGATGGTATACAGTCCAGACACACAACCTTTTTAATGCTGGAGGGAGGGAAAAAGTTCAACTCCCGTGACAAAAAAACAACTCAAAGAAAAAAAACTCAATACAGAAAGCCGACAATATTTACATTTAACAGATTGTAGCAGTTTGGTTTTCAAAAGGCCGAGTCGAAGGCAATTAAAACTTTGGTGGCCTTTGGGTTTTTAAATTGCAAATAAAGGATAACAAAACCGGGGCGAGCGAGGCCTTTCTGCAGCACATGTGGGGCTGTCAGGGTTTGACAGGTGTGTGCTCGGGCTGCTGCTGCTCCGGGTTCCTCGGGAAACCTGAGAGTGTTTGTAAACAGTCTGTACTTTCTCAAAAGTGCCCTGGAGATTTGTTACAGGAAGTCAAATTGCTCAAATCTACCTAATTTGGCACGATACGTTGAAAGCATGCTTGAGTGATCATAATTGCGCTGGGACTGACTTCATTCAGCAATCTCTGGGCATACCTTTCCAATAACAACTGCAGGCGATATAAATTCAATCTCTTGTTTGTTTCTGAAAGTGATTAGCCTAAAATATTTGGAATTTAAACACTCGTAATTGCAAAGTGTTATTTATATTCAATTTTGATTTATTAAAGAAAAAAGTCTCCCCCACTTTTTTTTCTTTCCCCCGCCCCAGGAATGATTTGAGTTGCTTTAGAAAGTGAAAGGAGTAGAAATGAGAAGTGAAAGGAAAAGACTTTTCTTGTTGGTGCTCTTACAGTGGCATTTTTTTTCACCTATGAGATATTTTTATTATAGAGGGATAATGTGATACACATACATAAAGGATTCTGGTGTTTGCTTCAAGCTTGGGATTTTTGCTGTGAAGTGTCTATGGCTGACTAGGATTAATAAATTTTCACATCTATGCAGAACTATGTGAAAAAATAAGCCAAATCAAACTAAAAGAACAGAAAGAAACCTCAAAGAGACCCATTTATATTCTGGGTAGAATAATGGGTGTTATCCAGTATGACAAAAAAGACTGAAAGAAATCTATTTTTTTGATGCATCCTTTAAAGTTTTAAAACAAATTAATCTAATACATATTTGCATCCTTTTTATACTTGGATCTTCCAGAATATGTAAACCCCATGATGGGCAAGAGATGTCCTGAAAGTGAAGTTTGGGAGAAGATCTGCAGAAAGAACATGTTGGTTAATAAATACAGGCAAATACTCATAAAACCTCCTCAGCAGGATGCCAGTCCAACCAACCAAAAACACCCTGCAAAAAAGCCCATAACATGAGTAAACCCCAAATGTCAGATTTGCAATTAAAGAAAAATCTATGAAATCTTTAGAAGTTTGCTCACAAATTAAGAAATTTAATTATGGTGCAAAGAGCAATTTCAAAAATGCAGAGAAAAACACAAAATTCATTGGAAAAAACTGTTTCCTGAGAACGTCTTACTTCACCCTAATCACGAACAGACCTGTGTGTAGCTCCCTTGCTCTAATTAAAAACAAGACTTGAGAGATGCAGCAAAGCAGCACAATCTCCATAAGGGCTGACCCCGTGGCCCCAGCCCTGCGCTGTCAGGAAGGACTGGGCTCTCCTCACAAAAAATCAGAAGCTGAACAAGTCTCTTTGCCACGCTGTGTGTTCCACATCTTCTTTATAACCATCCTCCTCTCACAGGTTCACAGGTTATTCTGGGTTGGAAGTGATCCACAGGATCATTGAGTCCAACTCCCAAGCGAACGCCCACCCAGGGATCAGGCCCACAACCCTGGAACCACGGGCACCACGCTCCATCCATCCAAGCCTCCCACCATCCAGACCATGTCACTAAGCTCTCTTCCTAACTTGAATTGTTAGTGCACTTAACAAATTCTGTGCCCACAGAGGGGCTAAACATTGTGTTCAGTGTTTGAAATGGGACATCTCCACCAACAGATCCAATATGTATTTTCCTGAAAGCACTTGACCAGGACAGGGAGAGCAGCACTCCACCAGCAGCAGCACGGGAGCCAAGGAGGTTGTGTTTCAATGCACCCACCTCCACGAGCCCCTCAAGAGACCCACTGCTCCACAGCCACCTGACAGCACGGGTGAGCCAGGTGAGGGTTGGGCTCTGCTCCCAGGGAACAACCAATAAGACAGAAGGAAATGGCCTCATGTTGTGCCAGGAGAAGTCCGGGTTGGATATTAGGGAAAATTTCTTCACTGAAAGGGCAGTCAGGCATTGGAACAGGGGCGCCAGGGAATTGGTGGAGTCACCATCCCAGGAGGTCTTCAAAAGTCTTCTGGATGGGGCATTTGGGGACACACTTCAGGGGTGTACATGACAGTGTTGGGTTAAAGGTTGGTCTTGAAAGTCTTAGATGTCTTTCCTGCCCTTAGTGACTTTCTGATGGTTCTGTGATCTCTCCTGGCAATCCATGACCCACCTGGTGCTGCTGTTGTTGGATGCCCACAGCCCTCACTGTACACCTGGCCAGGAAAGGCAACTGGGACATGGAGGGAAGGCACCTGTACATACTAAGACTCCAGTTGAATCTTCCAGAGATTTCTGAATCCCTGCAGGGAACCACGGCAAGTTGTGAGATCCTGGTGTCAAAACCCCTCAGGGAGCACCTGCTGTGTGATATTAGCAGGTGTATCCAGAGGGGAACAGGTCATTTAAGGGGTGCTGGAACAGAGCAGGAATTTCTCAGATCCATCAAACTTTACCTAAAGTTGACTTTGTTTTTAAAGTAACAAATTAACCAAATCATCCCTAAAGTGAAGCTAAGCCTCAAGGTGAATTATTTAAAAAGGGTCTGTGCACAGACTGTCTCAAACCTTTGAGGGACCTTCACCTACTAAACAAATATTTTTGTGCTATAATTATCCCATTTCCCTGTCAGCAATACTACTGCTGACTCAAAACCTCTCCACTCAGTTTTAAACCAAACACTTTATTTACTTTATGGGAGGGAAGAGAACAGAAAGAGCGGCACAACCTGAACATTCATCATTGTTGTTTGTGCTCCTTGAAGGACATTGTTGAATTATTGTTATAAACATTCCACATTTGGCTAAATGTTGTTGATATAAACAAGGATTTTTCCTCATTAAGGTAATTTGGTGCAGTCTGAGAAACTGATTTATCAAGAGAATTAGTTAAAGGCAGATATGATTTGTGACTCTTTGTACTTGTAGATGTTTCAACATAAACAACCCCATTAAAATTAAATCCCTGCTGGTCTGATCCCACTAACAATAGTTTTCAAATACATTTCACATATGCAGACACAATGTCCCTGTCCAAATTCAGACTGTGCAGCAAGTCCACGTTTATCATGATGGACAAGAGGGAGAAGAACTTGGCAGATGTCTTGGGTGGCATTTGGTACCTTCACATGGAAGATTTGCTGGTTTGGGGGGAAGGAAGAAGGAAATTTGTTTTCAGCTTCAAGTTTCCCATGAGGTATAGATTTAAAAGGACTTTCTTGGGCTTGGGGGGAGGATGTAACTAAGCAATTAAAATGAAAAGTCTCTCCCTCCTCCTCCATTGTGGACTTCACACAGGCCAGAGAGGCAGGACATAAATCAGGTACCAGTGAGACCAACTGTCCCTGAACCAAGCAAGATTTGTCTGTAGAACTTTGGTTCAGCAGTCAGTCCTTAATTTAGCATTTCCTAGTCTTCTTTTTATCAGAAATAGGAGGAGAAGAGACCCAGTGGCAGATGTCCTGCTGGTTGGACTTCAGGACACACATCAGTCCTCAACACTGTCTTAGTTTCCTCTAACCCAGTGGAACCCTGACACAGCCACAGATCTGGCACAGGGACAAGCAGACCAGGAGCCCTGTGCCCTGCTGGGACAGCACCTGGAGCTCCAGCAAAAGCAAATGGCACTAAAGAATGATGCTTTTGGAGCCTGAATCACCATTCTGCACATTCCTCTGTCTTTCTTTCACATAAATCCACCAAGGAAAGAGTCACAAGCACTGACCAAAGCCACTGAACTGTAGCTTCTCCTCGCCTTGCAAATGGCCTTCAGAGCATATCCACAAAGCAAAACCAAAGCCCAGCTTTGGCCCAGGGTACTCAGCTGCTTTGGAAGGGGCATTAAATGGGCAGTAGCATCAGTTATACCAAGCTGCCTGAAAAGCAGGTCTCTACTCAGGAAGGTACTGATCAAAGCTCTGCTAACATTTGTTGTGTTCTCTGTGATGAGAACTTTGCTGGTGAGAACTACCAGATAAATGTTGTGTATGCCCTTGCTCCAAATGGACCAGTTCTTAGTTCTTCTCCAAATGGACCAGCTCCTTAGTTCCTGAAAGTCAGGGGATACAGATCTGGATTTAGGACACCCTAGCTCCCACATATTGGCTCAAATTCCGGGGTAGTCAACAGGGAACTTATCATATTCATTCTACCACCTGCCAGCAATACAGAGTGTAATTTGATAAAGTAAGCAAAAACTTTGAATCTTGACACAGAAAGAACTCAGGCACGAAAAGGAATGGGGAAGCGTATAAATCTAGCTTAGGTCATGGACATACCTTCTGGCTTAACTAACAGCCTCTCAAGGACTGAAGTACTTGCTGTTCAAAACACAGCCTGGATTACTCTGCAGTCAAAGGAAACAGGCATTTGGTGATTTAGGACAAACTACCTTTCCATTCCCGATTTTGGTGATCAATCCTGTGAGGATGTTGAACATCTTCAAGCCACTGTTAATTGAGTCTGCTAATTACAGTGCTCGACAACTCACAAGTCATGGACTTCAGAGAGGCAGATAGAGCATATATTTACAGAGAGAGCCCTTGGGAAGTCCAGATTAGTCCCGGGACAACTTGAAAGGAAAGATAAGGAAGCTTAAGGGGACTCTTCCTCTCCTGCAGCAGACGAATGAATTAGCAGAGAAGGCTCCAGCTCTGGTCAGAGGGAAGGGATAATGTGGTGATGAAGTAGGTCTTAAATCACTGTGATGTATTTAAATGTCACTCTAAAGAAGATCTAGAGATGTAGGAAGAAAACAAAGTATCAGTCAAAATAATCAGGCAAATTTGAGCACTCCGGGGGTTGTTGGATATGTAGTTTTTTTCATCACAAAATTGTTTTCACTTTTAAAGGATCTTTCACATATTGTTCATTTAAGTGACCAAACTTGCTTAATAATGTTATTACCTTGTTCCCCCCAGAAAAAGTCTCACATAAAGGGTTTTCTACTTGCAAAAGGGTGTCATGGAGGAAGGGAGGGATCCCTGCTGCCAGAACAGGAGACCACAAACGCCTGGAGAGACTCTGGTGGCTCTACCAAGGGAATCAAAGTCCTTCTCTGGTCTCGGCCATCGGAGAGAGCTTGACATGTGGACTCCTTAGGACACAGTTACAACAGTAACACTGGAGTCAACATTCTGGTGGCATCCAAAGCTCTCAGCTGGGGCATGGTGAGAATTAAACACAATGATGCTCCATGTAAGATGCTTTTGGGCTGACCAGGCAGAGCCTGAGTCACTGAGGGGCAGGAGAAGAGCAGAGAAGCTCCTCTGAAGTCCCCATAGTGCAACACAGGAGCAAGAGCATCATCTGGGATGAAGCAGAGAGTAAAACAGTCCTGTTCCAGGCTAAATCCTGTCCCTGGAATACAAGATACCAGAGACAAGATACCAAGACTCAGGGGAACTCAGGGTAAGAAAAACTTCTTTTTGCATGTAGTTTTTGAGGAGTGAATACTCCTCAGGATACACACACATAGTTGAGTCACTATGGTATAGAAAATAAAAATAACATTTCACTCGTAATTATCTGGTAGTTAACTAGTAATTCATTAACAGCTGAGGCTTTCATGGAAATATTTATTTCAAGGAAATAATGCACATACATCATCTGGGAGGAGAGGGGGAGAATGAAGGACTTATCTCCTAGAACTTGAGAAGATACAGAAGTCATGTCATTCTATATTTCTTGTGATGACTGGCTGTCAACAGCTGCATTAAGTGGGTTGCAGCCATTATGGGGATGGAAGATGACGTCAAAATGAATTAGAGGCTTATTGGGCCATGGTTGCATTTTGAATTCTCTTGGCAATTCACTTTCTGTCTGACATGCAGGGCACTGGTGCAAAAGAACAAATTGTGTGTCTTATTTTTCCTTTCCACAATGGAATAATGTGGGATTTTACCATCATTTAAACACACCTTGTTTTTTTCTTTTTTTTAGCCCCTGTATATCCCACTTCTAAAAAGCAGTTGCCACGATTATTTGGAAACTATAATTAATGGCTATGAGATAACATCCCATCCACAAAGTTAGATAATTAATGAGCAATGAGTGCTGTGCTTGTGACTGTAAACATATGTGTGTCAACTTTAAACTGAAGAACAGACACAAATCCTCATTTCCCTAGACACCAATAAATAGGCACAATAAAGCTCAAATATGAACTGACCTGGTCCTTCACACACTGGTTCTAGAGGAAGAAAAAAAGAAATAAATCAGATTTTCATCTGTCCTCACCTCTCCAATATTGTTAGTGGTTTGTGATGTACAGACTGGAGAAACACCCAAATCCCTCAGTTCACTGGGGAAACACTCTGAAGGGCCCTTCCACAGCACTCACAAGCACAAGGAAGCCTTGTTGCTCTTGCCAAGGGAGTTGTGCAACAGAAAAGGCAAGTGTTGCTCTCACAGGGGCCAGCAGAGCAGGGGAAGGGCTGCCAGGGCTCCAGGTGTCCCTTCCCTCCCCACAACTGTTACACCTGGTGCTGCTCCTGCTCCCTCAGCCTCCTCTGATCAACCCACACCGAAGAAACTGCCCAAAAGTTTTTCTCGTTTGCCAGAAAATTCTCTGCTGCCTCGTACTGGCGTGAATCTGGTCTCTAAACACTCGAATACATGGAAAGACAACAGGAAAGGAGCTTATTTAGAAGAAATGAATGCATATTCTAATATTTTTAAAGCCTGGATAATTAGTATTTTAAAATGCAATGTAGAAGAATGTATTTTATACATGTGGGCATTTATTTTATGAATTTATGTCGTTTTCTGGGATCAAGAAACAGCCATGCCCATATATTGTACCAGCAAGGAGGGAAGAGGGGAAATGCCTTTTGCATGAGGATGCGTCTCTGTCTATTCTGGTTCCAAATCTCTGAGCCTCACTGAGTGTATCAGTGTAAAGCTGCAGCCCCCAGAAGGGGCAGGGAGCAGCCTGTGAGCTGTGAGCTCAGGGGACAGGGACTAACCTTCACAGCTCATTGACAGAGTGCTCCAGGACCGTGATCCCACAAAGAGCACGTTTCCTTCCTGGGAAGGTGCAAAGCCATTCATCACTTCCACAAGAGCACAAAACACCCACATACTGTCCTTAATACAACAAGTTTTGTGTTGAAAATGTGAATTTCTTGTATGGGGAAGTGGGGCAGTTCAGCCATCCTGACTTCCTCTTCAGAGAGCTGAAGACAAAACTCTGACAAGGCTTGAGTGGAAGTGTCTCATGCTGTCACAAAAATCAGCCAACACTGCCCTGCTAATTTTTCCATCCAAGACAGTCCATCTCTTAGTGCCATTGAGTTTCTTGTTCAATAACTTGTGGCTGAGCTCACTGACACCACCATAGGGAAACAAGGCCCCAGAGGACAGAATTTTTCTCATAGTCCTGCAGCCCCGAACACATTCATTACCCCTGAGTTTGTGTGCACATTGTGGTGACAGGAGCCCAGTGCCCTGCTGGTGTCACCTCATCTTTCACAGAGCTCAGGACACCTCTGTAGTACAATCTGGGAGATGTGGAGTGTGGTAGAAAAATCTTGAAATGTCACACCTCTGGTTTGCAGCCTCCAGGCCTGCCTGGGGTTCCTGAATGCTGCTGAACCTATGAAATTCAGTTTGAGTTGCAAAGTGAATGAACTTACTGGTCCTAAAAAATGACCATGGTCTAGTAAAACAACATAAAATTATAACCAATAATTCAACAAAATTGGTCAAATTGCCAATGCAAGAAAATGGATAAATGTAATGATAATATTTTTGAATCATGGTAAACAGCCCCGCACACCACCAACAATAAGTTGTGTACACAGGGCTGGAAACCTTCAGCACCTCTGGGCTCCTTCAGCAGTTTATCCATCCTTCAAAGGCAAGAACTCTAACAAAGAGATGAGGCGGATAATTCCAACCAATTCTGTACATCATAAATCATCTTATATTTGTTCATTTGGATTTGTGAAGCAATTAACTCTCCTTCTTTCTGAGTTAGCTCCAGATTATTTTCTGTGACTGTTGTGGTGAGGCCCTGGCACAGGGTGCCCAGAGAAGCTGTGGCTGCCCCATCCCTGGAAGTGTACAAGGTCAGGTTGGAGCAGCCTGGGATAGTGGAAGGTGTCCCTGCCCATGGCAGGGGAGGGGAATGCGATGATCTGTGAGATCCTTTCCAACCCAAGCTGTTCTGGGATTCTATGAAGTCATTTTGCCTCTGAGTCTCTTGATCCAGAAGTAAAACACTTTTTGATCCAATTTTTGGTCAGCCACTCCAACTGCAAATACAACATGAGCTGCACAATTTGGACTTGGAGATTTTTAGCAAGAGAAGGAGGTGTGGGGTTTGCAGGTCACCTCTCAGTGCAGATGAGTTTATTGCAATCCCAGTGAAAAGCTCTTGTTGTGCAGCAGGCGATTTCCAAGTGTTAATCAAGGAGCCAGTTTTGCCAAGCAACAGCCTGGCTCCCAAGGTTGTCATAAATACTTGAGCATCCTGCCAAATTTCAGTGTGAACAATAAAGCATTTTCTGTTATCAGGGCACAAAAAGCACTCTCAGCTACTGTAACTTGCCCCTTAACTTTAATTCAAGGCACCCCCAAAATCATTATCCCTGGAAAGCCGGGCTCATTGGCAGCAGCCAAACCCGGCCGGGAGAGCTGGAGGCCTGACATTAATAAGGTGCTCTCTGCCTGAAAGACCGTAAAGGGAAAACCTTAACTAGGTGTTATAACAAGGGGATATGAAGTGTCACAAAGTGTGTAAATGTCACGAGCTCTCCATGAGGCCTCTCCATTAAAAATCTGCCTCATCTCAACTCCTGTGGGAAAAATATTTTCCTTCTACTGCTGCTTTTTGTGAAATATTTTGATATGTGTGAAGGAAAAATTGTATGTGGTGTATGTGCTGGCAGCTTTGTGGGGATGGCAGCACAGATCACAGCACTGAGGTGGAACAGGGAGTATGCAGCCTGATAACAAAAACCAAACATGCATTGCCATAAAAACCTGTTTACAGAGTGCTGCAAATGTTTCAGATACAACATAAACCCTGCTTCCTGCCACCAGCATTTACAGCCCCACGGCCAGGCGTGTTCCTAACTTTATGCACTTGGTAAATCCATGGGATTGTTCCCATGGATTAATGCCTGTAGGGCTGGGGGGCTGTAAGCCCAATACAGCAATTCTGGAACCCACCACCCTGATGGAGATAATGACTGCACTAAATGCTGTGTCAGCATTTAGCATCAGGAGATGCAGGGAGTTCCACGAGATAGTGTTGGATCACAGGAGAAGCAGTGATCTCTGAAATCCCTGGAAAGACAGCGGCAGCCTTTTGGGGTGTATTTTGTTGCTTTGTTTTTGTTTTTGGGTTGTTCTTTTTTTTTTTTTTAATAGATAATGTGATGGGGAAATAATTTTGATTGTGAGATCATGAAACCATAGAATCTCCCGGGTTTGAAGGGATCATCCAGCCCAGCTCCTGGTCATGCACAGGACAGCCCTGTGCCAGAGAGCATTACCCAAATGCTCCTTGAAGTCTGGCAGCCTTGGTGCTGTGCCCACTGCCCTGGCTAATACTGTTCCAGTACCCAACCATCTTCTGGGGGAAGAAGCGATCTTGTGGGATGATATAATAAAAAAGATGTGATAGATTGTAAGCCGAGAGAGGTTTCTTCTAACATATTCTGTGCATGCTCAAAGAATTAAAAAAATGCCACCAAACTACTGTACTAGGACAAAATATTCTGTAGTAGATCTTAGGTACTGTTTTAATTCCTAATTCCTGGTACAACCAGAAATCTCAAAATAAATACAGAATCCCAGAATCTGATGAGTTGGAAGGGACCCCCAAGGACCATCCAGTCCAGCCTTTATCCCTGCACTGGGGATATCCTTGTCCCCAGAGGATCATCCCAACCCTCCTGCAGCTCTGGCAGCCTTGGGGCTGTGCCCACTGCCCTGGGGAGCCTGGGCACTGCCCAACCACCCTCTGGGGGAAGAAGAACACCCTTGAGATCCAACCTGCCCCTGCCCTGACCCAACTCCAGCCATTCCCTGCCTCCTGTCCCTGCTCCCCCCAGAGCAGAGATCAGGGCCTGCCCCTCCTCTGCCCCTCCCCAGGAAGGGGTCACTGCAATGAGGTCTCCCCTCAGGCTTCTCTTCTCCACCTCAACACACCAAGTGCCCTCACCTGCTCCTCACACCTTCTCCTCAGGACCCTTCCCAATCTTTCTGTCCCTCCTTTGGACACTATCCAATGGCTCAGTATATTTTCTATGTTGTGGTGCCCAAAGTGCCCCAATATTGCAGGTGAGGCTGCCCCAGGTCAGAGCAGAGCAGGACAATCCCCTCCCTGATGCCCCAGGACAGGGTTGTCTCTCCTGGCTGCCAGGGCACTGCTGACTCGTGATGGAATGGTTTGAGTCAGAAGAGAGCTTAAAGACCATCTATTTCCAGTCCCCCTGCTACGTGTAGGGCCTGACCTCCCAGCCTGCTCCTCATTCTGCTCTTGGCCAGGGCAGGTCCCACCACACAGAGGCCACCACCCAGGTGGCAGCTGCAGTCCCGGGGTTGGTAGCAGCTTGTCCACACTTCAGTGCTGCCTGAAACCATCCTGTGCGCTCACCCAGCCTTATCTCTGCTGCTGACAGCAGTATGGATGGCTTCCCATCACTGTCTCTTGTTAATGAGAAGGGTGCCGAAGTGCAGTGCTGAGTAGCTTCCCCCAGCCCTGACACTGCCATGCCTGCCTGTGATGAATTAGGGCTGTGCTTGAACTTAAAGACCAGCAAATTAACAGTTAATTAGGAGTTGATAAATAGCAGAGGCACACAGAACCTCTATTTTAGCTTGTTTTCAGCTGCTGCCCTTCTCCCCTATCTTGAAACAGCAAGTGTTTATGTGTGTGTAACAAGTGCCTGAGTGGGCCGCCAGGCCTGGCCTTCGTCAGGGGCCAGTCTCGCCGCTCCCTCCCTGACACAGCTCTACTTGACACAGCAGCTTTATCAGCATTTATCCCCAGATACAGAGACGTGACAAGGCTTTCAGGGAGAAGCTACAGCATGTGGTGGGAAGGAGGAGGGGAGCATTTCCTCAGAAGAGTCTGGCTCAATCCCATGAAGGCACTCCTGGACCTGCAGTATCCTCTCATCTGACCGCTTCAGACAGGCTCTTGGATCCCAAGAGAGGTGTTATACCAAATCAAAGGATCTGCAGTTGATCCTTGCTCCACAAGAACCATTTCCTTGGTTCCTGCAGATCACTGTACAGAATTCTCCATTCCAGTCAGAGCAGCTTTTCTCCACCCCCCTCAGGGAGAGAACAAACCCTTCAGTGAGGTCCTGTACATCTGAAGCCCAACAGCTTCTTTCATGTCTTGGCACTGCTGATGGTTGCAGGGCACCAGTAAATGCACAGGTTCCCCAGGGAAGCTGTGGTTTCACCATCTCTGGAAATGCTCAAGGCCAGGTTGGACAGGGCTTGGAGAACATGAGATAGTGGAAGGTGTTCTTGCTCGTGACAGTAGGGTACAATCAGACGGTCTTTAAGGTCCTTTTGAACCCAGACCACTCCATGATTCTATGATAAAATCAAATGAAAGGATAAAAGAGCTACATATGGTTAAACCTCTGTAGGAATGGAAGTGCTGATATTTGCCAGAGCACCAGAGACCCACAAACCCCAGTAAGAAGGATGTGTGCATGTTGGGGATGTGTGTGTTGGTGTCTCTATGGACACACAGCTGTCCTTCCTCTGCTTCAGAGCAACTCTAAGTGATAAGGTTGGAATAACTCCTTGAACTACTTTGAAACACACCTGATTTGGACAGACATGGGGCAGGGACAGGACCAAAATGAGTTTTCAAAATTTTGAAGGTAGTAAGTCTTGAAGGTTTTTTTCCTTATGAAGCTGAAGTGTATGTACAGAGTCATAGAATCATTTAGGTTGGAGAAGACCTTTAAGATAATGATCTAAAACTTCTCTCTTTAGACACCCAACACATTGTGAAATGTTCCCCTTTACTGCATGTCCTCTTTTCAATTCTGTCACATTTTTACCTAGCTCGTGGTTTTCTAGCTCTGCAGGCTATGAGGCCTCCAGCAGTTCACACATGCTCTATGACCCATTCCAGGAGTTACTAGATTTGGCCAAAAACCAGGAGAATAAACCCCAAATACTACTCTTAATCTTAAGTGACTGCATACTCATGAAGCAGTATCTAAAAGAACCCCTGTTAATAAATACATAAATCAACAAAATCCCTTAAGTGCCTTAAAGGTGACTAAACACACACTCAGATTAAATTAAATTCACTGTAGCTTTTACACATTTCTTTAAGTGACTTGAAGAAGTTTGTTTTCCCTTGGAAATAAAAAGAACAACTGTGTGACATTCATATAAGAGCATTGCTTCTCCCAATAAAGGCACATTCAATCAAATCCAGAAAGCAACATTTAAATAACATTACAGCTGGGCTTAAACCAACAAGCAGAAAAGGTTGCAGTGAGCAGTGATACCACCTTCCTCCTCAGTCCTAGTTTATAAAAAGAAGGGTTCCACTGTGAAAGAGAAGCAATTTCTCAGTTTTGCTTTAGCAGTCTCTGTGACTTTGCATCACTAACACTTGGCCCTGAGGACCATGCAATTGTTTATTGTGTTTGACTGCCACTTTTGGAGATGTGAATGAAGGTGGAAACTTGTTTTGGAAGTTATTAAATGCTTACAGTCTCTGAGGTGAATAATATATGCAAATACCAATATTTATTCTAATTAATGGCAGCAAGTGAACATGGAATATCAGTTCTTCTGTTACCATCCATCCTTTCTCTCAGTGCAACATGGCAGAGGAAGTGGGTCCATTCAAATTAATGCCTCTATAGTTGGAGGATTTTTTTACTATCAGAAATGTAAGATTTATGGACCTGAAATAAAACCCAGGCTACTGAAAGAATCAGCAGGAACTCCTTCTTTAAGAGGGAAATGGACTTGGGAGCAGGTCTTTAAGAACTGAGCAAGGAAATCTCAGATGGTTTTTGCCTCTTCCATGTTCAGCAGAGTCCTACACTGTTTTTCCTCAGCTTTCATTATTCCCCATATTAATGAATTCTTCTTATTCTTGTCAAATAAGAAGTTCAGTTCTTAGTATCAACAGCTAGAAAATGAAGAGTTTGATTTTGATGGGCTGTATGTAACTATTTAATCACGTTTCTACACCCCTGAGCACGCACATATATTTAAGCAACAGTTTTAAACTTGTATTTTATCTGTCCTTAAGATTCCAGCCATTCCTCTGACTGGTCTCTGACATTTTCCCAAATTGGCTTCAAGGTTTGTGCTCACAGCAGCAAACTTAATCTACAGTTATCTTATTAATTGGGTGTTCTTACAGGATTAACACCATTCTGCAGCAGACCCCGAGTGTGTGTGGGAACAACCGGTGGCTATATTTAACCTTGTAATTTGGGCTCCCTGTTTAAGTAAAGGAAACAATAATGGTGGCCTTAATTGCAGAAATTACCAGTTCCGCGGAGTTTGATATGTGCTTAATGACCAGGGGGTTGGAAACACTAAACCTAATGGCACTTGGCAGACAATTGGAATTGATAATCACCTCTCCAAAAGCCATTGATGGTAATCTGTTATGAGCAGATTTGGCTAATTCCGAGCAGAGGGTGAAGGATGAGGACACAGCCTCCAGTGGAAGCAGTAATGGAGAGTCTTCACATGTCATTTAAAATAAACACAGACCTTGTACAAGACAACCATGAAGTACCAAAAATGTTGTTTCCCTCACTAATAACTTTTATAAGAGTGCTTGCTTCAAGTAATAATACACTGCACATGATTATCTGCACTATATTATTGCCTGTATATTGTTTTCCATTTGTGCTACAAAAACAATGTTATTTTCCCAAAGAACGCTTTTCCTGAAGTTGGGATGAAGTACACCGATGTGCTCCTCCCCAGCAGGGAAGAATCTGCCTTTAGTAGGAGAAAAGCCTGTGAAGGGGTAATTGTAGGCCTGATGTTGAACAGATCGGTATCAGGGGTATCCCGGGTGAATTTCCTTATGCAGGAGGGCTTGCCCAAGTCTGTCTTGTTTCTTGGATTTCTGTCTGCCCAGCAGGTTGGCCAGTAGCTTTTTAACTGTTAAAAATATTTCAATAGAACTTGCAACTATCATATATTACATATTATTTGTATGGACAGCCTTGATTCACCCCAACCAAAATATTAACTGGATCCTCTGCTGAACCTTGTTGTAACCGAAACAAAGTCAGACCATAATGTGATAGTTTTGAGGAAATATGTAATCACTGGTGTCACTTTTCCTTGTCTGTTTTTTAACAGAGCTCTGATTTTCCTGGTCAAAGGAAAGTACCTCTCCAGTACTTTAACAGGTTCCAGCTTTACCTTGGGATGAGTTTTCCAGGTAAATTAAGGAAATGAGAGATGGAAAGCCATCATTAGGCTTAGGCATGGTTCTCTACCCATCTTAACCAACAAACTCACAGATTGCGTTACTGTCCTTATGCAAAGAAGAGAGAAAGAAAATCTTGAAAGTCTGTGGTTAGTATAGAAAATCAAACACTTCCTGTTGAAGAGCAACCAAGGTTCCCTAATGTGAGAAACAATTCCAACTGTTATATTAACTACTAACTACTGACAAATCTCCTGTGTTTTTTTGCTGAAATTCTGGACTCCTCTCTAAGTTCTGCCATGGAATCAGACTCACGCAGATAATGTATCAAATTTAAAATTAAAAAAACCTCCTCATATTTTTTACCCCTTCCCTATCCACCTGAAGCTTTGGGGAAATATATTTCTAGACAGGTTGTTCCAGGTTTGCTTTTTTGCTCTTCTGTCACTGGAGGAAAATAAAGGTTCTAAGGTTTCATGCCAAAGACTGGTCTTGCCACAACACAGCAAAATGCAGGTTTTTCATGCTTCTACTCATTCCTTGGCAATCTCAACCCTTTCAGCAGGAGCAGAATCCACCTCTTGCTCAGTCAGCTAAGCTGACAGCATTGTGATAGAACTCTCTCCCCAGGTAAGACTTCCAAGGACAACTAAATAATTTAGGTGATTTGGGGATCTGGTCCAGGAAACTTGGGTGTACAAGTCACAGAACCAACCTCTTCCTCCCCATTTGCAGTATCCACAAGAATTGCCCCAGTAAGTGAAGAAATCCATACGATAAATCACAAACTATTCTTCTGTGAGGGCTAAAAACTGAGCTGTAAAGTGAAGTGGTTTCTGTCACCCAGCAGGACCTAAACACCTCACATGAAAACCAGCTAAAACTTGCAGAAGCTTTTAACAGCTTCTGTGTAATCAATGAAAGGTCAAGAAGCACACAGCCATGAATGATGTACTGGAAGTGTGGAAAGAGGGGCTTTGGTGAAATAAACTCACCACATTAGCTCATTTTACTGCTGAGAATCATGTTCTGACTTGCCTCTTATTCCAGTGCTCTTTTTACTGTCTTTTTACAGTCCTATCATGGCAGTTATTCAATGGGTTGGATAAACACAGGCTGGAATTAGTGAATTCAGACCAACTAACATCAGAAAACAATCATTAGTTCCTAAAACGAACACCTGATCAGCCATGTCCGGACATACCTTATTATGGCTCAGGTCTCTGTTATTCAGCCTGGAGAAGAGGAGGCTCAGAGGTGACCTCATTGCTGGTTACAACTCCCTGAGGGGAGGTTGCAGTCGGGTGGGTGTGAATCTCTTCTCTCAGGCTGCAGCACCAGAACAAGAGGACATGGCCTCAAAATACACCAGGGGAGGTTTAGACTGGATGTTAGGAAGAGGTTTTTCACGGAGAGAGTGATCCCTCATTGGAATGGTCTGCCCAGGGAGGTGGTGGAGTGACCATCCCTGGAGGTGTTTAGGGTCAGACTGGATGAGGAGCTCAGTGACATGGTCTGAATGGTGGGAGACTTGGATGGATGGAGCATGGTGCCTGTGGTTCCAGGGCTGTGGGGCTGATCGCTGGGTGGGCATTCGCCTGGGAGTTGGGCTGGATGATCCTGTGGGTCNTTTCACAGAGAGAGTGATTGCACATTGGAATGGGCTGCCCAGGGAGGTGGTGGAGTCACCGTCCCTGGAGGTGTTTAAGAGAAGACTCCATGAGGAGCTTAGTGACATGGTCTAGCTGGGGGGTGTAGGGCTGGATGATCCTGGGTCCCTTCTGGCTCGGAGTGGCCTGCTAGACTGTGAGGGAATTAGGTTTGTGTTACCGCTCTGGGATGTGCTCTTGGTCTCTGTACGGGTGTTAGATGGTGAGTTGGACTAGATGATCCTTGTGGGTCCCTTCCAACTCATAATATTCTGTGATTCTGTGATTCTGTGGACCTGTGAACCTGTGGACCTCAGAGGCCCTGCAGAGAGACCTCAACAGCCCAGAGGATTGGAAAATCACCAACTGTAGGAAGTGGAACAAGAAGAAGTGACGAATTCTGCCCCTGGGATGGGGCAACTCCAGATGTGTGGAGAGACTGGGAATGAGAGGCTGGGAAAAGGACCTGGGGGATCCATGTGGGGATCCAGGAGGGATGAAAGGAGAAATCCCCTTTTTAAAGAATACTTCTTTTAGTTCCAGAAGGCAGCACCACAGCAACATTCTCTGTTAGAAAACCTGCTGCAGCCAGGACTGGAAAGGGCCTGTACTGAGCAGAAAGAAAGGAATAGATTTTTTTTAATTGTTCTTTTAACTTGCTACAAAACTTCTGGCAAATTTTCCTGCACTTTTATAGCTTTAGAGATAAACATGTTGATTGATAAGAAATATTTAGGGCCACATTTCTTTCCAGGGCAGTATGCTTCACTCAGTACAACTCACTTTCACAGGTTCACAGGTTATTCTGAGTTGGAAGGGACCCACAGGATCATCGAGTCCAACTCCCAAGCCAACACCCACCCAGGGATCAGGCCCACAACCCTGGAGCCACGGGCACCATGCTTCATCCATCCAAGCCTCCCACCATCTTTCCCTAACATACAGGGAAAATTGAACATCAAAAACATGGCAAGATGGAGACCAAAGGAAAATATGCATTTTCAGTTACAAATAGAAGTTAAGAATTAATGGTGGAATGGAATATGAATATAAAAGAAATAAAATCTTTTAAAGGCTCAATAAAATTAAATAAAATCAGATTTCTTTAGTTGGAGTTTCTAGTAAACTGAATACTTTATTGTGGAAGGAGGATATTTAAAAATATTTAAAAGGATATTAAAGATAGGCATAAACTGTATAAATCCAGAGAAATAGCTGTTAGGAAAAGTAAAATGCAATAAAAAAGCAGAAAAGCAGCCCTACTCCTTCAACCTCTCCCACAAGCATTGTGCATCATGAACAGACATCAGCAGTTTCATCCCAAAGGAGCTGCATATTTGAAGAAAGAAGCACAAGAAAGTGGATGATAATAGTGAAAATATAAATAAGACCTCCCTTGAACTTCAGCCATTTGGCAAAACACAGTGATGTAAAATGATTCTGGAGATAACCAGAGAGCTGGTAATAGAATCTGAATGTCAGATTCTCAGTTTTAAAGTAGTTTTTATAGCTAAAAATACTTTCCATGCAGGGAAGAAACAACTCCTTACTTTTTAATTTAGTGACATACCTCAGATGATATTTATTTCTTGCACAACACATGCATGACCAACATCTCTACTGGACAAGCAATGATATTTTTGTGACCAACCTAAGGAGATTTCTCACACGTTGGACATGCTCTGAACTACAGAGATGCCACCAGCCAGACTTGCAACTAATGATTTAATCTATGTTTTAAATCACTCTTTTAGATTTAGGTTCTTTTCTGGTACATGCATTCCATGTCAACAGGAATGGGAGCCTAAAGAGCCATGAAAATGGAGCCAGGAAGAATTTAATTTACAAATAAATTTCACGTGTAATTCTCCCCTTTTTTAGTAGTTTTTATTGGTGTATTTAAGAATGAGCACTGCTTTTCATTCATACTGTGCTAAGTAAGGTGCACAGAGCTGAGAATTTTTGGGGGAAGGTAGGACACTGCCCAATTATCAAGGCTTTAGAAATGCTTCCCCTACCTTATTCCAGCAGGAGCCAAAATGACCTTGTGCCCAAGGCTCAGGCAGTGAGATCTGTTGGTAGAAGCAGCCCATGTGCACTGGATAAATACACAAGCAAATTCCATGTTTCCCTCCAAAGCACGTAATTCCAAATAATCCACCATGAAAAAAATCAAAAAAGCAAACCAGCAGCATTAGATATTATCTGCAAATATCATCAGGAAATTCAACACAGCCCAGCCCCAGCTTTGATCTCTCGGGCTTGTTGGAATTTAAACATTTTTCTATATACACTCTTTCCCAAAGACTCAAAACCTCCAAAGCTCTTTAGTTTTTATAACATGTAGATTTGTTTTGTTTGATTCTTCTACACGAGATTCAAGGCTAAACATAACAATCTCTGGCCAGATCTACAGGACCATGAACTGGACCACAAACTGGTGCTTTAAAACAGGACCTAACCTTTCATCTGGTCCTTTAAATAAACAGTATGAATTCAGAATATGGTATTTTACTGCAGAACACTCAGGTTATGCATGAACTACATCCCATACCAGCACAGCCCTTGTGTTGCCTCTTGTGTTAGGACAAGTTCTAACCCTGATGCCCAGGTGACAATGCAAACCTAACTCAGGCAGCCTAAGCTAGAAACACGGTTTGTAAATGTCAATTAATAATAAATATTGAATATGGTTTTATGATATACAGAGAGAAATCTCCACTCTGGGTGGTGCTACACATCATGTCTGTCTAAATCAGAGAATGCATGTAACCATCAATGACAGTAATTAGTCATCTCTTGTTAAAGAGCTCATTTTCATGGAATTTCTGCATTAAAATCACAGAATTGCTGAGGCTCTGTGTCACCTCTGGAGATCATTCAGCCCAAATTCTTGGGGAGATTGCTCAGGGATGTGTCCAGGTTTTGATTTTCTCCAAGACTGAGGCCCTGTGTCTGACCACCCTCACTGGAAATCTCCAGCATTCCCATCTCTGCTTGTAATCCAGAGCACCACTGAGAAGAGTTTGGCTCTATCTTTCCTTATGTTGTCCTTTCAGTTATTTGCACACACTGCTAAGTTTCCCCTGAGCCTTTCTGTCCCAATATTTATAACGTGGAAACAGAATCGACCTGTATAATTAATAATAATGGGGTTATTAATGCATATAGATGGATGGGAGCTCTTACCCATAGCTACCCCACTGGCTGCCTAAAGCATTCCTTGATCAGGAGTGAGAGATGAAGTCTCGGATGTGGCACTTGCACTGAAGTTTGTCATTCCTTGCAGAAATGTGACTATCGAAGACCAGTACTTCCAACATGAAGCAATGTCCTGGATCACAGACAATCATCTTTAGACAGCAGTCGATGTAATCAAACATGAAAGACCTCCAAAAACCTTTTGGAAGGTGTCTGGATCTTGTCAATTCACTCCATTTGCTCTCATTAGAAAACAAATTACAAAATAGCATCAGTCACCAGTAGAAAAGCCACGTGCTGCCAAGTGACTTCAAAGGCAGCCCCATGTGTGCTGCTGCCTTTGATTTACAGTGTCACCAATTACTTAAGCTCAACACCACTGCTTAAAATCCGTGCCTAAAATTCTAAAATAATGAAGCAAAACATTTCTGATGGAATTATTTTCCTTGCCTTCTGATTTATGATCCATAGGGCTTCCAATATTTAGGCAATCTCGCCTGCACGGGGCCTACAGTTTGTTTTGAAGTCAGATGATTCACAGAATTATTTGCCTGCAGAGTCTGGGTCATTAAGCAGAAGTGAAATATTAGGAAAATGATCATAAATTTCAAGTGTTAACCACACTGCCACCCTACATATCAGGGCAAGGATTTGTTTTATTCCTCTGTGTGAGACTCAAGGCTAAACATTGCTGTATGTCAGGGGTTCTCTGGCCAGAACTAGAGGCCAGTGAACTGGACCACAAAGGTGATCCTGGGAACTGCAGCATCGTTGATGGTCACACCCATTTCCCAGCTTGGGGGAGGCTGAGCTCAAACTCAAGAGTGAGAACCAGCACCAAGAGCTCAGATAAATTCTGCATTGGGATAACTTTAAAACATCTCCCTTTGGCCAAACAGATCCAAACTGCACAACTTTTACGTACATATGTATGATGTATTAAAGCCAAACCTAAAAATCATCTCCTTAGGAACATTAGCCTTGGAAAGAGCCGTGGCTAATGCTGGTGTGAGATGAGAGCATGAAAAAAAATTCATGGATTACATTCTTCACCTTTTTATTATACACAGAATTCTAGTATCTATAATGTTTTAAAGTACTTATATACACTATAGTCTAATATGATTTATTTGGTTATTGCAATAACATTTTAGTGCCATTTTATCTGAGAGTTCATGGAATGTTTTAAAATCCAAGCCTAATGGAAGCCAATCAATCATCACATTTTCAAAGAGCAAATTATTTAAGTTTTTGTGCTCCACGGAGCTAATCACTGCACAGAGATATCCGAGTGTTTTGACTGATGTCATTCAGTTCTCTTTAGGCTGCCCTGATTGATAGTCTAAGTGCTGGAGTTAACCAGACAAATGGATATGTACTTCTGGGCTATTTCCAGCCCAGCTGCCTTTTTAGCACTAAAACCCTCATATCCCTGATAGCAACACGCAGCTGCTCCTGCTCATGCTGTTGAAATGAAAGCCTGGAGCTGAGTGTGACAGCCGACACTTTTTCCTCTTACATTAAGGATTTTGTCCATGATGCCTCCAAGCAATCACCAGTTACAAATGGGCTGTATTAAACCCACATCTATATTGGAGTATGTGGTGGCCTGCTTTCCAAATCCCCACTTTCACAGCTTCAAACACTTATTAATGGCATTGCTGAGACTCCCGAGTGTTATTGCATCCAACTCTGCCTCTCCTCTCTGAACTGGGATCCAGTGCTGTGTCACATTAAGGCTGTTGCTTTTGATAACTAGAAAAACCCTCTGTGTGCCAAAACCCAGCTACACTTCATCAGAGGAGCTGCCTGACTCAAATCTGAGGGATGATTACCTGATTAAGGCAAGCAAAGTTTGGCTTATCACATGCCAAATCTTCAGTAACAGCAATGCAAATTTCCCAGACTCTGTGAGATACAACCCAGGCCAGCTCCAGCCCAAAGCACCGACTAGATTCTTTTACTCTAATGTATTACAGTACACTCAATTGGCTGACAGGTACTGTAAAAATGTAGAAGTTTGTACGAGGAATTAGAGGAAATCTTGCACATCCATTAGTTTTCATTTATGCTGTCACTGCCCTAAGAATACCCCTGGTTCCAAGGAGTCACATTCAAAGCCATTAAAACACAGATATATTTGACCTTTATGCTATGACAAGAAATATAATCGCGTTATACAAGCTTTGACTATTTAGTCTAAATTTACATTTTGAAGGTTCCCTCAGCCCTCACTGTGAAGAAAATATGAGCATTGGGGGTTTTTTCCCCCTGCCAACGAGAAGAGTTTTCAAACTCTGGAAAAGAATGAGTGGCTTTGCTGTTAGTTTGATGTGGATTTAGATACCCCTAAGACAGGCTGCACAGTTGGGATAAGAGGGTAGAGCTGGAAATTCGACAGTGCTTTAGCATCTGACAAAATGCAAACATCTCTTTGTGATGAGAATTTTACACGAGGCTCACGCAGATTGATTCTTTGAGCAAGTGTGCAAAGACATGTATATATGTGTGTGTGTGTGTATGTATAGGATAAATTAAACATTAAATCAGATTTTTCATACAATAGAATAACTGAATTGTTTGGGTTGGAAGGAACCTTGACATTCATCTTGTTCGTCTTGTTCCACCCCCTGCCATGGGCAGGGACACCTTCCGTTATCCCAGGTTGCTCCAATCTGGCCTTGGACACTTCCAGGGATGGGGCGGCCACAGCTTCTCTAGGCAACCTGTGCCAGGGCCTCCCCACCCTCACAGGGAAGAATTTCTTCATAATCTCTAACATAAACCTGACTTACTTCGGTTTAAGGCCATTTCTCATGGGATCATCCCACTCAGCCATATGCAAAGAACAGACTCTAACAGAACAGTTTTACCTACCCCAACACACTCAAAGATTTTATATGGAATGAGATGCAATTTAAGAATGTACATTTCTGCTCTACACCCAGGAAGCTGAAAACTCACATAATCTCTTTTTGTACTGACTTACCTTTCTAAGTACTGCTGGCAAAGCCCCTTCTCACTACTCTCCTATTGCCTCCCAGAGCCTTGGATACAGTACAGGAGTCACTGATATCATATAATGTGGCTTTTGCAAGTGGATTTTAAGGTGTGCCACCTGGCAGAAGTGCTCATATAAGGTCCCAATACTAATTATGTTATTTTAGTAAAAAATCTGTCCTGTGAGCTATGATTTTAAAGTCACTGCTGCTGTGCAAGGAGAGCAAGAGTAAAGAAAAAGGCAAGTACAGAGAGTTACAGGAAACAATGGCAGATATTAATCCCAATAAAAATAACAGAGATACAATAAACAACAATGCAGCACTTAATTTTGCCAAAATCCAGAGTTAAAAAAAGAAAAACTCTTCAACAGATCAGCCTGTCATGGATTAAATGAAATTTTGCTGGAAACTGCCTCCACTGGAAGAACGCACTTTCAGTTTCTGCAGTGCCTTTGGAGTGTCCAAACTGTCGTGAATGTTACATATAAACAAAGGCATAATTAAGAGGTTATCTTCAAAATATGTTCATTGAAAGGCCAAGTCTATTTGCAAGGGTAAAATCATGCTCCTCTTAAAAACAATTCAATGTCCTGTTGCTAAGCCCAGGGTTCTGAGGTCCCAAGAGCTAAATAGAAAACAAAGAGAAAAGAAATGTTTTCACAACTGTTCTTGTGACTGAAAGTGTTGGGCTGTGGTTTTATTAACTCACTTTTTGCTAAAGCTGAATCATTACAAAACTAATATTTTTAAGTAGCAGATCAACAGGAAAAATTAATTCAGTCCCAACCTTGGGTTGATTCTGGGAATACTCAGGTGGCACTGGACATGCAAATGCTGCAGGCTCTGGATTGTCACATCATCATTTGTAAAGTGGAAAATACAGATAGGAAGACTCACATTTCATCTAGGATTTCAGAGAAGCACTTGTTGTCATTTAAAAACCACAAAAAAAAAAAAAGGAAACTAAAGAAGACCCAGACAACAATAACAATGAAAACAAAAAATCCACAGTTGGGTGTTTTACAACATTAACTGTTTTACAGATATTAGCTATATGTGCATTTAGTTAATAAACCAGCCATACTTAAGAATTACCTTAAGAAAATCAGAATTGTTGTTGGCAAGTACAAACTCCTGGGTCCCCAGGGTTTCCTGGGAGGAGCTGAATGAAAATTGAATGTGTTTCTTGCTCTATAACCACACCATCCCCTTCCACATTTCATTCTTTTTTATATTCTGGTATTGAGATATCTCTAGCATTTGTAAAAATACCCGTATCCCCCTGCAAAAAAGACTTTTCTGAGATGTTTCTGAGCAGCCAAGAGTGAGAATCAGGCAGATTAGAACATTCCCACATGGATGTTCTCTCACTCATCTTTGTACCAGTGAAATTTGCCCAAATTCTGGTATTCAACACTCAGTGAGGCCAGCAAATTTAAAATGCAGAGAGGAGTCAGACCATACAGTTTAATTCCTGTATTTTACTTGAAGATTCTAAGCTACAACAGTATATGTGTGATATATGGTATTATTAGTGTGTATATATATTAATATATCAGCATAGTTGGCTGCAGCATTCGCCAAAGAGCTGGACAGATTAGGCAGAAATTTTGATTAAGGTAAATAAAAATTATTAGGTTTGAAGTGCTCAGTGAGCTTTTAGTTGATAAAGTACAGTTAGTAGTGATATTCTGGAATTTCACAGCAAAAATATTACATCAAATGTCTGGAATTTGAAAGAGCAGCTGTGTAAAATATGTTGGAGTTTTGCTTAGTACAGAGAATGAGAATTTTAAAGGCTATAAAAGCAGGAACCTCAAACCCCGCCCCCCCCCAACCACTGTCCAGTTAAAGGGTTCTGTTCATGGCTGGAATATATTTAAACTCAGACAAAAATATTTCACATGGGACTGGACTTTGGGCAAGCAAATCATGACCTGGCAGGACCAGGCCAGACCTGGGGTTGATCCCTCCTTCTGCCATAACCTTGTTCTGGCCCAGAGTCTGTCACCCTCATCCTGCCCACAACGCTTTGTCATTGTGCCAAATGACATTCTGCCACAGGAAGAAACTGCTTTTGTTTTAATCTATTTTCCCCCGTGAGCCTCAGTTTTATAAATGGCTCGAGGTGCCCAGAGAATTGTGGGGGAATGTCTGATTTTACAGGCCCTCCTGCTTGCTCTGTCTTTAATAAGAGAAAGGTTGGTCATATAACATTAACAAAACCAGAACACCTAATTTCATAAAAACAGGTGAGATTCTGATACCCATAAAAATTCAGAATAAAACCATTTTCTCTTTTACAGCCCAAGAAAAACGGTTCAGATTTTTTTTCATGACTTGAAAATAGGTCTGAGGAGAAAATAGGTCTGTGGAAAAAAGACCTTTCAATCAATTAATTCCTCTGAACCTTTAACACTCTCATTTTTCAGCTCTGTGCCTCCTTCCCTTCCACTGAGGGATGTCCACCTGACCTGCTTGGACTGAGTTTATCTTTGTAGGCTCGGTGCTTTGTTTTCATCTCTGTGACACATACAACAATCAGTCTGGGGATTTCTGTAAACTTAAATATTTCCAATTAAGTTGCACTCCTTGAACATGCCCAGTAATTAGAAGTATTTATTTTAGAATCTGTGAAGCAAATCGAAAGAAGAAAAATAAACTTTAGTGGAGTCACAATCAATGAAAAAAGAAGGACTGTTACAATGATCTATTTTGACTTATTTCTTATAGAGAACTCACTCGTCAAGTAAAGCTTTCACTAACACTTCCATCACCTGAACACAACCTTTGCTCACCTATAACTCAACTTGTAGAAAAAGAGTCTTTGTGCAAATCTCAAATGCAAGGGTCACTACATCTGCAGGCAATGGATATTTCCAGTAGTCCCTTTGGAGAAGTGGACAAAGGGAAGAAACCGATTCTCTTCCCCACAGACAATTCTATTTTTCTTTGGACAACTTCCCGAACTTTTTTTTATCAATCTACTCTGTTTTCTTCTTCCTAATTGTGTTTTATTTTTCTTGATTTCTCAGTTAATCTGGTTCCTCTAATAACTTCTCTGAATAAAAAATACCATGCGATGTTTGTGGCACAAGGGAAAGCTCTCCTGGAAACTGTGGAATATTAATACAGAGTGATGGCAATGTGGGGTTCATAGTGAACTTTTTTGTCTTAGTTAAAATTTTAGTTATTGTATTTTTCCTCCCATCACTCCCCCTGCCTTACAAAACTAACAAAAAAAAATGTCCCATGCACCAAGAATTGTGATCTAATGTCACTAGAGGTTATCAGTTCAGATGGATGGTGAGAATTTACGCTCCATCTCTGGAAGTGTCCAAGGCCACGCTGGACAGGACGGGGCTTGGAGCAACCTGCCCATGGCAGGAATGAGAGGAGCTTTGAGGTCTCTTCTAACCAAAACCATTCAGTGCTTCTGTGACTCTCTCTGGTGCACATTTGAGAAGGAGACATTAAGTTTAGTGCTGCAGCAAACTAAAGCTGCACCACAGAACTCCAGGATATGCTGAGCTGGAAGGGACCCACAGGTGTCCAACTCCCAGCACCTGCAGAGCAGAGCCCTTGTGCCCGGTTTGCAGCACTTGAATTGCCACGTGTGACTCTCCCTGAAGGTTCCTGTGCCAGGTGGGAGGGTCCCAGGTTCGTGGTCACATCCTGAGCAAGGTGTCACAGAGTCGTTCTCAGGGACACCCAGCTGGGAAATGCTGCCAAACCTGACCCTTGGAAGAATCGTCTCTTTAAAGCCTGACTTCCCTCTGCTTGCTTATCAACATATCATGTGAATTATGACACAGATAAGCTCAGGATCGTGTATCTTAGGACAGAACTTTATCAGATCAGCCAAGTGTTGTTTACACAGTAGCCCCAGGGAAGTCTTTGGGAAAGGCTGTAGATTTTGTGCTGTTTGCCACAACGGAGGGCATCAAAGTCTGCACCTCAGCATGTTGACACTGCTGTGATTTAACACCTTGAAGACTTCACCTGAAACAGTTTAAAATACTTTTGTTAAATAAATGTAGCCAGATCCTCCTTTTGTAGCATCCGCACTTCAGACTTGGGTTGGGGTGATGAGGAAGGGGAAGCTCACACCTATGACACACGCAGCTCTGTAATTGATACTCTGTCTAACAGGGAACTAATGTAAATCTTTCAGCACGGGGGAAATATGCTTTGAGTGTTTACTTTGAGTGATAAGGCCTCCTGATACATGTTGAACCTGCTCAGCTCCGTAAGGAGTCCTGCCAGGAGAGCCTGTGAGCATTACTGTAATGAGTAGTCAAAAAAATCTGGGCTCCCTTCCGACTGGTAAACCTAAAAGGCACAGCAGAGCAGTGCGCTAAATGGAGTCTGTAACTCTGAGACTAATATTTCCTAATGTTTATTTAAGAGTCCAAAGTGATGGGAATTGCTGAGGATAGGTATCATGTTAGTCCTATTAATGGCAATGAAGAATAGCACAAAAGAAGTTAAGCAATTGTTGAGTTTTCTCCAGGAGAATCTAATCCAATTTCCATTTTAGCAAGAAGAAATTGAGTTTTGTAACACTTGAGCAGACATAGTTTTTTTAAGAATTAAATCCAAGTTTCTTTATATTTTAAACTGCATCAAAAATATGAAATAGAAAGATTTAATTTTCAGTAATTTCCCTTAAAAGGTTATATCAAATATTGCTGCTTGAAAATGTTTGTTCAATTTCTTTTATAAAAACCATGTAACTGTGCTCCATTTTTGTTAAGAGGAGTGTTATTTAAATAAAATTCCTGAAACAGAATCTCTTGAGTCAATGGAAATACTTGCACCATCTCCCCGGGCATTTGATCAAACTTTCATTCAGAAAACATTTTTCTCCACCAACATCCTTAAGCTGTTAAAATTAAAATGCAATTTGAGCAATTACATAAATAAGAGTGACAAATGTTTCTTTTCCTAAGTGCAAGCAGGTGTAGGGCCCAGTCAAGGTTGTTCTCCAAGCGCCGGATCTTCCCCCGTGTGAGCGGCACTGGAAGAGCCCAAGACAAAAGCAGCAAAACATCAGGAACCTCAAACAAGGTTAGGTGAGTTTAGAGCTCGTTGTACAGACAGCCCCAAAACAGCATCCATGTGAACACCAACTGTTCCCACAAGCCACTGTCGACACAAACATGAACACAACCCTCCCAAATATGTGACACAGAGGGGCTGAAATGGCGAAGGTTTCGCACTTCAGTCAGCACGAAGGAGCAAGGATAATTATGTAAGTAATTATACTTTTAAAAAACTGGTTTACTTTAAAGTTTGTTGCATGCTGTAACAATGAAGGAGTAACTTCGCTGGAATCACAGTGGTGTTTTCCACAAGGTTCTGATTCAAGTATATAAGAAAGTTGCAGAAAACAAAATTAAGGCTTTTTTAAACGATGGGTTCTTATATATCCAAGAACCCTTAAATACTCAGGTCTCTGCCTTTGTTGTTAACACACTGTAACTCAAGCTGGGCTGAAAATTATCTCATTTTTTATAACAGTTCAGAAAATAAAAATATAAAATACTAAACCCTTCTCTGCAGCAGTTCAGCCCCTGATGTAAAATATATTCAATTTAAACATTTCAAAGTTAGACAATCCCTTACTTGATGACACCTTCTCCACGACTAATCTTCAGCTGCTGGATTTTTCTTCTCTTAGTCTCAAATGCTCAATATTTACTCACTCTATTAATACAAGAGCTGCAGAACATTAGTTATAAAGGCTTTCTTCAGTTATTATAAAGGTTTTCTTCAGTCAAGCAGACAGTAAAATCCTCAGGTGGTAAAGAGATGCTGATTTACAGCTAAGCAGCAGCTCACAGTTTAGTTTTGATGGCAATAAAGCCTATTTTTGTGGTTTCTAATGGTTTCTGTTTGAAATGACTGCCGTGGTTTTGCTGCCAGGATGTGATACTGTACAGACAGGTACAGTTTGTTAATGAATTCTTCAAATCCTTTTGTTGATATTTTTTCCTTTGTTTTTCTCCTGCCTAGTGATGAAATAAAACCGAATACAAGACTAAAAGTCACCTAAAAATTAGTATTGAGTGAATGAAAACTAAATTTTTATTTACCGTTTATACATTTATCTCCCTTTAATGTTGTTACTCTGTTTTAATATCACGATATTTTAAAGGAAAGCACAAAGAGGACTTCAACACTTAAATTTTGCTATGAGGAAATAGTGCTTAAACATTAGTTTGGCGTTTTTAGAACAGCTTTAGTTGTTAGAAGGTAAGAAGAGGTTGTTAAAGGGTAAGAAGGTTTAGTTGTTGAAAGGTAAGAAAATTGTGTGTGGCTCATTTATTCCTCTTTCAGAAACATGCCTGAACAACCACTGTAGCAATCATTTTACTGAGTTGAAGAAAAATTGCAATTTGGTGGCTTTTTCTTCCCATGTATTACCATGTAAAAATTAACTACACCCAAATGCAGCTTTGTGGGAAGTAGATTGGAATAATGACTTTATAAAGGACTGAAGGATTTCATTACTGACCTGTGTTGAAGGAAATGATGGAGAGTTTTGAAAAAACCTTTCCAGACTCCCATGTGATGTGCTCCCCTTTCCTGATCTCCGATTAACAGGCACCCCCTCAGAGCACTGCCACAGCTGCTCCTGATTTAACTGCTCTTTATTGGGAGCTATGAACATTTGAATCAGAATCAGGAGCACAGACTGGTCTGAGTTGGAAGGGACCTAAAACCCACCCAGTCCCACCCTCTGCCATGGGCAGGGACACCTTCCACTGTCCTAGGTTGTTCCGAGCTCCATCCAGCCTGGCCTTGGACACTTCAGGGATGGGGCAGCCACAGCTTCTCTGGGCAGCCTGTGCCAGGGCCTCTCCACCCTCACAGGGAAGAATTTCTTCCCAATATCCAATCCAAATCTCTCTTCTTTTAGGTGAAAATTGTTTCCCTGTGTCCTATCCCTATCTGAGCTCCCAGAAGACAGAATTGGCCAAGAATTATAATCCAAGTCTTTGTAATCTTTTACTGTCCTCAGAAGGAAATCATGCCAACATACAAGACTGGCATTTATTATTTCTCTCTCTCTACTGATTGAGCTGGGCAGGTTTCCCCACCTCAAAAAAACCCTCTGCTCATATCTTGCCTCATTCTTTTTATCCTGCAAATCTTCATTCACAATGGATTTAATGATCCTTGTGGGTCCCTTCCTGCTCAGAATATTCTGTGACTCTGATTCTCTTATGCTGAAGAGGAAATATTAGAGCACATGCACATGACAGCAATCAGCAGGTCCTTGCAGCAGGGCCGCAATCCTTCTAGGGGAGGTGAACAAAAAACCTGCAACTGGGGCAATGACCATGAATGGGGCAATGAACTGGGGCTGATGCCAATCATCATTCCCAGTTGATGTCCAAGATCATTCCCTGCTGATGTCCAAGGTGATTCCCAGCTGCTGTCATTGGTCATTCCCTGCTGATGTCCAAGGTAATTTCGAGTTGATGTCCAAGGTCAGTCCCAGCTGCCGTGGCGAACGGGGACCTCACACCACTAGATGGCAATGCATAGTGGAAAAGGAATAATTTGGATTTTTACACGCCAGACACGGTGTTGGTGAAGCTGTAGCAGTACCAGAGTTTTCCCTCTGCAGTGCTCCAGGTGTTCCTGAGGAAGGAATTACGAATCCTGCTTCACGACACAGTAAGGATTTATTGTAATGTGGGAACTGAATAAATTTCCTAAGTGCAAGTATCCAGAGAGAAGGAGCAGTAAAACACTCACAGCAGAATCTGCTGATGATTTGGCAGCTTTTATCTCCATGAAGCAGCTTAAAATTAATCATTCTTTGATTTCTGTGCAGTTCTGGTTTTATTGGACACCCTGGTATCATCTGCAAACCCTAAGAACAGGACTTAGGTAAAGGAGCACATGTTTCACAGGTATCAAAATTCTAAATTTTGGGATGTTTTTATCACTTCAGTTACACTCTAACAACTAATTAACTTACTTGTAGTTTTGACTAATGAAATGCTCACACTGTGTTATACTATTAGCCTTTAGAAGTTTTCTATTTTACAGTTACAACTGGTACTCATCATAATCATAATCAGCTGCTCCACTTAATTAGGTCTTGTTTCAGCCCTCTGAAACGAAAGACAAGTATGATACAGTGAAAACAGTGATTTTCTGTAAAAGAGTGCAAAATCAAGGCCTCAGGTGGGAGATGTTGAGAGTATTTGGGCCTAAATACTGCACCTCATCTTAAAGTTGTAGACTGAGGTGAGGCAGAATCTTTCAGAAATGCCCAAATGCATTCATCACATCAGTGAATTTACTGAAATTTCTTCAAACACAGTCATTTCCTAGAACATCAGGTACTAATCTGCATCTTTAAACAGTTTGGATGAATCCTTTCACACACACTGAAAAGCTGGGCTTTCCTGATGCTTTCCAATCACAGCGGCGTCTTCATTTCAATGTCATCGTCAGACTCAGAAATCCTGTTTCTGGATTAGTTCCCTCCCAGCATTTGTTTGCTAATGACAACAGCTTCCCTTCAAAACACTTAATAAATAGGAGAATATTGGTATCGCTCTAAAAATATTGGTGACAGCAATCTGCATTCTTAAGTGTCAGTCCTCGTAAGAAAACTTTTCCATTCCTCTCTTGTTCTACAGTAGAAGTTCCTCCTGTAGAATTGGGACAAATCCATATTTTTATAAAGAGCAAATGGTCATGATCAGGCAGTAGAAACCTCCCAGGGCTTAGTATCAAGCACAGTTTTTTGATGAAAATGGACTCCCAGGGCCATCCATTCACTTAAAAAAAGACATGGGAATATTTCTTGTTTGTTTTTCTTGGTGTTGTTTGTTGGGAGTTTTTTCTTGGGGGATGGTAAATGGTAATACCACACTACTTTGTGTAAGTGCTTCCAGATCTGTTTTCTAAGAATTAACACTTTTCTTCACAATTAACACAAATAAGTGATTTTTGTACCAGGTAGTCCGAGCTCTAGTTACTAAGAATTTTGTGCTTTTAAAAATTAATTGGTAGATATTCCAAGTGCTGACTAGGGATTTGCACAACATTCATCCCAAGATTAATGGAAAGCACATGGTGAAAACTCCCCAAGTCACCTGGAAAATGTATCCTAAGAAGCAAGTGAGTACCTGTGAAGGGACAGACCCTCCTTGCTTCCACATGGGGAAATTCACTGGTATTAAGGGCACTGTTAATCCTGAGGAAAGATAATAAAATCTTCCATCAAGTGTGAGAAATCTGAGATCTTTCACAGCAATTTTTCATTCCCTGAATTTGTTCCCAATGTATTATTAGAAGGCAGCAGAAACATTCAGTACTGGATAAATCTTCCCAGTGTATCAAAGCCATACTGGATGCACTATAAGAAGCGCTTTGGCCCTCTAAGAAAACCACCAGTTCAAAGTATTTTCAGCATAATCCAGGACACTAAATCACTGGTTAAATAGAAACAGTTCCTGACAGTTTGAGTACAAGTGTTTTATTGTGAAGAGCAGTGAGTGTAATGACCAGAGCTGTAGCCTCTTGGTCTGGCTAAACAAGGTGGTGGCGTTGGTGGGAATAAGTGATTAAAATGTCATTGCCAGGGCCAAACTGGCTGCTGAAAAGAAAACAGGAAGAGTCCCCACCAGGCCTAGTAAAGCTTTAGAAGGGTTTTAATATCCTCTGTCCATATGGGTCTAACTGAGATAGATTTATTTAGAATATATTATTTATAATAATGTTTTTAGAGATCTAGAAATACATATTATAATAGTAATTGGTTATTATTTGTATTGGATATAGATATAATAATTATATAATAATCTACCTCCTTCATAGTTGATACAAATCTGAGTCATTGTCCTGTTAATCAAGTAAATATTTTCATTACTGTTTTACTCTATAAAAGAAGACTAATTCTGTTTTCCATGCCTTTATTTTTCCTCTTCACTATTCTTTTCATGCTGCAAGCTTCTGTTTGCTCATTACTACTCATTAATATTGGGCCTCATCTCAGTACTTCATACCAAGTGTCAAAGCTGACCAGGGGGTAAAAAAAGAAGAATCAACCCACTATTTACATCCCAAACCTTGTTTCACTACTTTGTGCCGTGGACAGAAGACTGCAGCAGCCTGAGGAAATCAGTTTACAGCCCAAATTATGGAGTTCACTACGCATGAAATAGCAGGTCAGTAATTCTGACGGTGAGTCTCCCCAGTACTTAAGGAAAAAGAACTGTCCCGCACTGCCTTGATAGCACCAAAGAAAAAGGAAACAAAAACTAGTTTATGTGTTCGTATGACTGGGCTTATGGGCTGCATAATCTCTGATGAGAGGTGTTGGAGAAATTCAGTGGTATTCTGAAGAAGTAGACAAGAGCCTCCAGGTACCCTAATGCCAGCAGGTCCTTTCCTTGGAAAAAAAATGGTCCTCAAAGAGCTCATGCTTCGCAAGGTAGAAAAGAGTTATGGCAGAGTTATAATTACAGTCAAATCACAGCAGAAACAAGGTTCTGTTCTCTTCTGGCTGAACTGAATGAAGCAATATTGCATTACAAATTCAAATCTATTTAAAATGCAAAGGGCAGGAGTTTTTTTTGCTCACAATCCACCTTTATTATTTCAGCTCTCTATTTTCTCTTTGGCTTTCAAAATGGTAAGAGTGCTGCTATTACATACCCTAAAGGAAGAAGAAGAGGTCACCAATCCATGCAAAACCCCACTGGAGTTCTCCTTTCTGCATCAACTTTTAATACTTTGGAACTACATAGTGTGAAATAGTGAATGTTGTAGTCGTCAATTAAAAATCATGGAGTTGCAGAGATAAGAAAGTAAACCAGCTCAGGTGGAAAAAAGGATAAAATTCTGTATGCACAGACACTTTGTGGTTATTTACTGAACATGAGAGGCACTATTATTACATATTATTTATTATAGATAATTATTTCTTTTGTATGGGAGATTCCTATATATAGCACGGGATGCTTCCAGTACCTCTTCAATATCGTTAAACTGTATTTCATTTTACTGTCATTAACAATGGGTAGACATGCCCTGCTATAAAATACTTCATAGCCCAATTTTCCAGGGACCAGAGTGGAGAAAAAGTGCAAGAGTTACCCTCTTCTTTGATTCAATTCACGTGCTTATCCATGTGTGCTGTGTGATGAGGGAGTTGAGGTTGTTGTGATGAAGAAGTTCAGCTTTCGGTTGCAAAAGTTAAATTAAGTTAGCAAGCAAGCAAGTGTGCACTGACCTGTCAGCTCTGGCAGCCTCAGGGCAGCCTTTCCTTGCCTGCTCCTCTCCAGGTGGGAATCCTTTTTTAATTCATGGAGTTGGAGCATTGGAGGATTGGACCATAACACATTTCTTCCTTAGTTGATTCTAAAGTATATTGTAAAAAAACTCCATCATCTTTAATAGCTTTTTACATCTGGGATTAAATTATGTTTAATAAATGCAATTTAGGCCAGTATGTGAAGTCAGGTACATGTTCCAGGTTTTAATGAAAGGCAAACCAAATCACCTCAGTGAAGATGGGCAGAGCTGGAGGGAGAGAAGGAAAACCCTTCACAAATGCTGCTTTCTCCCCCAGGTGAAAACTTGCTCCTTTATTTTTTTGTCAGCTACGAAGTGGGAGCAGATACTCATTTACTTGGCTAAACAGAATGGCATCAGTAGTTATAAAGGAAATGTACTCCCACATGAAATGTCTTACATTTTTCAATGTTATTTTCCAATGTTCTTTACAAGTGATATAAACTCTAGGGTACTAAAAATAATGTCTGAGTTTGCAGATGGTGTGATGGCAATGACACTGCTTAGTGCAAGAGAGATACAACTTTTAAGTAGGAAAAAAATCAGAGACATTCCTTTAGGAGGACACAATTGAATCAGCGTCTCAGTACTGAATATTAGATTGCTTTAATTAAAAGTGAGTTTTTAGACTTAGTTTGGATCAGTCTGATATCTGCCTACACATATGCCCCAAGAGTTAGTCTCGGTCTACTGGAAGGTGTCCCTGCACAAGGAAGGGGCATAGAAGGATGATCTTTAATATTCCTTCCACCCCAAACCATCCTGTGATTCTGTGTAACTTTAGAACTCTTTATGTCAGATCCATTGAGAGGAGATCCATTCTGAACCACAAGTATACTTATCCTTCAGTTTGCAAAGATAGACTTGTAAGCACTGGTAGGCCTTGTTTCAGAATTGAAAGATAAACCTTTCTCAAAGTTCACGTGAGGGAAAACAAGACATCCAAAAAGCCAGACTCTATAAAGGCCTGGGTTATCCAACCTTTGATTGCAGAGATGGGTGCCAGGTGTAAGACCCATTTGCAAAGCCAAAAGCTGGCCATGTAACAACCAGTTACTCAAGATTACAACCCCATTTAATACCTAAAACAATTTAAGAAAAACATCAATGTAAATGTGCAGAAAACTGAACATTTCCAGCAATCACCTCTGGATCCCCGTTGCTGTCTGTGGCTCCTCCTGCCCATTCTTCTCCCACCTCCCCTGGATTTCTCTTCACCTCCCCTGTTTTAGCTGCATCACCACCTTCCCCATCTGCTGCAGGTGCCAGGGGGAACTTTTACTTAGTCTTCTTTCAGCACTTCTCTTTGGCCCTTTTTTCCAACCTGGAAACTTGCACATGCTTTAGTCTAGACATGAATAGCTGTCTGTTTTTGCTCCTCAGACAGCATCTTTTCACAGTAACTTCTCTCATTATAGCTGAAAGTGGCACCTCAGTATTTACCAGTGGGGAAATGGAGGGAAAAAAACACCATCACTTTGGCAGTTCCGAGGTTTGCTGGGTATCCATCCCTTCCCCAAATTCTGGGGGTGCCACAGAGGATGCCTTGCTGCTGTAGCACAGACCCAAGTGATTCCTGTAGCAATCCCTCACTGATACCAGACACTGGTATGTGTTCCCTGAGGGACAGCCCTGTCGTGCAGGGAGCTGTGGCAGCAGGGTGAAATCAGGAATTTGAGGCAAAAGTGGTGCCTTGGTGCCATCTCCCCGCCGTACCCACAGACCCACCTCAGTCCCGTGGCTGCTGAAAGACGAGGTCATCTTATTCCTGCCCTCCTCTGTGTCCTGGGTCCCCACTGAAACACAACAGCTGCCAGCCAAGGTCTTGGTGTACTGAAAGAAGTTAAAAACTCTTACTAATGATGCTCAAGGTTTTTTCCTCTGGCTGATTTCTAGGATGTCAGGGTAAGTACATTCCATCCCAAATGTACCGTCCCTGAAAGGCTGCTGAATTCCTCCTTCAAGCCTCGCTCTGTTCGTCACTCAGTACCCGGCCTGTGCCTCCAGCCCAGGCCGCATTGCTACTCACGGTTCATGAGCACTAATACAGATTTTGTTTGAAAAGCCACACGTTAGCAAACCACAGTTATTTGCAAGCCTGGCCCAGGGCTAGTGTCAGACATCAACACATAGTCAGCACAGATATTTTATTTAATTAAGTCATGCCATCTGGACCAACAATGAAGGCACTCATACGCTTCGCCTTTGCCTTCAGACTGCCTAGAGCTCTGATCCCCCCTAAATTGTTCTAAAAAGCCAAATCTCCATGGAATTTCAGGAACACTTTCAGCTGTTACTTGCATCAGACTGAATTTCTGGTGCCACATACTCCGGATTTTTCCTGTCCTAATAAAGTGAATCAGATTTATGTGCCTTAGTTTCACCCGAACGCTGCGTCCACCGTGCAGGAAATTACTAACAAGCAGCTAAAAGGGCTGTGCTATATATAGAACATGTGTGCACCACCACAGAGCCACCAACGTTACTCTGCCAAAGGTTATGTGCTATAAAAAACAAAGGTAGCACGGAGCAGCCAGGCATGAGATACAGGGAGTTGCTACTCGTGCTCCACAGGCTTTCCAGGCCTGCAGCATTACTGCCCCTGTCTGCAGACCCTCCCTACAAAAATGACACCTTCCTCCAGAGAAGAGGGTTCCTGATGCACCTGCATGGAGCAGGAACCAAACCCAAATGTTTGTGACAAATATGAGCTCAGGTGTTCTGAAAGAAGAAGTGTTTTAAGGATATTAAGTTTCCTGATTAATAAGTTTTGGGCTCAAAGAAATTAGAGAATTATAGAATCACAGAATGGTTTGAGTTGGAAGGGACATTAAAGCTCATCTTGTTCCACACCCTGCTATGGATAGGGACACCTCTCATTAGACTAGGTTGTTCCAAGCCCCATCCAACCTAGTCTAGAATACTTGCAGGGACAGGGAATCCACAACCTGTACTAGGACCCCAACACCCTTATGGTCACAAATTTCTTCCTAATATCTAATCTAAACCTTCCCTCCTTCAGAGTAAGACCATTTGCCCTTGTGCTTTCACTACCTATGCTCCCAAAAAGTCCCTCTCCAGCTTTCCAGCGAGCTCAAATCAGGAAAAAATCCAAATTCAGGAGGAGATTTCTGTATCCTTCAGCATGAGCTTTGTGCCATGGTCTGAGCCCAAGCACAGTGCACAGCCACACACGTCTCACGTTAAATAGTGATGGGCAGACTGAGCACTGCAACTCTAAAAAAATTATAGATTCCCACAAGGCTTGAGAACACTTGTAGCATTGAGCAGGGTTAAAGGCCCAGAAAACACAAAATCAGTGCACAGGCAGAATCTGAGCACTCACAGACTGTTCAAGTTATTCTTAAGTGCCCTTTATCCAGACTGTGGCATTTCCACCTTGTTTATGGGGAATTTACTGGTCCTTCTCAGGGCCGGGTGGTGTGGGTAACACCAGAGCACCACACTGACCACAGTTATGGCACGTGATTACAGTGTGACTCATAAATGTTTAAATTTAATTAAACTGTTTCAATAACCTGACTGAAGTATTTTAGCAAAGTTTAATAACTTCAGCTGAGATGCAAAGTGGAGTCAGATGTAATTAAGTCACTCTGCACACCCTGATATGTGTTACTCTTTATTTGATACAGGGAAGATTTTATCATGCAAATCAAATTGAATAAGAACTGAAGTGCTCTGCTGAACTGAGGCCTAAACCCACGAAAATGTAATTTTTAGTCACTGTATTAGACAGCATGAGGTTTTACTTAGCATATCTATATTTTCAAGCTTTTCAAAGTTCTGGAAGACATGCTCACAATATTTTTGTGAGGTAAGGAAATGGAGAACATAAGCTACGAGCAAAGTATCATTATGCCACTCTCTAATTGCTGGATCTCTGGGAAGGCACCCAAGTCTTTGCACTTCCCAGTTACAATTTACACCTGACTGCATTAAGCTAGTTTTAAGTTAGTTCTAACACATACATATTTTAGCACCAAAAAACCCCCCATCCCCATGTTATTGAAACAAAAAACCAAAACCCAACCTGTCGAATCCTGGGAAATGGCATCACAGAACATTTTCAAGGGAATGAGTATTTTTACATGACTATTTTCCAAGTTTCTGTATTTAGCAGTGCTGGGCAGAAAGTCAAACATTTCCTTTTTGCTGCAGCTGATGCAAAATGCTGAAACTTCTCACGCTCTTGCTACCATCTTACATTAAGAAAGCAAGAGTAAGTGCTCTGAGTACTGCAAAAATATCCACATTGGAGACATGAAGAGCAGATGGACTCTCCAGTCAAGCACTACTTAGTGCCATTAGCAATAAGCACTCAGGCCTCAAGGACACCTGCAAATTAATTTCTTTAGCATCAGGCATATTTGGGCTGCCACGAGCTGCCTTATATTCTATTATTATTGTTCTTACTATTTATGAGGGGTTTTAATGGATCCAAAAAGAAGTGTAACTGCAGAGGTCATTATGAAGTATTTCACTGATGTACTAGATGCTCTTTCTCTGTGCTTCCAAAAATACAATCACAGTGTTTTAACATAGCTGGTTTATGTAGTAATGAATTTAGGAATATCCAGCAGTAATGAAGACGCTGTACAGAACAGCAAAATATGCTGGGGAAATATTGGAACGTGCTTTGGTGTGTCAGCTGATAAATCAAATGGAAAAGTCAGCCTTGTTATTAGCAATTGGTTAAAAAAAGGAAGAGAATCAGTTAGAGTTAAGCATTCAGAAAGTGTTCAAAATAAGGCAGTTCAAGAACTGCATCTAAATATTTCATAAAATATTTAAGAGCATATGAATATTCTTACAAAGGGCAAAAGTAATTTGTTAAGGATGGAGAAATCATCTTCCGACTCATCTGTTCAAATTTCACATGAAAGGATTACCCATCCAGTTCTATGTATAAATTAAGTAGAGTTTTTTTAAAAATTGAATTTGGACTGCTAAGTAAGCACAAGGTTGGAGGGAAAAACTGAGGCTGGGAATATTAGGAAATAGCATATTTGGAATAGGAATTCTCCATATTTACAATTGCCTGGCTGGGTATGAAACCAAAGCAGTTCCTCTCTTCCAAGTATCACAAAGTACTCATATATGTGGTATATAAAGCCAGTATTGCATTTATTGGATGTGCAAGGTGAACACAGAGAACCAGTTTCATGATAGTGAAACAGAAGTTCAATTTTTCCAATTAAAAAATAATTCTGAAGAGCTCAAATGTACCTTGAAGGTGCCGAAGGTCCCTGTTTGCCTGTCCCAAGGAGCTCAGTGATGCAGGAGCCCGTTCCTGTCTCGCTGTGGCGGCAGGACTCGGAGGATGATCAGCTGGAAGATTCTCTGTCACAGGCACAGAAGACAAAGCAGACGAGGAGTAATGGCCAGAAACCAGAAGGAGACTTTTGGCAACATTGTAGGAAAACATTTTGAGAAAGGACAACTGGACAGTGAACAGAGAGAGGAGGGAAGGGCTGTTACATGGGTGAAGCACGGAAGGCTCCATAGTGACACTGGAAAACATCAGTAAAAGAATCTTCTCAAGCGGGAATACTCTTGGAGAGTTTGTACAATTGTGCTTTAGAAAGTGCAATTATAGTACACAGACCATTTTATTTTTGAGGCACAGGGCACAAAAATTATCAGGATTTCGTTCGGCTTGTGGAGAATTGGAGAAGCAGGAGGAATTATTGACATGAGAATGGCAATTTCTGCATTCACATTGTGTTGAGTTGCGTTGGCCATCCAAAATAGGGGATGTGTAAGTATGAACAAAGCAAAGACAAAGATCAGAGAATGCTGAGCTGAGAACCAGACTGTTGAATTCAGTGGGATTTTAAAATATGTGCTAGATTTGTATTACCTTGTTTTCCATTGTAAAAGAAATACATGATGACAAAGGTTCAGTCTTCCTGTCTCAGACTTTTTTGTCACCTTTGTCTTTGGACTGTGTCATGGTATTTACACATATTCTGAACCTTCACTCATTCTTAGGTTTTATCCATTTCAGTTGTAGGACTGATCTAGGGTATAAATTTATAAATGAGTTTGGGGCATTAAGGCCAGTCCACCAGCAACAACATTTCAACCAAACATGAAAAACAATAGTTTTCTTACTGCTTATGTAAAACAGCTCCTGCCAAAATTTATAGTTTCTACATTTACTGCTCTGGGGCAATTTCAGATACAAGGGAAAAATTTAAAGGAAGGAAACTCTGAGAAGAAAAAGTTACTCAATTCTATGCCTTTACACAAAAAGTTATGGACAAAACTTGTGGGTGCAAGTCAAGCTGAACACTCATCAATTCCTCGTTCTCCTGCTTCAATATCACAGCACATCACTTCACACCACTTCAAGGCTGCAATAATTGATAGAGCTACTAAAAATCAACTTACTTTTGATTTTTGACCTCCAAATTCTCCAGTGATTAAGAATTTCTATGATGATGAACATTTCTCTTCAAAAAACTTTTACAAAGGAAATAAAATTATCCTGTTTTAAACCTAAAGTTGGGGTTCACATTTTTGTGAATTGTGAAATGACATCAGCTGCTGGTTGAATTTTCAGTCTAATTGTTTGTGTATTTCAGACAATTATTTAAAGTTTGCCTGCACAGGCATACAAATATATATATATATATATGTATATATACATTGAAATGAACTCATCGATACTCCTACTCAACAACATTTAGGTCAGGGCTCCCAAACAGGTGTCAGGAGGGTAGAAGGACCCTGCACTGTTTTACGACCTCAAATCTGAATATAGGGTTAAAAAATTCCAAAGGTTAAGAGTCATTAGTTAATGCTCTTTATTTCCAGCAAAATTACATCCGCCTGCCTCTAAAATAGGCTTTTCCTAAATTTTCCTCCTGCTGTTTCACCTGATTGGATTAATCTATTTTCCACTCAAAGGAATGAACTAGTTGTGTGACAAAGTGGTGAAGAAATCCCAAACAGAATATAAAATTAAATATAAATTATTTGAAAGTATGTTACAGCAAAGGATAAAAATACATAATTCTATCAACGAAAAGAGTTGACTGTCAAAAATACAACACACAAAGTGTATATGAAATATACAATCTGGTTTTTTTCATGTTTGAAAAATTACATTAATCCTTTTAGTGAATTTTTTTAACGTGTGGAGTACATTAGTCTGGATTAATGGATGGTGTTTATCATACTTTGTATTGTGGTTTCAGGAAATAGTCTGGCAATGCTGGGTTTCTACAAATGGATTTAAAATTAATCAACATCTATTTATGAGAAAGTTTAAACCATTATTAATACACTGTAAATACAGATCTCCTTAGAGCTGACCCCAAGTGTCTACCATCTGCTCAACTGTCGTAATCACATTTTTAAAGAGCATGGTCATACATAATGATTCTTCTCAGGAAAGAGCATCCCTAAGTACATCAGCAACATTTTAAATTCCACTTGTGCAATGCAGTAATTTCCGCCTGCCTTTGCTAAGGAAAAAAGCAAATGGCAGCAACTGGAAACCAATCAAGCAAACAATTTGTTTTCAGGGCTGCATGGGTGGTGATTTTATTTATTTTTAGAAAATAACAACAGAAAATAGAGTTCTTCTAACTTTGTTTTTTTATTAAATGTAAGTATTCTCACTGTTTTAGCTAAAGAAGTCTTGATGTTAATGCAAACTTTGTGGTAACTTGGGATATATTATGTGCCTGAATTAAAGCACAGTTTTAGCAAAGGCAGTTGGACCAAACAATTTAAATTGGAGCAGTGCACAAAATCCTTTCTAATCCTCACAACATCATTCCAAGTTAATAAACAAGTTACAAGGCATTGGTTTACACAACTGATATACTGGACACAGGGACTACACCTCCCACACTCCCATTGCTTACACACCCAGGACATCCATGTAAGACACAACCTCTATTTATGGGACAAGTGGGACAGAGAAGGGAAGGAGGAACATGTCCCACATCATCCTCCTGTCTCCACACAGCTCAGGGAGCACCACAACCTTTGCAAGTGGGAGAAGAGGTTCCTCCAGTCAAAGAGGAGCTGCCCCACTTGAAACCACCTTTATAACATTTCCCTCCTGTATCCACTTTCCAGCACAAAATCCCTCCTTGAGCTACTGAAACAAAGAAACTTCACTTGGCTGTGAACAAAGGAAAGACACACCGTTCAAAGTTTTCTAAAACGTAATACATACCTATTTTTTCCCTCCCATGCATTTTCTCAGCAAACTCAGAGTCAAGAGCAGAGCTACTGGTGAGTGATATGATGCTAGATGTAGATGCTGGACTAGTTGGATTATAGGTTGGACTAGATGATTTTTAAGGTCCTTTCTAGCCATATCTATACTGTGATAATTTAATAATTTTAATAATAATTTTTTCTGTGAAAACAGCAGAAAATGCAACCAGGACAAGTAGCTGACATGCTATGGTAAAGGCTCCATCTCCTATTCCCTGCTAGAACTGCATAATTCATTCATTCCCAGACTGTTTTTCACTTGGAGGTTTCATGGAAGATATAGGTGTTTTTAAAAAATCCAAAATGTTGTGGAGTTGCTGAGTCAAGCAATTACCATTCCAGCTAAGGTTTATAACATCAACAAAGAATATAATGTACATATTATATATATATATACACACATATATATATACATATATACATATATATATTATATACGTATTATATATATATATATATATAATGCACCGCTATCGGCTGGGGGAGGAGTGGCTCGAAACTAGTGAAGTGGAGAGAGACTTAGGTGTACTGATCGATAGGAAACTCAATATGAACCAGCAGTGTGCCCAGGTGGCTAAGAAGGCCAATGGCATCCTGGCCTGCATCAGGAACAGTGTGGTCAGTCGGTCCAGGGAGGTTGTCCTTCCCCTGTACACAGCGCTGGTCAGACCTCATCTGGAGTACTGTGTGCAGTTCTGGGCTCCCCAGTTTAAGAAGGATGTGGAGCTGCTTGAGAGGGTCCAGAGAAGGGCAACGAGGATGGTGAAAGGACTGGAGGGCAGGCCCTATGAGGAGCGACTACAGGAACTGGGACTGTTCAGTCTGGAGAAGAGGAGGCTCAGAGGGGACCTCATTGCTGTTTACAACTACCTGCGGGGAGGTTGCAGCCAGATGGGTGTAGACCTCTTCTTCCAGGCTGACGACACCAGAACGAGAGGGCACGGCCTCAAGCTACGCCAGGGGAGGTTCAATCTTAACGTTAGGAAGCGGTTTTTCACAGAGAGAGTAATTGCATATTGGAATGGGCTGCCCAGGGAGGTGGTGGAGTCGCCATCCCTGGAGGTGTTTAAGAGAAGACTGGACGAGGAGCTTAGTGACATGGTCTAGCTGGGGGGTGTAGGGCTGGATGACCCTGGGCCCCTTCCGGCTCGGAGTGGCCTGCTAGACTGTGAGGGATCTAGGTTGGTGTTACGCTCTGGGATGTGCTCTCGGTCTCTGTACGGGTGTTAGATGGTGAGTTGGACTAGATGATCCTTGTGGGTCCCTTCCAACTCATAATATTCTGTGATTCTGTGATATTTTATTTTAAAATAACTTTTACTTGAAGTTTTATTCAACACTGTGTATATGGAGCAGACAATGTTAACATTCATACATGGATCTTAGCCTTCACAGAATCACAGGATTAACTAGGTTGGAAAGGACCTTTGAAATCACCAAGTCCAACCTGTGACGTAACATCAACTAAACCCTGGCAGTCAGTGCCACATCCAGTCTCTTTTTAAACACTTCCAGGGACGGTGACTCCACCACCTCCCTGGGCAGACCATTCCAAAGGCTAATCACTCCTTCTCGGAAGAACTTTTTCACAACACCCAGCCTACGCCTTCTTGTCAGGAGTTGTAGAGAGCGATAAGGTCCCCCCTCAGGTGGTTGTAAACAGCAATGAGGTCACCTCTGAGCCTCCTCTTCTCCAGGTTGAACACCCCCAGCTCCCTCGGCTGCTCCTCACAGGAATTGTGCTTCCGTCCCTCCCCCAGCATCGTTGCCCTTCTCTGGACACAACTGAGCATCTCAACATCCTTCCTAAACTGAGGGGCCAGAACTGGACACAGCGCTTGAGGTGTGGCCTCACCAGAGCCGAAGACAGGGGCAGAATCCCTTCCCTGCTCCTGCTGCCCACACTGTTCCTGATCCAGGCCAGGTGCCATTGGCCTTCTGGGCCACCTGGGCACACTCTGGCTCGTGTTCATCCTGCTGTCCCTCAGCACCCCCAGGTCCCTTTCTGCCTGGCTGCTCTCCAGCCCCTCTGTCCCAAGCTGTGTTGCTGCAGGGGGTTGTTGTGGCCAAAGTGCAGAACTCAGCACTTACTGTTAAATCCCTTGCTCCTGAATTCTGCCCATCCTGTCCAGGTCCCTCTGCCGAGCCCTCCTACCCTCTAACAGATCAACACTCCCTCCTAACTAGATGTCGTCTGCAGACTTACTGATGGTGGACTCAATTCCCTCGTCCAGATCACCAATAAAGATATTAAACAGGATTGGGCCCAACACTGATCCCTGGGGACACCACTAGTGACTGGATGTCAGCTGGATGTGGCATTAGTCCCCCACACTCTCTGGGCTTGGCCATCCAGCCCGCTCCTAACCCAGCCCAGAGTGCCCCTGTCCAAACCCTGGGCTGCAGCTTTTCTCAGAGTATGCAGTGTGGAACAGTGTGAAAGACTTTGGTGAAGACCAGGTAGACACACGTACAGTCTTCCCTCATCCACCAGGTGAGTTGTCAGCTCAGAAACTTCTTATGGATAAATGGAATCACTACTGCTAAATCAATTGAGAAATTATTCTGCGTTTCATGTGTTAACCTCCATCTGAGAAAGTTTGGTAGATGATTGGATTCAGTGATCTTGGAGGTCTTTCCCAACCTAAAAGATTCTATGACTAGTAGAACTAAACATGTTTATAATTGTCCTAATTAAAACAAACAACAACCGAAGAGTTTCAATGACTCTAATGATTCCTAGTAAGATGTAGTTTTTCATCTGTAAGCCACAAGGTCAAATGCATCAGCAGCCAGTACCACCAGAAATCATTCTCATGCAATGCTTTTACAAGAGTCTGACATGTTAACAGTTTTGTTGTCATTGTAGCACTGCAGGGTTTTCTTCAAATTAGTCTGACAGACCCATGTAGGGTCTGTTTGATTTCACACAAACAAGAAAAAAACCTCAGATGTACAGACAGACTGGGAATGAGATGCTGGGAAAGGGACCTGGGAGTCCTGATCAGTGGCCAGTTGGCCTTGAGTCAGCAGTGCCCTGGCAGCCAGGAGGGACAGCCCTGTCCTGGGAGGGAACATCAGGGAGGGGATTGTCCTGCTCTGCTCTGACCTGGGGCAGCCTCACCTGCAATATTGGGGCACTTTGGTCACCACAACATGGGAAAGATATTGAGCCGTTGGAGAGTGTCCAAAGGAAGGACATGGAGATGGTTCAGGGCCTTGAGAGGAAGGTTGTGAGGAGCAGCTGAGGGCACTTGGTGTGTTCAGGTGGAGCAGAGGAGCCTGAGGGGAGACCTCATTGCAGTGACCCCTTCCTGGGGAGGGGCAGAGGAGGGGCAGACCCTGATCTCTGCTCTGGGGGGACCAGGGACAGGAGGCAGGGAATGGCTGGAGTTGGGTCAGGGCAGGGGCAGGTTGGAT
>WEKX01021114.1:0-80426 GCA_013390025.1 Pitta sordida | reverse complement strand
CAGTCAACAGGTTAGGTTAGGTTAGGTAACAGGTTTGACTGGATTAGATTGGTGATAGGGGATAGGTTGGACTTGATGATCTCTAAGGTCTTTTCCAACCTTACTAATTCTGTGATTCTGTGATTCTGAGATCCTCTGGGGACAGGGGGTGACTCTTGGGGATGGGTCTGTGCAGGGCCAGGAGTTGGACTGGATGGTCCTCGGGGATCCCTTCCAACACAGCACATTCTGTAATTCTGTGACTATCCACGATTTCCCAGATAACCCAGAGAATAGATTTTACCGGCTATGAGGCTGTTGCTGTGTGGATGACTCACTTCAGCAACGACACACTGTGACTGTGCAACGCAACAGTGAAATCTGAAAATGTTGGCTTTGAAGTGAATTGGGCATCTTGAACACACGGGAAGACATTGAGAAATGCACATTCATTGCAGTCACTCAGGTCTGTTATTACTTTATCTTGTGAAGGAGTGGTTGGACATATAGAAATTACGATATCTACAGTGATGAGGCTTGTGTTACTGTTTTGTAGCTTAGAATTCACTGGAATTCAGGAGGGAAAACAGATGGGGATGGTCAGAGCTTGAGCAAAGCCCTCTGAAATGCTACCAGCAGGCTGTGATTATGCTATTACTGCAGTTGATGACTCCAGTAATAACTGGAGCAGCCTTTACTTCCCAGGTTACTTCCAGAACAGTAATCAAGGACTCATTTTCGGCCATGAAGGAAATCCAAATGAATTACTCTTTTGCAATGGGCATGAATTTATGTCTGTGGAATCTGCTGAATTTCCAAATGGGGGAATTATTAGTTACAGACATTCTCCTCTCCGTGAGCATCAAGCCAGTGGATGAAGAAAATGTTTTAGCAAGACTTTGAAAGCTCCTTTGCACGTTGCTGCCCAGAGAAAACCGTGGAGTGATTTGCTTGGCTGTCCTTTGCCAATGTGACAGAAACTTGCCCGGCAGTCAAATCCAGATATCTGCCAGAATCACAGCAAGGAAATTCTTTGCAGGCAGAGTTCTGGTCATCAAGAGACCTGCCAGGCTGCTACAGTAAAATTTATGGGAGAAAATGTGCAAGACAAGGTTGAGAAAAAACGATGAGACCAATGTATGTTGATGCAACAAATGAGTAAAGTGATTTGTGTGATTTTACCTTGTGTACCTTATAATTCTGGATTTATTAAAATAAAAACACCTCTATGCAACAGAAATTGCCTTTCTGCAAAGTTATTTCAGAGGGGAAAATACAGAGTATTTTTCACTTGCCCACCCATGTGTTTGGCAGTGCCAGATATTTGTTAACGACGTGTTTGGGAAATGAGATGACAATGACCAATGCAGTTTGTGGAAGGGCTCTGACATCTACTATCGTATTTCTATCAAAAAAAAATTTTATTCAATGAACACATTCAATTAAAATTTGTGGCTACTGTATTCATGTATTTTATTTATAAATATAAAAAATCACACCAATATAGTAGCAATTATTGCAATGCATTTATGTACGTATTCATAAATAATTTAACTACATTAAGCACTTTCTTCTCTTCAGTATTTAAAAATGACAAACAATTATATTTTTACAGACAGGTTTATTTCTGTCCTCTGCTTCTCAAGCAGGATCTTTTCAAGGTGTTCTCAATTAGTGAAGAGAATAATATAGATAAATAGATAATAAAGATATTCTCAATTTAGTGAACATTATTAACGACCCTAATGGAATGAACCCAGTACCATGCTTAGTTTTAATAAAATTTAGAACATAGAACTGTTAATCAAAGATTAAAATTTAAATCTATTGCAAGAGACACCTGCCTTCCTGAGCTCTTTCTAGCACAAGATCACCAGCCTTCGCTCCAAAATGGTTGGTTTTATTAGATTGGTTGCTAAACCCACAGTTACATTTCCCATGCACAAGTTGAAAACAGGCTATTTAAATTATTACAGAAATAAAAATTTTATAATATAAAAATATATCTAGTGTATAATTCTATGTTATCATAATATTAATTATTCTGGGGTTTATTATAATATTTATTCTAATATTATGTATCATATCTTCTAATTATGTGACAACAATTACCAGGTTATCTTGTTAACTGAGACATGTGGGAAATATTTAGCCAAGTTTGTTCCATTCATCCAAAAATTAATGCTGGAAAAGTCACAACTGCCTAAGAGTTGTTTCATTTGGGATATCTAGAGACATCTCACAGTCTTCTTTTTAATTAGCAAACATAAGACAATAAACAAACCCATCTTTCCTGTCTTTATTTGATGCTGTTCAAAATCTAGCTGGTCCTAAAAGTGTTCCGGAAAACTTCAGTGTGGATACACCACCCTGACATTTCTCTTTGCCAGTTGCCCTCAGGAATTTCTCTGATTCTTCATCTTCAGGAAGGTGGGTAGAGAAATCATTTCTCAATGGATATTTCTGGGCTCGCTGGTGCTTTACAGGGATTGAATATTGCAGGAAGACCTCAGTGGGTGATTTTTGAGCTAATAGCAAATCTTCAAACTCCACAACTTGGGGGAGACAAAATAATACTTCCAGCAATGTACTTGGCTTTCTGTGTGTAATTGCGCACAATTTCACCACAACCCCTTTGCAGTTGGGTCCCACAGAGCCAGGAATCCAAACGGCACCGCTGGTACCACCACAGTGACACCAGAATTCTCTTTAAGGATAAACACCAAGAGAATTGCTCAGCACTCTCAAAGATGTTAGAGATCGGTAACGAGCTGGCTCAGCAGGAGATTCTAAACCTTCCCTTGCACAACTGCAGGCCATTCCCTTGGATTCTGAGCAGGGACAGGAGGCAGGGAATGGGCTGGAGTTGGGTCAGGGCAGGGGCAGGTTGGATCTCAGGACAAGGTTGTTCTTCCCCCAGAGGGTGGTTGGGCAGAGCTGCAGGAGGGTTGGGATGATCCTCTGGGGACAGGGGGTGACTCTTGGGGATGGGCCTGTGCAGGGCCAGGAGTTGCACTGGATGGTCCTTGTGGATCTCTTCCAGTCCAGGATATTCTGTGATTCCATGAGATGGGCTCCTCCTGAACTGGCAGAAGCACCAAGTGCTGTTTCTGGCTGGATGATGCCCACACACTGAAGTGAGTCATCCACACAGCAACAGCTTCAGAGCCTGCAGAATTTCTTCTCCAGGTTCTCTGGGAAATTGTGGATATTCACAGAATTGCAGGATCTGAAAGCTCCAGTCAGGCAGAAAACAACCTGGCCTGGTCTCGGATGCACAGGTATGTGGCTATACCCCAACAGATAAAAAAACCTCTCAACAGTTATACTGTCAAAATGCAAGTATTGAACAAGAGTTTCTTCCAGGGTAATTTTATTCCCACACCAGGGGATTTGTAGGTCCCATTTTAGTGTTGAGCCATGGAGGTCCCCATGTAAAGAGAGCAGCCTTTACCTCCTCTCACACTGTTTCAAACAATGGTTGGGTTCCAGTGGACAAACAGGTAATTCCTGCCTATAATTAATAATGAATTCACTATTAAGCACAAATTCTTGCAATAGCAAGCAATTCAGAAATTCTAATGCTAGAATGTCACTAGAATGTTACGGTATCTCAGGCAACTCTATTGCCTGATAACAGCTGCTGAGACAGCACCATGTGAACAAGGTAATTAAAACTGAAATACAGGTGCCAACCTTTCAGCTGGAATTCACAGACAACCCTCTGGGATCATGAGACTAAAAGTGTAAGATTAGATGCTTAAGAAACTTCCTCCTTACTCAACTTTATTTACTCAGGATTGCATTTAACAGTCATAGAAGACTGAAAATTAATGATGCAGAAAGCAGTTGGTCATTTATTTTGTAAAAATCTCCTTCATAGTATTTGGGAGCCACAGCTGGATAACCAGTAGAAATTAAAATAATTTGGTACTCTGAAATTAGGAAAGACCAACTTTTAAAAATAGGTTATGATACTTTTAAATATTTCTCCAAGTGTCATATGATTATTCATATTTATTTTTCTGAGTTCCTTTTAAGCATAATGTTCAATACGTAGTTCACTATGAAATGCACTGTTTCTTCCTTAAAATGAGTCATTTATTTATCTATGTTTTCTGCATTTATGTGTGTGATTTATCATGCAGAGCACAGACGAAAGAATTCCACACCTCATTCCTGTACCAGATGGACTCAGTTTCAGTAATTACTATTTCAGGTTATTTTTTTACCTCGATTTGGCTATAGGATAAATGAAGACACAGAATATGGTGGAAAATGGAATTTGGCCTGTCGAATCAAATATTAATTTACTGAACACAGTGGAGAAGGAGTTTAGTTAGTGCATATCAAGATGGGCAGAGGAAGGGCAGGCCCTGAAAGATCTTGAGCCATTGGAGAGTATCCAAAGGAGGGACAGAAAGATTGGGAAGGGTCCTGAGGGGAAGGGTGTGAGGAGCAGCTGAGGGCACTTGGTGTGTTCAGGTGGAGAAGAGGAGCTTGAGGGGAGACCTCATTGCAGTGACCCCTTCCTGGGGAGGGGCAGAGGAGGGGCAGGCCCTGATCTCTGCTCTGGGGGGAGCAGGGACAGGAGGCAGGGAATGGCTGGAGTTGGGTCAGGGCAGGGGCAGGTTGGATCTCAAGGTTGTTCTTCTTCCCCCAGAGGGTGGTTGGGCAGTGCCCAGGCTCCCCAGGGCAGTGGGCACAGCCCCAAGGCTGCCAGAGCTGCAGGAGGGTTGGGATGATCCTCTGGGGACAGGGGTTGACTCTTGGGGATGGGCCTGTGCAGGGCCAGGAGTTGGATGGATGGTCCTTGGGGGTCCCTTCCAGCTCAGCACATTCTGTGTGTGTGCAAAAAGGATTTAGTGTTACTTGAGAAGAGACCTGCAGGTTTAAAATGAGAAATTAAGCCATTTGAGAAGCAAAATTAATATTAATTGACAAGTCATTGCTCTGGTGTTCAGGATAATTTTACAAAGATGTTCACATAAAATATTCCCTGGAACTGCTGATTGCTTGTGACAGACATACATGTTTGTACATTTATGATGACATACAACCACTGGCATGAAATGCAGCAGGGCTGAGAGGGTTAATATTCCTTCTTCCCTTCAGGAGGGAGGCCTGGGTTCAGATTCAGTTCAAGTCACAAGTGTAAATGTTTTTGGTGGTCTCGAAGCAAAACACATTTGTCCGTGTGCTACAAACCCACGGCAGAACTTGGCACACGCTGCTCCATTGGATGTTCCTGCTCCGGAGAGCAACTCTGGGAGAGCTGCAGGGAAAACATCAGCACCTCTGGATCTCCCGGGGTACCTGGCTCAGCCCCCACCACTGCACCACCAATCTCTACTCTATTAATTAGCCCGTAAATAAATCACCTTTTCCAGGGGGAATACAGATCACGCTCTTTGCAAGATTGCGCTTCCTGTCTGGAGATTTTGGAAAGGTTTCCTGGCTGATGTGCTCAGGTTTTTTAGAATGTCTCTGAGAAATTTTAAAAATGTAAAAACAAATAATCAAAAGGTGAAATTCTGACCGTGGTGTTTTCACTTTCAGCTTTTTCATTAATTTTAATGAGCTCAAGATTTGGTTTTTATTTCGTTCTCAGTTTTATTTTGCCACATTTTCCATGTGCAGCCCTTATTACACCAAATTGATATGAGATATAAAAATGAAAGAGGAAAGCAGTAATTTTTCATTAAAAAGGGTTTCAAAAAAATTGCTGAAAATTTGTATTAAAAATTGGAATAATCACAAAAATATTTTGTTCTTTAAAATAATTGCAAAAATAAAGCAATACCATTATATAATAATATTAATTATTTTATGTAATATAATAATATATTGAAATTAATATATTTTCTGCATGGATGCAGGAAATATATTTCTTAAAAAATCCAAATCCCCAAATTAAATACAGTGTAACTAGACAAGATAAAAAATCTTTCTTCCTTGTCACACACCAGTTACCAAAAAATATTTCTCATGGAATTCAGAAAGATATGGACATTATTAAAAGAAAGGTCAAACAAAAATACAACACTGAATCCTTTTGAAATATTTAATCCTTGGAAATTCTGATCTCAGACACAGAACATGGAGGGACCAGGGGTCATTTCCCTGCCCTGAAGAATAAAGATCAACTTCAATCAAATTCTCCCGCAGCTTCTGTGCTACATTTGCAAAATGCATAGGCAAAAAGAAAAATTCCTAAGACTTTCTCCACCCTTCACAGTTCCTCATTCTTTCTCCCCAGTGGTGTTCAAAATTGGAAAAATCAGTCCAGCAATTAGAGTTTCCGGGGTGAATTCTTTGGGTGACCAATACAACTGACTCGGTGAATGCCCATTCACTGGGGCTTTCCACTCCTTTTGGACCTGCTTGGCAACTCTCGCCTGCCTCCTTCCCTCTTAAATATTTGCTTCTCCAAATATTTGGACATTAACTCCCCAAAAGCTTGCAAGAAAGTGAGGCTTTCAGCTGGAATGTGTTTGAGGAGCTGCATCAGGAGCTGCTGTTTATTTATAGCGAGGGGAACACGACGTGTATTTTATTCATGTGAAACCAGCTCTGCCCTTGTCTGGACCACAGAGATCTCAGCTCCCTTTGCCTCCTCCATCACCCAACAAAACTGTGCCTGCCTCGGCCAGTTTATGGGCTCTGGCTCCAGGGGAAGAGGAAAGAGCACAATCCTGTAGCTCGTGCTTTAAAACCCACTGTAGACCAAGGAGAACAAGAAAGCTTTTTGTATCTTCCCTCGTCCCAAAGCCAATTAAGGAATTTTCTGTGGCGACTGAGGCTTTGTCCTGGTGGGTTGGAGCATTTCGGGTGGATGTTTAGATTTAAATATACCAGAGTAGGTGAAGAATGAGTTTAATGCAAACAATGTAAAGAAAATGCAATAACCTGGAAACCAGCACTGAGTAAAATACCATCTTTTATTTAAATTCTTATGTCTACGTGAGCTCAATTCATTCTATGATGACTCTGTATCAACTGTCTCTGAAGCTGAGGGTTATGGAAAGGAAATAAATAAAAATACCAAGTTGTTGTTACTCTCTCCAGTTTTTAGGGGATGGCAAACAAATTTATCTCAACTATTAACTGAAAAGCGTGTAAGGGTGCCTGCAAAACCTAATGAGACTTTAAAGTATTCAGGAATACATAAAGCAAGAAGAAAAATCTCTGTCATTTCCCGCTGAGAGACTTGGATGCTGTCGAGTTCTCCATGCTATAATTTTTGGGAAAATATTTTTTTGCAAATGATGGGAAGTCAGTAGTTACAGTTACTGCTTACTGTTGACATTGGGTGACTGTTCGTATGCCCAGAATCCCACCTACCTCAGCTAAATGGTATCTTTATGAAATTAACAGAATGCGGTTCAAACACGGCCATAAGAAAAAATATTAACATCAAATTTTGGATTATAATTGGAAAACTGACCTTTGGAAAATATGTTACCACTGCAGCCCTGAACTGTGCTGTAAAATGACAACTTTAAAAACTGGAAGAATGGCTGGATTGTGCAGTTTAGAGAACGCAGCAAAATACAAATAATTATACTCTTTCTGCTTCGCTGGAATTCTAAATTAAAAAAACCTTGAGGCTTTCCTCTTGTGAAACCATTCACATTATGTTCGGTCTTCCAACTTCTTGGAAGTGTCTGTCAAACACTTTAAAGCACTTTTAGTGAACTGGGTTTGTTGGTCATTGCACAGGCACGGGCAATCTCCACAGGCCATTGTGACAGGTCATGTAAATAAAGCTTTTCCTGGAAACATCTCACTCAAAGATTATTTAAGAGCATATAAACCTGTCTTTTTGTGCTGCTGTTAAACAGACTGATTCGATTGAAAACCCTGAAATCAAAAATCCCAAAACGCATCACAGCAGAAAAAATCAAGAAGCTTTGACAAGATTCACTTTGATGCCTCCTGGTTTCTCTTGGCTCCATAACTCCTTAGGCTTCTGCCACTCTTTACATTTTAATCAGTGCTAAATGCAATTTTTCTTGCTTTTGGACCCTTGCTGTCTTGCCCAGGTCAGCATTTATTCATGTTTATTGCTCTATACATTTATAGCATTATTTGCTATAAATAACCATCAGACCAGTCTTGGATCATTAAGCTGAAAGGTCTTTTCCCAATAAAACCTCAAAGATGCATAGAAAAAAGATCATCCTGTCAGTATTTTTTGTTCTGGGTTGACCACAAATATTCAATATCTGACAGGTTTTTTTCTGCTCAGCTGTAGTCTTGTTTCTCATTGTATAAATGAAATCCCATTTTCCACACAAAATTTTTGATTGGTAAATTAATCAATAGACTTCTACAGAGATAAGTACCACAATCTTGCAATTGTATTTCTGTAGCTGAGCTAAATTACCACCTAATGGAAAAGGTAGAACTTAAAACATTTAGCCTGGTATTTATTTCTAAGAGTTCTGGTTTATTCTCAGTACAGGAAAAGGGAAAGACTTAGAATTCCTGCATATTCCCCAGTTTATCAGTGACTGACAATTGAAAGTTAAATCCCAGAGGGCTGAGATAATCACATGAAAGAGGAATGTTGGTATGATATAATTTAAAGAATACCGACACCAGTGTGGAATGTCTTAATGGGGAAATATCCTCCTGATTGTGGCAGTGGAGATGGCAAAACCCTCCCAAAACTTAAGCCAGACACAAGGATTACCAAACTGAAGAAAGGGTTTGTGGCAAAAATAAAACTGAATCCTTCAGAATTCTGAGGGAAGGGGAAATCATTAAAATACTATTTGTGTTTCAGCATAATGGTTAAAGACTAAGCTTGTTTAATTCAAAATTAAATAGAAATAAATCTAAAAATTATCAGTTCAAGTGTGCTATTTTTTTGAACCAAGCATTGTTTCCAATTTCTTGGCTTAGTTTTTCATTTTGCTGGGCAAACAAAATAGGTTTTATTTCATAGTCACTCAAAATGATGCAACTCAGCTCAAAATTTTTGGGCTTGGCCAGAGAAATTTAAAAAATAAAGTATTCACACATCTGTATTTTAGATCCTGCTGGTGTAAGTGAAAAGCTCTGAGTCAAGGCTCACTTGCAGAACAATGAATGAGAATCTTCTGGACAATCCTACAGCACTTTTTCCACCTTCTGTTTGACAACAATTTAATAAAGCATGAAAATTAGTGTTTATTGATCCATGGCAACCACTCATGGCCAGAACCTCTGGGGTTTGCTGTGTGCAATAAAGGTAACCCACTGAAAACACGTTCCTTGTGTTCCAGGAGGAAATGATACCGTGACAAAACAGGTTGTGTGTCACAATTTTGTGTTGATTATTAGTGTTCAATCCAGAATCCATCCACGCTCCATCACCCACCCCATCCCCTCAGGGGATGCATTTTTGCTACAAACCCCTCCACTCTGGTCACCTGCAGAACAATCTCCCTTCCATCCCCACCTTTGCAGAGCAGCTATTTTTCTCTCTTTCTCTTAATTAAAATCCCCACGTCAGTAGCATGTATTAAATCAAGTTCCATTACAAGCCCAACTTTCAAGAGGGCATTTTTTTTGAGCAGCTCATATTTTGTCAAGCCTAATTGCTTTAGTTCTAGGCAATATTAGTTGCAGAACAGCCAGTAATAACCTTTAGTCCTGGCAAATTTTCTCTCTACCAGGACTCAATCACATAACATAAACAGCTATAAAAGGAGGCTTTTTAAAGCTTTATTCATAATGTGTAGCACATGCACATGGCAAAGTATATCAGATCACTGCACTGAATGAAATATGAGATTTAGCCATGATGTAAGCTATGCCAACGTGAAGTAAGTTGAGAGCATTAATTTGAATTTCACTACATTAGAAAAGAGGGGGAGGAAACAACACGGTGCTTTATTAGGGCAGACTTTCCCCATTTAATATTAAAAACCATTTCTTGATTTGTGCATGTAGTCGGTCATAGCAACATATGTGATGATGCAACTCAGCGTAGAAAAAGTTGTGGACAGCAGAGAATCGAGGTGTTCAATGTGAAGAAATGGATTTTCAGGATTCATGGAGAGGAAGAGGGGTTTTAAATTTTTGGTATAGCAGCAAAAATGGGCTGTAAGGACTGAAAAACCAGAATGAGAACTTAGGATGGCCCCCAGAGCAGCACATGCCCGTGGGCTGACAGAGCCCCAGCCTCAGACACGTACCTGGGAGCATTCCCGAGCTCCAGAGGCAATGGAAAAGCCACATGTTGGCCATCCCAGGCTGGCTGGGCATCCCACAGCACAATCTGAGTTATTCTCAAAAACCCCACGTGTAATTTAGGGGATGTATTTACCAAACGTCTCTGACTTAAGCCACTGATTCTGTTCATCCCCAGAGACGAGGGTACAGCCTTCAATATGGCAAAGACACTGCAAGGATTTAATACCAGCTCATTTAACACTTAATCTAGTATATTTTAAGCCAATCCACTGGGGGAACTTGCCTCTCAGACAGTGCTATGCCTGACTGGTGGTCAGGGAGAAGGACAGACTCGTCAGCCCCTCCACCACCACCACACTGCCCTCCCCTAGGAGATGGCACAGGAGTAGAGGGTGGATTTATTCCGTTCTGTGATTGCACTGCTTGTGGTTTTATTCACGTAATGAGTTACAAAAAGTAGAGAAGCAGACTGGAACTGTCTGAAACATTGCAGTACACAAGGATATTACTTTGAGAGTGAGGTAAATATGAAGCAACTCACTCAGTCTTCAAAAGAGAGGAAAGGCTGATAATGAGTTCTTTTACTGTAGTTCCATGGAGTCCAACTCAGCTAAGAGCAGCATATAATAATGAAGCTGAAGGGTGGTGATAGAACTTTCCTTGTGATTTATAAACATCCCTAAATCAAAAATACACCATTAATTTTACATTAAAAACACAAATCAAAACTACACCATTAATTTGTCTCTGCAGAGAGGCACCAAAGTGAAAACCCACGTCACTGGTTTGAGTACAAAAAGGCCAACACTCCCAAGAAACAGAATCTCCTGTAGGATTGTAACTTCTTTCACCAATAAGTTTGCACAGTTCGGGCTGAGTTTTTCTAAAAGGTAACACAATCCTTTTTCAAAGGACCCATTGCCAAGTACAATTATTTGTGAGCATTTGAGAAGTTCACAGAAACGTTATGCATACAAATTCTACTGGAGAGGTTTGAGGAAGTCTAAATTCATTAGGGAAGGCTGATCACAACTGAAAAGCAATTTGTGACTATGTCCAGCCCGTTTATGAGTGTTTTGCAAACCTTGAAGTGGAATGCTTTCTTTAGTAGTTACAAAACCTGATTGGTACGTGGCATATCGGGGTTTTTTCTATAAATACTGTACAATGTTTACACAGAAGAAAAGATATTATTACACAATTGAAAAAGTTAAATATCCAGATAATTTTCAAAATTAAATATGAATTTGTTATTCTTCATGTTAAATATTTCTACTTTTAAAAAATATGTAGCACCTAATTTCATTCTTGTCTTGTAAAAATTTAAGAATTGCTTGTTTGAAGAAAGCACTTATTAAAAAAAACCCCTTAACTTATAACATGCTAAAATCCTAAAAGTAAGAATTTTTACAAATCTTTGCTCCATAATAGAACTAAACCACTAATCACAATAGCTTGTTCATGAGAATAAGAAGGGGTGTTAAAGACACAAACCAGCTACAGACCAGCACTTTAAAAACAATTTTTCTTCCAATAAGCCTTTCCAAGATACAGATGGTGTTCATACATAACTGTGGTATAAAAGATGGTTGTAAAAAATAAGCAACAAATATTTGCTTTCTGGAAATCTTCCTAAATGAGTTCCCACAGAGATGGGGTTAATTAAATTTCATATCTCTATTAGGGGCTTCATTCTGTTTGTCAGCTGTTATTTTTATTTGTAATTATTTCTGTTTCAGAAAGCAACAATAATGCCTTTTAAAGATGATTATACAATTAAATATTAATATAATTCTGTGAATGAAACCCAGTACCCTCTCAAAGTATAGTTTTATGTTACCTAACTATACTAATATCCTGCAGAAGACTGTCAGTAGGTCGAGGATTTGTCTGCATACCAGATGACAGGACCCAACAGAGTTCAAAACTATACAAAAAGATGTGGCTTTATTTGTGTTATTTACATTGCACACTGGCTGAACTTGCAATTACAGCAAAGTTTTCTTTAGCAGAGACCACAGAGAGCGGAAACCACACTGAGCTGTGCCAAGAAAGCTGCTGCCTGCTCCAGTTAATTACTAAATGTGTTTCTCCAATGCAGTTTTATCTTTAAGGCCAATTTTCACATTAACAGCTTGGTGTTTTCTGATGCACTGCCTGTGTTACTGTCCTTGTACATGCCCCAGGTATCTCTGAGACCTGGGGTGGGGGNTGGGATGATCCTCTGGGGACAGGGGGGTGACCCTTGGGGATGGGCCTGTGCAGGGCCAGGGATTGGACTGGATGGTCCTTGGAGGTCCCTTCCAACTCAGCACACCCTGTGATTCCATAATTCTGTGACTAGGACATGCACAAGGGAGGTGAAAGCAAAAGTTTTATCCTTTCTGGCTTTCCTACACCAGCATTAGTGACTCCCATAGATCCTTCCTCACAAAATCTGACCAATCCAGCTGGGTACAGTGTAGTGCAGGTGGAGCAGGTTACTGCAGACCCACTGCAGGTTTGATGCTTGGAGTGTGATACTGGCCTCGTGTCAGACACAACCACCCGAGTTTTGCAAGTATATATTTTACTTTTCTTTATGAATGCTGAGGTGATATCCCCAGTTGTAGCTTCATTCTCTCTGTTGACATTGGCAAAATTATTCTCCTCCCTATTAGGAATAATTCCAAGGTTTAGGGCAAAAAGAAGAAACTGAAGAAACTGCAAATAATTAGAGCTGGAAAAGAAGGCAAATGATCAGCAGACACTGTTCCAATGGTACAAAACTGGAATTCAGATGCAGGCTTGGATGTTAAAAAGCCACAGAATATAAAAGTGCTTGGATTTGGACATGGATTTTTAATCCTGTTTTCTTAGTTTCCTATTTATAATGTATCAGAAAAAGGTCAGATATTTAGTCCAACCACAAAAGATACTGTGAGCACAGTACAGCAAAGTGCATAAGTGCATGTTTAAATCCTATTAACTGCTTACAGAATTTGCAATGATATCAGAGCCGTTGGCTGCATTATGGAAGAGATTAGGCATGATTGCCACAACAAAATCCCCTGTTATTCTATTTCTAAATCCGAGGTTTAATTCTGATTTTATTTTCCAAAGGCAACGAACTATTCCAATGGAGTAATGCACCAGCCTGCCTCTGATTCCAAACCTCAACCTGTAAACTCCAGCAGGCACATGAACCAGATTTTAAATGCACCTGGACACTGCTATGGAAACACAGAAATCACCAGCAGAAGCAGTGGGAAAACCTATCCTGATGGAAGAAAAATGTTACATCCAGAAGGGAATGCAGCTAGAGATACAATTGCAATAACTACAAGTGAAATGGTTCTGTAAGTAGGTATCATGTGGAAAACAAATTAGCAGAGCTTGAAAACATCTGGAATAGATATCAACAGAGAGCTCAACAATGCATTTGAAAAGCAAACAAGATTCCAGCAGAAATATCATGGAAATTAAAGACTGGAAGTAATACTTAAGTATTGAATCACAGAGGCCTCAATTCACTCACTATAAAGGATTTGTTATTTTTATTCCATTATCAGTTTGTTCTCTATATTTTGTCTAATAAAGTGATACATGAAATCAGTTGACACACTGGTGCTGAAGCACGAAAGACTGAGGAAAGGAAAGATCTTGATTAAACCAGTTTAGTTTTACTGTATTTTGTGACTATGTTACCTGCTGTCTAAGTCTACACATGTCATTTTAGCAACAATGAGCATTTCTGTCATTTTAGTAATAACAAATTGCTAAGTAACATATCAGGAAATAGAGTCAAGTCTTACAGGACCTGGTCCAAAGCCCATTTATCTCCTATTTATAACAGGGAATAAAAAATAGGGGGAAAAAAACCCAAACAACCTCCTTTCCAAAATGAACTCTGCTTACTGGAAAGATATTCAATTGAAATGTGAAAAACAGCCTGCCTCTTAAGATACACAAAATGTAGAATATGGCATTGTTCTAGGCCAGATGTTTTAAATATATGTACAAGAAAATAGCCAGTTTGGGGTTAATTTAAATGTCTTCTTGCATTGATTCATATTTTTCATAATGCATAACACAACATATTGTCTTAGTCTATAAACATCCATATATTTCTGCAATTGGAACATGAGGATTTTAGTACCAATTGCATTACCAGGGCACTATTTTAAATCTATTAAGCAGTTTGAAAAGCCAGAAAATCCCTTTCCATCACCGCAACTTCCCAGACACATTTCTCAGGAACTTCTTTACCTTTTCCTCCCAGTTGCCATTCCTCACCCAGTTCCCACCTCGAGGGGATGAGAGTCTGAAGGAACTGGTCCTTCCTCACACAGGACCTGACAAAGCCACCGTACAAACTTCTTCCTCGTTTCCCTCTATCNGGAACTTCTTTACCTTTTCCTCCCAGTTGCCATTCCTCACCCAGTTCCCACCTCGAGGGGATGAGAGTCTGAAGGAACTGGTCCTTCCTCACACAGGACCTGACAAAGCCACTGTACAAACTTCTTCCTCATTTCGCTCTGTCTTTATATTTGTTTTGGGAGCAATATTTATTTCACAGCCGTGTATAAAAACACAGAGAAGCTTCTTTTTGCCCTGACCATTCCACCGCTTGAAAACCTACAACTTGGGGGCCTGATCCCTGGGTGGGCGTTTGCATGGGAGTTGGACTCAATGATCCTGTGGGTCCCTTCCAACTCAGAATAACCTGTGAACCTGTGAACTTTTCTCCATGATCATTGAAATGGAATACACATAGATAATAGAGAACATGGTTATCTTGAACAAGCCAGAGATGCCACTGATCTCTCTTCTGTGGGAGTGGAAGGCTTAGACAAAGTCTGTAGAAGTCCTTCAGTTGAGCTACGAGGTGCAGAAAGGACCCCCTTGCTTTCTAAACTCCTGAGAGAGGAGTCTGGATGCTGCTGGATCCATCTTAGCTTCAGATTTTTTTCAATGGGTTGAATTAAAAGAATTACAGAGGTTTGATCAAATCACTTTGTCCCACATGTTTTGATGATGGCCAATCAGATATATAAATATAAAATGAGTTATTTATTATGGCAAATGAACAAGCAAATGACCTGATTTACTACACAGCATAAAAGCTAAAAACTGCTAGGATAGCATATAATAGTGTATCATGTATCAAAGACCAAAGATAACAAAAAAGAAACAACAATTAAGTAGAGATTGGTGTAAATGACCACACAAGTCATGGGCAGATCTCTCCCTTAACCCCAAGTGACCATGGAGAGCCATCCCCGCTTCAGGGGAGAAGCTGCACACGCTCCAGGGAAATCTGTGGAAGAATCTGCCATGTGGAAGTTGGACTGGGCTTTTATAGTTCCAAAGTGATGGACTGTTAGTCCCATTTCTGCAGGCCAGCCAGCAGCTCATCTGCCAAATGCCACTTCCAACAGCAGGATGTGTGTTTGCAGGTGGTGAACCAGGCTGAGTTCAGCCCAGTTCCACCCCAAAACAGTCCCCTGGCACCAGCAGCAGCTCAGCACAGAGAACTTGGCTTGTTTGATTCTCTGACTGGATTCCAGGCCAAAGCAGATAACCCTTATCAGAGCATCCTAGTCCAGCCCCAAAGAACAGAGTGTGAGCACGAACTGAGAGGTTGGAAGATCTGGGACCTGAGAGCAATGCCCTAAAGATTCTCCACCGTGCAAAGCAGGGGGGAGTCATGGGGACAGGACTGCCCACCACAGGCATCTCCTCTTCCCAGTATGGATGGTCCACCTGGAATCATCTCCCAGGAATCCTCCCTACTCTGCCATATCAGGGATTCTGAGCTTTACACAAACTAACTGTACAATGGAACTAAGTAGGTTCTAGCTTAATTATTACAAACTATAGGAATAATTGTTTTGCTTTGGGAAACAGAAAATCTCTGCTTTATTTTTGTTTAGAATGTCCAACCATCTTTTCTTTCCATCCTAATGTTTATTGTGTTGTATGTAATAAGTAATAAATATTACCTTTAATGGACAGGGTGACCAATTTTATTTTTTTCAGGTTTTTTTTGTAAAACAAAGATTTTTCACTCAAAATATCTGGCAGAGACCACAGCTTGCTTTACTGACACTTTTACATTAAAGCTGAATATAAGCTCTAAGGCAGTTGGTGCTCATGAAACACAAAGAAAGGATGGAAGAGCAGAAACATCAAGACCCCAAAACAACTTCAAAACTTCCTTTACTTTCTTGCCTTCTCAAATACCTGGGTTATCTTTTTTTGGTAATTTCTGGTCTCCATATATTTGTGCTACTTAGAGTGACTTTCCATCCTGCAAATCTGAAGCTGCAGGACAGTGTTTTATACCTAAATTCCAGAATTTTAACAGTAATTTGGCTCTGCCTCACATTTTTTTCAGTGTTTCATTTACTGCTGCTCAGCATTTTCATCAGTTGTATTCTCCATCACTGCTGAACTGGCCCCACAATTTGAAATCAATTGTTCTTTGGATTATGCCACAATGTCATGTAATTTAACTTTGAATCAGAGGCTAATCATACTCTCCAGCCCTGTGAGATAGTGGAGGTGTTTTTAGCAGAGACACAAGGAATTGCCCATTTCCTGGGCCCAGAGAACACTCTGCCACAGCAGGGAAACACTTTCAAATGAAATACTGATTTTTTGGAAACAAGGCCACTCTTTCTCTCTCAGTATTTTCCTGACACTAAATGAAGATTCTGACCCCAGGCTGGCTATGAGGAGTTTTTTCAGTTGTCCTAATGCTTTTATCACAACAGATATTAAAAAACCTGGGCTCTACATAATCAAAGTTCTTCGTTTAAACTACTGTTTACTGAACAGATTTTTTCTGCAGTTATGATTGAATCTGGCCCAAAATCCACCCAGCTAATGTTCTTCACATGCACTGCAGTCTGCCCTAACCACAAGAGTTTTCATTTAAGCTGTTTACTCCAGCTGTGGCACTTTTGGGGAGTGCAAAGGCTCAAAGAGAGGATGCACTGGACAAGGAGCTGCTGGCTGTGAGTAATCTTCGTATTGTTCATTGATAAAAATATTGGTGTGTCAAATCTCTGGGCATCATGTTCTTTACCGAGAAATAGATGTTTGAGAGAAAAGAATTATGGATGAATTAGGATCATAAAAAATCAGCCCATTAATTGCACACGGCCTCCCTGAGATTGAGGTGCAAGGGAACAGAGTCCAATTTCTCCACAGAAAATCTTTTACTTCTGCTCCTGCTTTATTTTGGTTTCACATGACAGACACAACTAATTCAGTGAAGGAGTGACCCTTAGACCTTGTTTCTTCTCCCCAGGGGAGCTCCAATCAGTCAGATTTTTCTCTGCCTTCCTCGCTACCAATGCATTTCAACTGGTTTCCCTAATTTTTTTCTGCTAATTCCCATTTCCTTCATAATCACAGGCTTTTATGTGACTTGCTGGCCAAGCGATTTTCAGGGGGGCTGTAATTGCCACAGGTCTTAAACATTAACCCTGCCAGGTGTCAGTGCTGGGACTGCTTGTGCATTTGATTAATGATACCAGAGCAAAAAAATTGGTTTTTAATTGACTGTCGTGTTTTTCTTCTTGTTCGAGTGCTCCTGAAAGACTCAGATGATCTGGAACAAAAGATCCTTGGGAAGAAAACACCTGAGATGGCACGGTGAAATACAAGAAATACAAGCTCACTTCATGAAAAGTAGAAGGTCTCAGAAGCCTGAGCTGTATTGACCATTTTCCATGTGCAGAAATCTCAGCAAGTCTGAGGCGTTCCCAACTCTGCTGCCTTGGATGGATCTCACGCCACTGGGAGGGGAGACATGACCAACAACTGGAAATACAATCTCTCATAAATAAACACACACCAACATTAAATAATAGAAACACAGAACAGCAGCATCGTGGAATAGTTTGGATCAGAAGGGACCTTTTGAAGGCCCACAATGAGCAGGGAGACCTTCAACTAGGCCAGGTAACCTTCATATTACTCACAGAGGCAACCTTGATTTATTCTGTAGCAAAAAAGGTGTTTTACTTGGCCAGGGGAAGTGACACCACAAGGCTCAGCATCACAGGAGGACAAGGAGCTCTTAATTCCCAACTTGTCTTCCAGGCTCAGTTTCCAGCCTGGGTCTGCAGCACACACAGGCCTGAGCTCTCACGTGGCAAAAAGGGTTTTTTTGGAGCCAGCAGAGAGAAAGATCCACGTACCTGTTCTTCTTTTTGAACACTTTTACTGTCAGAGAGTCAATATGAGCTGTTCAAGATGAGGATTTTCCCTCCTTCAGAAGCTAAATCATCTGAGCATCTATCAGTTACAAGAAAGCAGCTTTGGGAACTCTCCCAAGGCCATCAGTTGTAAATAAAATACAAGGTTTAGGCAAACACATCTCCACAAGCTACTGTTTGAATCATACAACTTAACAGAAGTTGTTAGAGTTGGGTTTAAGTGAATGTCTCAAGAAAAACTTCAGGCAAACCCAGAAAAATCACTCCAAAGAGCAGTGTTTTGAATCTATTAATGGTTAGAATTCTGTTGACTATGTTTGCAGCTTCTTTTTCTTTGTTAATTACATATGAGGGATGTTTCCACTAAATTGCACTGTCCTGAGTGATACAGGAATAGAGGAAAATAAGCACAGGACACGGCCCGTGGTCTTGCCCTCCTCTTTTTTAGGTGTCTCAACTCTGCCAAGTCAGGTAAACAACTCAAGCCAACAAACACAGGCTCAACTATCCAAGAGTACAAGCTGAATTAAATCAGTTGAGGTGATGTTTTTTTGAAGTTTCCCTTTTCATCAAAGCTGCTCGTGTATTTTAAATGCTTTAATGACACCTTGGAATCCCTCTCACTTCAAAAAGCAGTGGGTCTAGCTCCCACCCCTGACTTGTCTTCAGTGCTGAAAATTCACTTTTTTCATGGGTTGTTTTTGGTGTAGATAGAGAACTCAGCCTTGCAGCTGGGCTAGAAACACTCAGGATAATTCTGTAACATGTTTAGGGTTCTGGTTTAGTTGCACTCACAAATACCTCGTTAACCTCCATCTTTTCAAGACACAGTTCCTTCGAAGTCCCTCTTACTGCAAAATCATTCTCCAGTTGACAGAAATCACTCTGGAGGTATGAAGAAAACCCATCAAAACAAAACACAACCGAAGAAAGAGGGGCTGGAATGGAAGCCAGGACGCTGTTAACGATAACAAGCGCTGCGAGGGATCATTATTGTAAGTGTTTGTTTGAGATACAGTTATTATATATGGCCTAAATATTTAAGTTAGCCAAACCTCTGGTCAACTGAAACAAAACCTAGCCAGGCCAAGAAGTTGGAGCTAAACTGTTCAGGGGGATGTGGAGCTGGCATTAGCACTGGAGCAGGAACAGAGGTAGTGGGAGGCACACAAAACCACAAAAAGTGATCTCATGTCTTTAAACTGTCCAAAGAATCATAATAATAAAGGTCTAGATGAGTGTTGAGGGGACACATGCCATTTCAATGAAAATAGGAATAATTTTAAATGACGTTTTGAAACATTCCATGGAAATGTATTTGAAATGTAATATGGGGACTCCAATAAAGAATATGCTTTTAATACATTACAGATTATATGTGATCATCAGTTTAAGACTTCCCCTCAACAAGCAGGATAATTCAAGTAGACATCCAGCCTGTCTCTACAGTTTGTATTGCCATCCTTTCAAATGCAAACTCTGATGTCTCTCCACGGCTGGAGAAACACAGAGAAGGTATGGTTTTAATTTTTCAAACCCTTTTGCAAATAAGCTTAAACATTTTACAGTTAAAAGGACAGAATTTACGTTTGCTGTGTCTGGTCAGTTTTAAAATAGTATCTGTTATGAATCATGTTCACTTTTAAAGTTCATTTAACTTGGCTTATGGTTTACTTTAAAAAAAATGTTTTCAGGTATTTGAATCTGCACTCCCAGCCACTATTAGTAATAATAAAGGCGTGCAGGTTCCATCTGATGGCCTTTGTATAAACTTGGATTTCCATAGGAAAAAACAAACAGGATCCACACAGACAGTAATAAATCCCCCAGGCCTGTGCTGCTATCAGTGCCAGGAGTTTTAATCAAGGTACACCCGTTACAGCTCTTGCTGCCACCCCTAATGGGATACTACAAGGGGGAAAAAAAAAATCCCATTAACCAGAAATGCAGTGTGATTTTTGCTTTTAATCCTGAAGACCGAGTGTGCCTGTATGGTGAGAGGAAATCACAGAATAACTTTAGTGGGATTTAAGGACTCTCAGCACCTTCTAGCCCAGAGCTCCATTTTGCATCTGTTACTCAGGCTACCTGAAATTGTTGGGTAAGAGAAGAACATCCAGAAAAAGAAGAAATGCAGGATTTATATAATAATAATAATTATTAGCAGAGACTTCTACACACAATGGTGTCACCTCATCACACCCATTTTTCTTTCCCAAACTGCAAAGCTGCCCATCAGGCTGAATCTTTTTTTTATTTTTGAGGCTTCTGCATTACTCTACTTAGATCATGCCAACATTGAACCCCAAAAGTCTTCCCCATACTCCCATTTTTTTTTATACAAAGAGCAACACACAAGCCAGGGGACTTGCTGACCGTGCCAATGGATCCAAAGGAGCCATGGCATTATCACCCCCTCTGCTGCACGAAACACAAGGATGAGTCTCTGCCAAAGTCAGGTGGAGAAGCTGAGCAACAGAGGGGTCCAGAATTCAGACTGTCACAGGTTATTCTGAGTTGGAAGGGACCCACAGGATCATCCATTCTAACTCCCAAGCGAACACCCACACAGGGATTGAACCCACAAGTGTGGAACCACGGGCACACACCTTCATGGTACAACTCCAACTGTCTTTCCCTGCCACCATTATTTCAAAGGAAGAAGTAAAAGTTACAAAATCCACACACGTTTGTCCACAAACCCTTGTAATGCAAACACTTGCTTTCCACTCAGGGGTGTTCACTGACAGTTTTGACACTGGAAAACCAGTTTTCTTGTAATTACATCCGTTGCATAAATACGATAAAATATCCTTTCAAAAAGCCACCACGGGAAATCTAAACATGGATGTAATGAATAACAAAAATCACTTCTTAGCACTGCAGCTTGTAACCACAAGCTACACTTCCCTGATGCTTTCCTGATGTCCAATTTGATATGGTCTGCAGAGCAGCCCTTTATGGATACTACTAAGTTCTTAGCTCTCTTCCTCTTCTCCTTTCCATCAGAGATGGATACAACACCTTTTCCTCACAAATACCAGAGTAAGATTTTCCTGCAACTCCCAGCCTTTTCATGAGAACTTTTCCCACTCTGAAGTTCCTGACATGCACATCGACCTGTGCTGTCTAATCCAGTTTAATAAGTCCATCTCACAAATCCTAGAGTCCAGCACAAAGCTCAATTAAGGCAGAAAAGGTGACATTAAAAAAGGATCACCTAAGAAATCACCTTGCTGCCCCAGTGAGCAGCCAGGAAAGCCCTTGGTCTAGTCCTGGAGCAGACGGGCTATTAAGTCTCTTCAGGCTCCTCCAAGTCAATATGACTGAACCTCCAGTGATCAACCAGGCTTAGAGAAGGGTGAAAAGACACATCTCTGTGGTCCCATGAAGAGCACCAGCACAGTTCACCAATCACAAAAAAGGATCTTCATATCTGTGACCTACATTTTTAAACTTTATGTACTTTCTCACTGAAGTTGGACTCAATGATCTGAGAGGTCTTGTTCAACGTAAATGAATCTGATTCTATCTCTTCAACAAAAACCTGAGTGTTCACCTGCCAGGACCAATCTGGTGAGCCCCTGGTAGCTGCTGGGAACAGGAACCCCCAGGGGACACAGAGCCCAGCTCCACTATGGACACCTGTCCAGACACTGAGTGGTTATTGGGACAAAAACCCCAAAGGAACCCAAAACTTCACTAGGGCTGCATGTGTGGAGGAGAGTAGGGTAAGCCCAGCCATGCAGATGTATTTATTTCAAGGGTTATCACTCAGCAAGTCTGTGCTCTGAAGCATAATTTGCTCAAAAAAAAAGAAGAAAAAAAAAAGAAAACCTCAAGTCCACAGATGGCTGGTAATTTGCTCAAAAGTATTTCTCGTGTGCCATAATGGTGTTTAACAGCAGAACAAATGTTTACCTCAATACTGCCTTTAAAACCAAAGGTATTTATGCACTCTGGAAAACAAACCAGAGAACAGGCAATGCAATTAGCTTCATTTACTGAGTAAAACGAGGAGCCTTGCCAGACCTGCCTGAGAAATCCAGAGATTTAATGTGAATTACCAGCAGGCACCTAATAGAAGTAGGTAATGGCTAATGAATAGTCTATTCCATGCATTTAGTACTTCTTTCCATTTTAAAACTGTCTATGAATGTATTATTTACTGTCAAGTTTTATTTTCTAGAGCAGTTTCTTGAACTCTTTCACATGCAAAATACATTAGTCAGATGTGTACAGTCCTCTCACCCTGCTAAAAACAATAAGCTCCGAATTTTCCCAGAAACAAAGAAGTCGAATTATTTTATTTAAGTTTCCCAATTTGTTGAATGTTCACACCTTGTTGGCTGGACTGTTCTCAGAAAGCAAACAGAGCAGGCAGGCTCCCACAACAAAAACCTATTGAGCAAGTGTTGTTTGCACATTTCCCTCTGTTGCTCTGGAGACGACTCTGGTTCACTGTTTGGCCCATCTAGAAGTTGATTAACATGCCCAAGGAAACCCTTTCACCTCTGTTCCTGGGCCAGTCCTCCTGGAGGAATTCTGGGGCAGCATGAGAATAACCAGGCAGTGCTGCATCCGCACCCGACTCCGGCCTGGCACTTGAGGGGGTGCCAAGAACATGAAGCTCCCTGAGGAGCCTCATCTCTTCAATTAAAGAGCATTTCCCTTGGAGCACAGGGAGGTGAGCTCACCCGTGGTGATGCTGGCAGCAGTCATGGTGACTTGTTCCAGCTCCTCTTCCCAGAAGGAACAGGGCCTGGGCAGGACTACGAGCAGTGGCATGGGCATGTGGGAGACAGGTTGGTACTGACTGAGTCTAACTGAGGGCTATGGGCATCTCACTCTAAATAGCACCTTGGAGAAATAGAGAGCAGTAGATAATCCCTGCAAGTGTTCAAAGCCAGTTGGGACAGGACTTGGAACAACCTGGTCTAGTGGAAAGTGTCCCTGCCCATGGCAGGGGATGGAACGAGATGAGCTTTAAGGTCCCTTCCAACCCAAACCATTCTGTTAATTTATAATTCTATGATGCTTGATGTTGGTGCCTAAAACTTTGTCCCACCTGGACAACCATAACTCAAATATATTTGTAGAGCAGGCTGAAAATAAAGCTGAGTTTGATATTCAACATATCAAGTATCAGAAGTAAAGATGGGGATGGGCCTGTGCAGGACCAGGAGCTGGACTCGATGATCCTTGTGTGTCCCTTCCAACGCAGCATATTCTGGGATTCTATGAAGCATTCCTTGCATGCACCTGACATACCATATCCTGCCTTTGGATATGCAAATAACACTTAATACTCTTACTCCTTGTGTGGTTTAAATACACACATTCTGAACTACAGGTCTTACCATTTCCAATTCCTAGGTTATGTCAAAAAGGTTTAAAAGTAAATCTGCAGAAGAAAATTAACCCAAATTAAGTGAAATTACAGGTCAGAGTTACTATTTACTAAAAAGATAATAATACATACAAAGAAAAAAATGATTTTGACCCACAAGGACAGAATATAACCCAGCCCCCATGGACAAGAACAGCATGGAGCTCCTCAGCTCCTGTGCTGAGCACTGCAGGGTCCCCCTGGGTGCAGAGCAGAAGGGAAGGAAACCTGTTGGTGAGGATGGCGGTGGCAGTTCTGGTGAAGGAATGATGGCATCCCCTGGAGAGTGGCAGCCACAGTCCTGCTGAAGCTCTGTCTCTGCTCTGGATCCCAAGAGTGGAACCCCAGGTCCCAAAATCTGAAGATTATGTATCCCCAGGTTCAGGTGGGAATGCCCAGTACGTCCCCCGGGGCAGGAAGTGTCACGGTAGCTGGTTTAACTCTGGAAGCTGTGCGATATTTGTGCATTCTCTGATGATGTGGCTGTTTTAAGTGCCCGTGGTGCCAGTGCTACAAATGATCCATTATTATCAGTTCATCAGAAGTTACACAGAGGATGTAGAATATACAGTTTTGGTTATGCCTGTCCCTGTAACTAGGACAGTCATTATATAAGCAGAAGTTACAGGAAGATTATAAATTAATCAAAACAAATATTTCAAACCTGAGATATCAGAGAAGTGCATGCAGAAACTAACTGTTGAACTGCAGAGTGTCTCACAGATGGGCTCCTGGAATTTACAATCCACTGCCAAAGGAGGGATCAAATGCAGCACATTTCAGGTGATCAGCACAGATGTTGTGTCAAGACCTTAAAAACAAAGGGGTCCAGAGAGGATGGACATACTTCAAGAAAGAACTCTTGAAGGTGCAGGATCAGGCCTACCTGATGTGCTGAAAGATGAGCTGACAGGGAAGACGATGGGCCTGGATGGGCAAGGAGCTTTTGAAAGAGCTCGGGGAAAAACAGAGGGTGTATCACCTTTGGAAAGAGGGGGAGATAACTCAGGTAATATTTAAGAATATTGCTAGGTCACGCAGATAAAAAATTAGAGAGGCAAAAGCAGAGCTGGAGCTCAAACTGGTCACTTCTGTAAAGGATGATAAAAAATATTTTTATAAATATGTATATTAATGGCAAAAAGAGGGGCAAGGACAACCTCCACTCATTATTGGACGTGGAGTGGAACAGAGTAACTCAAGATGAGGAAAAGACAAAGGTACGTAACACCTTATTTTCTTCAATTTTAAACAGTAAGGCAGATTGTCTTCAGGACAATTGACCTCCTGAGCTGGTAGACAGAGACAGGGAGCAGCACAACCCTCCTGGAATCCAGGAGGAAGCAGTTAGAGACCTGCTGATCCACGTGGATCCTCGTAAGTCTGTGGGACCAGATGGGATCTGTCCTGGGGTGATGAGAGAGCTGGCACAGGAGCTTGTGAAGCTGCTCTCCATGATTTATGAACAATCCTGACTCACTGGAGAGGTCCCTGATGGCTGGAAACCGGTCAATGTGACTCCCATCTACAAGAAGGGCCAGAAGGAGGACCTGGGAAAGTCCAGGCCCGTCAGCCTGGCATCTGTGCCAGGCCAGGCTGTGAACAGATCATCCTGAGTACAATCACACAGCACCTCCAGGATGGCCAAGGGATCAGATCCAGCCAGCATGGATTTAGGAGGGGCAGGTCCTGCCTGACCAACATGAGCTCCTTTGATGACCAGGTAACTCACCTGATGGATCAGGGGAAGGCTGTGGATGTGTCTCTCTGGACTACACAAAAGCATTTGACACCGTGTCCCATAGTGAACTCCTGGAAAAGCTGCAGCCCAGGACTTGGACAGGGGCACTCTGGGCTGGGTTAGGAGCTGGTTGGATGGCCGAGCCCAGAGAGTGCAGGGGACTGATGTCACATCCACTTGGCATCCAGTCACTAGTGGTGTCCCCAGGGATCAGTGTTGGGCTCAATCCTGTTCAGTATCTTCACTGATGATCTGGACGAGGGAACTGAATCCACCATCAGTAAGTCTGCAGATGATACCAAGTTGGGAGGGAGTGTTGATTTGTTAGAGGGTAGGAGGGCTCTGCAGAGGGACCTGGACAGGTTGGGCAGAATTCAGGAGCAAGGGATTTAACAGGAAGTGCTGAGTTCTGCACTTCGGCCACAACAACCCCCTGCAGCAGCACAGCCTGGGACAGAGGGACTGGAGAGCAGCCAGGCAGAAAGGGACCTGGGGGTGCTGAGGGACAGCAGGATGAACATGAGCCAGAGTGTGCCCAGGTGGCCCAGAAGGCCAATGGCACCTGGCCTGGATCAGGAACAGTGTGGGCAGCAGGAGCAGGGAAGGGATTCTGCCCCTGTCCTCGGCTCTGGTGAGGCCACACCTCGAGTGCTGTGTCCAGTTCTGGGCCCTCAGTTCAGGGAAGATGTTGAGATGCTCAGTCATGTCCAGAGAAGGGCAACGATGCTGGGGGAGGGACGGGAGCACAATTCCTGTGAGGAGCAGCTGAGAGAGCTGGGGGTGTTCAGCCTGGAGCAGAGGAGGCTCAGGGGGGACACTGTCACTCTCTACAACCCCTGACAGGAGGGTGTAGCTCGGTGGGGGTCAGTTTCTTCTCCCATATAACCAGTGAAAGAATGAGAGGACTCAGTCTGAGGCTGTACCAGGGGAAGTTCAGACTGTATATCAGGAAAAAGTTCTTCCCAGAGAGAGTGATTGGTCATTGGAATGGTCTGCCCAGGGAGGTGGTGGAGTCACCATCCCTGGAAGTGTTTAAAAAGAGACTGGACGTGGCACTGAGTGCCAGGGTTTAGTTGATGAGATGGCCTTAGACTCGATCTCAAGAGTCTTTTCCAGCCTAGTTAATTCTGTCATTCTGTGACCCGTCAAGTTTTTCCCACCCACTGCAGCACCACTTCACTTCACAGAGAGGATACCTCAGATCACGAGCCAGCAAGCAGGTGCTTCACAATGAAATGGTTAAGTTGGACATCTCAGATGTGTCCTTGGTTGTCCACTGAAGAGCTGCCAGTGGCATTCCAAGGGCGTTTGGGAACTCAATGAACATGTGCAATTTTGGACACACAAGATGCTCCTCTCCCGCCCTCTCAGAGTAAAGCCATGTCACCAGGCTGTCCTTTTGGCTGAAGAGCATCTTTGTGGTCCTCACTCTGCAACACTTGGATGGGTCATTCAACCCCAGTCCGCTCCAGCCTCCCTCCTTATGCAATGACATTAATGTTTCCACGTCACTCACATTTAGTAGGGCCTCCCCAACTGGCAGTGATGTGCCCCATGGAATGTCTGCAATAACAAATCCCTCATGCAGCTGACTGCTTTGGTAGGAGCACAGATCAGGTGTTTAATGCTGTCTGAGGTGCATCCACCTCACTGAGCTGGAATCTGAGTAAGTGGAAACTTTCCCATGTCAGTTTAAGTTGCCTCCTTACCTGCACATACACCCACATTAAGCAACAACGATGGCAAATTCCTGACAAGTTGTTACTGGAGCACTCAAGAAACAATGATTGAATTAAGAGGAAGATTTCAATCATAAAATCACAGAGTGGTTTGGATTGAAAGGGGTCTTAAAGATCATCTTGTTCCAACACCCAGCCATGGGCAGGGAATCTAATCACAGACTTCTGAGAGTCTGTTTTCCAAGATAAGGGTTAAAAAGAACCAAACACACTTAATGGATTTTTATGCATTTTCTATTTTCTAAGAGATTTAAGGACTGATCTCAACAAAACAGTGCCTGTATCAGTACAGAATAATGAACTCATTATTACTGAGATAAAAACATTGAATAAATTCATTGGCAATGCTCGTATTTCTCTGTAATAAAGGACTCCCATCCACACTAAACATTTCTAAAGGAAATAGGAGGTTGTTTCACAAACGCTGGAGGTAATGTCTGCAGACAAGCTCTTTCCTGTCTGGGTTCTCTGGTGCTAACCAGGCAGTGCATTCACATAGTGGGTTCCTTTTAATTGAGGTGCTTAATACAAATTCTCTCCTCTTTCCTAGCATTTACTGAAGAGGAAAGGGACATATGAACATAAATATTGAAATTGTGCTTCATGTAACTAGAGCAACACTGTGTTGCGTGCTGGAGGTTTAATCTCTGCTGCATGATACTGCTCAGTGGTCATTTTTTCCCTAAGAACTGTACAGAGAGCAAGTCTGACCAAGATGCAAAAAGTTGCATGACTGCAAATTATAATTTAGCATTGAAAGAGCTCCTGTTATTATTATTAAATTATTATGATCTAAAAATCACAGAATCATATTGCAAGAGGTTGCCTAGTCTCATTCTCATGCTATTGTACCAGTCTACTATGAGTCATATGCATAGGGATCAGCACTCCTGCATCATTCCTGATGGAGGCATGTTTAGCTTCCCATCAAATACCTCTAATGGTAGAGATCCCCCATAAACCTTATGATTTCAACAACCACATTATTCAGGGGCCATAAACCCTCTTCCCTGCAGTAACTCCAGGCCACTGTAGCTCATCATGTCTGCCAGAAATGCAGAAAATACATTTCTCTTCTTCCTTGCAGTTTTCCCTCAAGTGTCTTCTTCTCTAAGCAACTCCTGCTCTCTCCTTGTACTTGAGGTTTCTAGATTTCCAGTCACTCCCACTGATGCCCCCTGGACTGCACACAAAGAGGCTTGGTACCCAAAACTGGTCATGATACTCCAGTTAAGGTCTTTGCCTTCCACCAACTCAGTAGAGAGGAAAGACAGTATCACACATGTCCCTGGCTGTGGTTCTGCTGATCCATTTTATTGCAATGTTTGTATTTTCACAACAATAAGTCGTTGATAATTCACATTCAATCAAAGCAGATCACAGGTGCTTTTTTGCAGGCTGGGGCTTAGCCCATGTATTGCCATGAGGCATTCAACAGTTTTTTGTCTGTTCAGTAGAGGCAAAATAAAATAACCAAACCCCATATCTGCTATTTGTCAAGACAATTTCAGATTCTGAGCTTGTCCTCCAGCATATTTGTGGATCTCCAGTGCCTTTTTTTCAAATCTCTTTTACTTCCAAACAAACCAACTTTGTGTGGCCCACTCAGCATCCCTCCCACTCTGACAGGGAATTCACAATAGCTGCTCTCTGCAACTGGGTTTCCAGGCACCAGTTTCCAGTCTGTGCCCCTCCCAGAGTATTTTCCATACTACTATCATTTAATGGTTTATGAAGATAACATATAAAAATCCTTCAAAAGCTTTACCAAAGTCTAGATGTGACACCAGCTGTGGGTTCAAAAATATTGAGTTAAATTTTTTATCCCTGCAATAGACACCAGGTAAGAACTGAAAGGTACTCAGCAGAGTTGAGTGTGGAGCTCAGTGCCATGGTCTGGATGGTGGGAGGCTTGGATGGATGGAGCGTGGTGCCCGTGGTTCCAGGGTTGTGGGGCTGATCCCTGGGTGGGCGTTCACTTGGGAGTTGGACTTGATGATCCTGTGGGTCCCTTCCAGCTCAGAATAACCTGTGAACCTGTGAAGCTGAACTCAGAAACAGCTCCAGGCCCAGGGTTTGCATCAGCCAACTCAGATATGAGGAGAAGTCTGTGTTCCCCAAAGCTTTTCCTCAAAAACAGAGAATTTGGTTTGCTAAAAGGCACTATCCCAGCTCCTCTCAATTTGCCTCCAGGACAAGACCCAGGAATCCTGAATCATTCCCACTTTGCTTGGTTTGTATTTTCTCTTCTGACCAAGAAAGACTGTGGGACTGCAGGTTATCCCTGGTATCCCACCTTGGAGTTTAACAGCATTACAACATCCCAAAGCTACATTGAATCTAACTTGCACCACTGAGAGCACTTCAGTGCATTACAGTTCATTCTCAGGTTCCAAAGTCGTGCAAAAATAGTCACTCACTTCTCCCTCGTCGTGCAAAACACACCTTTGTAAGGAACTAATAGCACTTCACACTTTTCCAAAATGTTTACTAAACTTACTCATCATTGAACTGCTGCATGAAGCAGAGATGGAAGTTAATTCCAACCCAAGCCATTCTACGATTCCATGATTCCATGAATAACATCTGAACTGCAGCTCGTGTAACATAAAGTGCTTCAGCACAGCAGTAAGGAGGGAATTCTTCAAGGAAATCCAAGAGGGGAAAGCTCCATTTTCTAAAAAGGCAGCATTTATTAAACTTGACTATAAAACAGGAATGTACATCACCATCAAACAAATAAAGGAAACAGAAACCCCACATTTTTCGGGGATCTCTTCTCCAAATGACCAAAAAATGTTTTATTTCCAGTTTATTCACTCATATGCTTCATAGTCAAGGGAAGATTTAAGCACCTAGTAAAATCTTCCACTACCAGACATAAAAATTTTAAATCCAAGGATGAAATCCTGACCTTGCAGAAGCTGAGTAGTGAAAATTTCTTGTGTGTACATGTAGGGAAAATCTTAAAATGTTTTCTCTAAACTCATGTTTTATTTTAAAACTTCCAGAAAATTGATATGTCTTCAGAGAAAAAAATAACCCTGAAACTTCCCCTTTTGGAAGAAGCAGGAACATCTTGCTATGGTACAAACACAACACATTTCTTCTTATGTGCTTGTTGAAATACTTTACTTTTGAGTTCCTTGGTACAAAGATGCTGTATTTTGGTGTTGGCAAATCACATATTTTCTCACCCAGTTCTTGGCAATCAGCAACAACAGCCATGACAGAAAAATTACTGAGAAAAAAGTAATTTGTCCCTCAGATTTCCCACCAAAATTCTTGCATCTTCTTTCAAGCATTGTAAGAGATCTCAGTGTATCTCCATTAAATTTATTCCTGGATTTACTCCTGAGTGTGGAGACCCCACTGTGGGGAGTGTGGAGAAGTGGGATGGGCTGAATTCCACAAGAGACTTTGCTGGTTACAACTCCCTGAGGGGAGGTTGCAGTCAGGTGGGTGTGAATCTCTTCTCTCAGGCTGCAGCACCAGAACAAGAGGACATGGCCTTAAACTACACTAAGGGAGGTTTAGATTGGATGTTAGGAAGAGTTTTTTCCCAGAGAGAGTGATCCCTCGGTGGAATGGTCTGCCCAGGGAGGTGGTGGAGTCGCCATCCCTGGAGGTGTTTAAGGTCAGACTGGATGAGAAGCTCAGTGACATGGTCTGGATGGTGGGAGGCTTGGATGGATGGAGCGTGGTGCCCATGGTTCCAGGGTTTTGGACCCGATCCTGGGGTGGGCGTTCACTTGGGAGTTGGACTCGATGATCCTGTGGGTCCCTTCCAACTCAGAATAACCTGTGAACCTGTGAATCATAACTGTTGCAGGCAGTGTGGGCACCTCATAATGCCAAAGACTGCAAGAACTACTCTTGAAAATGGAGGATTTCTATTATTCTCATACATGGTTGCTCTATGTATGCTTTGGTCACCCATTCCTGTGTCAGGTTTTATAGACCTCCATTCTCTTTGATCCCACAGGTAGGACATGAAAAGGTCTGCACTCCTCAACATCTGGATGCCAAATTAGGTGAAATTGGAACATTGTGAATTGGACACCTCCTGTGTCAGAACCTCTTCTCCCTTCTCATGCTTTCAGGGCCAGTCAGTCCAGTTTAAAATAAAATTAACATCTCAACGTGAGGAACATTCTACTCTGTTACTCAGTCTGGTAGTTAAAATTAATCAATGGTGTGAATAGTTCCACAGCTCCAAATTTCACAAATGCAGCAGCAAAAATCCCTGACCCTGAACTTCACCCACAGCTGAGACAGTGGAACAAGGCAGCACTTCACCCACATGCTCTGAAGAAATTTCTATAACCTGTACTAAAGGCTTTTCATCTCCTGCCCCTTTTACAAACTCTTGGAAACCTCAGTCACCTGCAAAGTCCAATTTTGCTGCTCAGTCTCCAACACTGCCATGTCAGGTGTCTCTCCATGAGATGGGACAACTGGATTTCTGCTTCCAGAGTGCCATGAGAATGGAGAGGGGGATTCTGACTCCCTTGTACCCCTTCCAACCCCTTTTTAATATCCATCAGAGGGTATTGTAGCTGCATCACTTGGGCAGCACCCCAGAAAGGCTGTGATGTCACCTCTGGTGCACAAAGAACTCACTGCACTACTGAGCAAAACTTCATTCCACCCACATGCCCATATTTATTTAATTGTTTAGCATTCTCTAAGGAGACAGGGGCAGTTCCAGGTAGAGAAAAGAGCTGTGAGAGCACAGGTGTCAGCACAGCACCTGTCAGTGTTTTGTGGGTGGAGCATATTTAAGGTGCAATAAATGGCAGCAGATTTCAGCTTATATGACAGCAAATGATGCCTCAGGACTGTATTTTTAATGCAAATTCATTATCATAGATACGAGTCTTGATATATTCATAGAAAATGCAAAGCAGACCCAGACTGGAGGCTGAGAGGTGTGTGGAACATGATCTGCAGGCAAGATACATAATGTTTATCTGGTTGTTTTATTTAATAAATGGATAAATAATTTAAATTCCTACAACAAGCCCCAAAAGTAAAAGAATTCCTTGTTTTCCTAGTCACTGAAATCTGCTGTTAATCAGATATAAGGTTATATAGAAAATCCATGGAATTTCAGAAGACACAAATGGCTCATTCAAAATGGAAATTTTGAAATTCATAAATTTGAAGGGAGCACCTTATCTCAAAGCAATGCAGAACCACAAAATGAGATTTGAGTAAATATCCATCTTGGGTTACATAGGGATAAAAAAAAAGAGATTTGTGACGTAAAAAAGATATACAATAAAATGTTAAAACTCAAAGTGTTCTTCCACCCACTTATCACATACACAAATGCATTTCCATTTATTTTAAATTTGTAGATATTTTGTATGTGGGTGTTGCTCCATTCTGACTTAAGAACTGGACGTTTTGCTAACACAGAACTTTCCACACTGCTCTGAAAACACAAAGCGAGTGTGAAACACTGGCCAACATTACAGATGATCAAAGTAATTGGATGCTTCATCAAAACACAGATATTTCATTATATAGAAGTCACTCTAGCTGGATCCAAACCAACTGAACTCAAAGGAAGTTTTTTATTAATGACAATCATTCCTTTTATTAAAACAGAGGGTTTGGACAAGATTTCAAATAAAACACAGTTTTAAAACACAGAGATCATCTAGAGGCTTTTGATGGCCCCGTAATCCGCTTTTACACAGGTCAAAAGGGAATTCACCAAGATCTAAACATATTTAAATCTTAATGATATGGATCACAATATTTTTATGGTCTGCCTAAGGCATAGTGTTTCTTTTAATTGAGCTATGGGAGGAAAACCTGACATGAAAAATATCTGCTGCTTCAGCATTAACACAGAATAGTAGTAAAAAAAGGGATAGTAATGAGCAAGAATAGTAATAAGCAAAATTTTTACCAGGTTACAGTCATTAGGCTGCACTAGGACAAATTACCTATAATTTGGCAGAACATAAATATCATCATGCAGAAAAGTACATTGTAGGAGTCTCTACCATGTGCTTCTGCTATATACTTTTATTATAGATTTACACTTCTATTGAAGCTTTTGCTGCCTGTTATCTTCACCTTGTAATGAACCTGCTACTGCTGCTTAGTTCCGTGGATGTCACTGACCTCAACAGAAAATCTCTTGTCCATTGCAGAGATGAGGATACCACGGATTGCTGCTCTCCAAGATACAGTAAAATGGATAATTGTGTGAGAGGAGCAGATCAATGAGAAACTCTGGTTCAGGCACAAAAATCTGGATACTCACAAGTGATGGGAAGCAAATTTGGAGAAAAGGACATGACAGGTAAACTGAGTTTGCTAAAATTGCTTGAATATGACAGTTGCTCTTCTAAATTTATAGAAGTGCCACTGGATGCTACTGCAATCTGAGTCTCCTTTCCCCCTGGAAAAATTCCTGCACACAACTTGTGTTCAGTGTCTACATGGAACATCAAGTGGTCAGTTTTACAAACCAATGAAGTAATTAATGGCAGGATGGTGTCAGCCTCAAAAAACCAGCAAATTGCACTCAAAGTTCCACAGGCAGAAGTTCGTTATTAAAGGATAAAATGCCATAATTCCTTTGTTTCTGCAAAAAGAGGGAGAAAAGACATTCTGCTTAACCCAGAAAAATAAGCCTTATACAAACAAAGCAATCCCAGATGTGCCTCTCAGATGTCACACAGTGTAACACTTCCACTTCATTCTGTGCTCACAAATACCTCAACAGCAAACACAGCACAGGAAAACACCTACATCATACTGGGCCATTTCAGAAAAAAAATAATTTTCCTTCCAGTCAACAGAAATATCCAACACTTTTCTGTAATTATATCCAATGTTTCCTTTAGCATAGCACCCTATTTGTTAATGATAGAAAGTATTTTTCCACAATTCTTTCTGGATTTCCATCCTAGTCTTGCCTCATTCAGTAAAATGCAAATTGTGGGCCTTACCCTTCTAAAAAGAACTGAAAAATTACATACTTACTCATTATTTATTTGACATAATTTATTGACCTGATTTCATCTCTGGCCTCCCTTGTTTGCTGTGAAATGAGCCTGAAATAGTTTTTTTAAGCCTTTATTTCAGCCAGCAAATGGACAAAAATTGTCTTAAGAGATCTTGACTGCAGAAAGAAAGCACATTTATGACTCAAAGCCAGTGGCAGCCATTCCTCTGATCCCCCTCTGTGTCTTACTTTCCATTCTCTCCTGAACGCTGCAATCACAGGGAGGCAAATATCAGTCCCTGATACTTGCATTGTTATCTTTACAACATTTTTCTACTTCAAAAATTTGATATATTTTTTAAAAAATCCAAATATTAGGAAGTGTGATGAAATGCTGTTAAGCACTGCTCAAAACTTACATAGAGGAATGCAAAATCAATCAATTCAAATCCCTGCAGCCATTATCCCAAGGGGTGCTGGGTGCAGACTTCACTTCTCATCATCAGGAAGAAGAGACTGAGGGCAGAACTCCCCAGGGTCTGCAGCTCCTCCCAAGGGACAGCTCCAGTCTCTGCTCCGTGTGACAGTGACAGGACCTGAGGGAATGGCCTGGAGTTGTGTCAGGGCAGGGTGAGGTTGGATATTAGGAAAAACTTCTTCCCCCAGAGGGTGGTTGGGCACTGAACAGGCTCCCCAGGAGCTGATCACAGCACCAAGGCTGCCAGAGCTCCTGGAAAATTTGGACAATATTCTCCGGGACAGTGTTGGGGTGTCCTGTGCTGGGCCAGGAGTTGGACTCTGATCCCTGTGGGTCCTTCCAACTCAGGATTTTCTGTGATTCTATGAAAATACTGAGGTCTCATTTTTACATTTACAGATTCCCGTTTCTGTCTTCCCTTTAACCTCCAGTATTTGTCATATTTTAAGTGTGTTGCTCAGTCACACCCGTTGATGGATCTCATCCACTGTAAGTTTGTCAAAATCATGAGCCAGAGATTTTTTATAAGTCATCAATTTCCTCCTGGCTTTGGGGAGGATAAGTGAGTTTGGCATCAGCACAAGGTGAAGGTTCCTACGGGCACTATGACCTTGACGTGAGCACAGGTGAACACACAAAACCTGACAGAACAACAGTTACTTAATGACAGGCTCCTGACATGACATTTAAGCACCTAATTAAGACTCCTCACTTACAAGACGTGCTCAGGAACCAGCAGTTTCTGAGTTGCCTGAAGTTCAACTTCACACTCTTCTTTTTGATCTGAATTCAGCCACACACAACCAGATTGTGCTGATAAATAAAAGAAATTGCTTTTAATGATAGGGCTGGCAGGAGGCTGTAATTAATCACAGTCCCTGGGCAAGGGAGAAGGTGCTGCTGTGAAGTCCCTGGAGCAAAGCTGCCAGGGAACTCTGAGCTCCAGAACTTGCCTAACCCAAACACTACATGGATGTAAGAATAGAAACAGAACAATGTGAGGGATTATGGAGCTGAAAGTCATTTCACAACTGGTAGAATTTATTTCAGATCTCACAGAATCACAGAGATGAGGAGTGAGAAGGGATCCACAAGGATCATCGAGCCCAACATTGAGCCCTGCAAAGGGCACCTGCTTCATAACTGGGATGTGAATCCATTTTCTTTTTACAAATGCCTCCCCAATAACATATAATTATCCCCTTAAAGGATACAAACAAATCCTGAAGCAAACAAAACCCCACAATGTACCACTTAACATCATGTGACAAGAAAACTCTTAAGACCACGGGACCTATTTCCTCCTCCCTGTCAGGAATTTGTGGGCACTGACAGTCCTGCTCAATTTTACTGAGCATTACACAATTCCAAACACTTTTTGGATCACTTAATGGATTAAAATCTGTCAGCCTTTAGCCAAAAAAAAGAAGAAGAAAAGAAAAGAGGAAGAAAAGAGAAAGAAAAGGAAAGACGTGTCAAGTGACACATTAGAAGCACTGTATTGTTGCTAAGTACTTAAAGCAGGTTCACCTTGACAGTCTGTCACAACGTAATGGGATGTTCTGTCACACAGGAATCACCCAACACCCTCCTCACAAAGGAGAAACCCTGAATTCGAAGGAACATGACAAGTCATGATTTGCCTCAATCCTCCCAAACATGCCGATGTGGAATGCAGAAGAGAAAGCCAAGAAGGAAGAGATGAAAGTTTAAGGCAACAACGCGGCGTTTCAAGACAGCACGTGTTTTTCTCTGGGGTGCTTGATGGACATGGCATGACTAAACAGCTAAATATGAGGTTAATTAAAAACAAACAGTTCCTTTTTACAAAGTATATTATTGACCAAAAATGTTATTTTCTCAGGAGCTTGTTACTCGAGCATTATTGATGTGATTGAGCATTATTAGCATGTCAGTCACCTGCAGGTTATTTTTATAACCTTGTGCATGTTGTTTTATTGCAACATATACAGATAGAAAAGTAGATACACACAGTAGAGAGCACAGGAATTCATAATCTCTAGCAACAATATCTGTTTTGTAGTGTCTGGGGCCACAAGAAAGATATAGGAGGGCTTTTTCCACTGCAGCAAACACAGGAATTGGATAATCACCTCTTTTAGCATTGTTGGTTTGCTCCCGTGACCTCCTACAGCCAGGGTTGGTCAGTCCTCAAGGCCAAAGATGAGCTCATTGCCACATCTGCACTGCCCAGTGTGACACACAAGTCACAGCGGCTGCACATTATCTACAGGGATAGGGAGGAATGAAAACCCGCTCCCCAGAGCTCTTTCCAACAGAAACACCAGCAGTGACAGAGCAAGTTTCTCTATTTAATTGCCATGGAGCACACTGAAGAGTTCCTTGGCTCCCCTCAGTCAAGAGATGAAGGGGTTGCTGCTGCCAAAAACAGGCTGGAACAATTGATATAAAGAAATATCATCATGAACTCCAGCTATTCCCATTACCTGGGTGATACACAATGAGTATAAATACCCCAAAATACTCTGTTTTCAGTGCACAGTACAAATTAATGCTGATAATGGTGACACTGTACAAAACATATTTTCATTATTTACTATCTGGAAAACAAGAAAGTAGTAAATGTCTGGATCAGTTTCCAGGGTTGCCTGAACCTTTTTCCCCATTCAAATTATTCCATTTGATTTTTAGTGAAGGAAATGAACTGTATTTTTTGTTCTTTACTTGAGGCAGCCAAAAAATCACTGTCAAATTCAAAGAACTGTGAAAGGCTGAAACACTGAAAATCATAAGCCAACCCAAGACCTTTCTGTAAAGTGACACCCATCCATTAAAATGCCCGTTGGGCATTCACTGGATCCAGCACAAAAAGGGACATGGAAGCAACGTGACTGTTTTCAATTTCAACATTTCTTTGTCTTTTGTCTGTCATGAAAATGAATAAACCACAGCGAGATGACAGTTCCTTGAAACTCAGCATCAAGTGGGACAGTACAGAAAGAAATAAGACAAATTATTTCCTTCTATGAAAACATGTAACCAAGGGATTTGTCAAGCCACTACCATGGTTGCAAAGTTCTTATTTCCTTTTGGCCCTCTATAAAGTTCAAACATCCTGTGAAGATCCAATATTTATTTGTGTCATGAAGCAAAAAATTTTTTTTATTTTAACTCTTTTTTTTTTTTTTCAGAGCTTGGTTCTTAAAAACAAAGTTGAAGAATCCTGAAAGAGGATCCTGAAAAATGACCTACGAAGTAGCGCTCTACAAGAAAAACAATTGTTACCTGAAACCTTTACCTCAACGGATTTGTATCAGTAGGTTCCCATGAAACCATTCAATGCATTTTGGCTGAATTAGTCAAATAAAACTGTAATCCAATTAAATTATTTTTGTTTTTAAATTTAAGGAACTTTCTGCAGGTGGCTTCCTGGGCCAGCAGACTGCTGGGGGCTACTTCCATCACAAGCCCAGTAAGTCTAATGTTAACAAATATGACTGAACTACAGGGCTTAGGGCCTGCTCTTAAAGAAAAAAAGAGGGAAAGCCCAAACTATTTGAAACACAGTGATAAAAGGGAATCCAAACGCAAGCTGTCCACCAAGTGTCATCTTTACTGAAATAAAATTTAAGGTCTGGTTCCTTGAGTTATTCCATGGCTTGTAGCATCACCACACAAGATCACTGTCACTATTGTGTCAGCTCAACAGCTCCTACAACAGTCAGTTGTCACAACTATCAGCTCAACAGTTACTGCAGGAATGAGCAGAAGAAAAAAAAAGAAAATATGAACATTGTATTTGCCTGTATTCCTTTCAGAAAAAGAATAGCCTTCAGACAGAACTCAAAAGTGGACCCAAGACTACAGAGACTGAGAAAATGGTATTTTTAGGTTAACACAAAGATGTAAGTCGCCTCCTGCACCCCACATGGCTTTACTCAGTGGGTCAGTAACAACATTAAAGGCAAAGCTTCTCCTTCCCTTTGCTGGCCAAGGACAACTAATCCTACAGCTTCCTCAGGGCATCTCCTCACTCACACTCTGGTCTGTAAATAAAAAGGAGGAGCAGAACAGGACAAAACAACAAATAAAAACCACCTTGGCCCTTCTGTGGTACTTCGGTCAACCAAGAGGAAAAACCAGAGTCATCCTCCCATAGTGAGCCTGTCAGGACAGGGATCCTTTGGGAGCTTCTGGAAGTCAACACCACCTTCAGCAGGTTGGGAAAACTTCTCTATTTTCCCCTCATGAAGCTTTGATCCCTAGAACCCCCAAAGAGATGCCCTACTACACAGATGCTCCACGGTGGTGCCCACACAGTTGCAGTGGTTGCTCACATCAACCCCATTTTCATGAGGCTGCTTTTTGCATGATTCCTGTTCTGTCCTGGCCACCACTATCCCATCCACTCTTGTTACATTTAATTTGCACACATGTGCCTTAAGAGAAGATGGCACTCCAGTGAAATGGCAAACATCTCACACAGCACAAGAACAAGTAAATTTAGAAACGCCAGAAACTCTATTTTCAGAAAGCAGAGGCAAAGTGGGTACAGAGCAGGAGCCTTGGGCCACAATTTGAAATCCAAATCCCCAGGAGCATGTAAAATTCAGTGTACTATTGTTCTGAAATGTATGGCACAGTTACTTGGCTCCTGCTGTATTTGGAGGCTCTGGAATGGATGGGATTAACCTGGGACTGGATGAAGAAAAGATGGTTAATGATCATAGTCTGTGCACAGTCAATACAAATGAAAACATCAGTAGATGACCTGATGCAAGTCAAAACACTGGGCAGTCATGTCTTTGGACACACCAAGGGAAATAAAAGAATAAAAAAACAATCTCTCATGGTTTTGGCTCAAAGCAAATACATATATTTGATTTTATTCTTTGCAGCTCTGTCTCTATATCAAACTTAAGATGATGAAACACTGTATATAGATAAAAACTGTCCTGACACCTCAAACACTCGTTGGTTATGGAGGCTGCAAAGGCCTAAACTCACTGTGGCACAAGATTTTTTGTTGTCACTAATATTCTGTAAAGTCTCATCCCCTCATCCTGTTAAGCCCTACTACAGCTTTGCCCATGCTCTTCTTCCCGCATCAGCGGTTTCTGTGTCTTTGTGGGAAGCTGGGATGTGCTGGCAGTCACTTTGGAGAGCTGGCACCAACACCTGTGGGAAGGACAAGGTGGGGACTTGGATCTGGAGGGAAGGAAAGAATAGGAAAGGCTCTTTGACTCATTTCATACTGTAATTCCACAGTTACTGTCTATGAGGAAACCACAAGGACTCTACGACTCCTGAAGAGAGGTTGGAAAAGCCTTGACAAGGTTCTCCCAGTATTTCCACTCAGGAGCCCTGAGAAATGTGGCCCAGTGGTAGGTGCTCCTGCCCACAGCAGGGAGTTGGTACTGGAAGATCTTTAAAATCCCTTCCAACACAAATCATTCTGTGATTCTGAAGTTATAAATAACCAAACTGCCTTTGAGTGCACACGATTGAATTTACAAAGTCATGGATGAGATAAATTTTTTGCTATCCCAAGACATTTTTTGGTTTTCAATCAGCTGCTCTAGGTCTTGGGAAGTTCTTGGAAGTATGTCCATCCTTTCCACTGGGCATGAACAAGACATCTTACAAGCATTAAATGACAATTCCCTCCAGTGCTCAGTTTCCCACAGGTGTCCTACCCAGCTCTCTGCACTATTTCTTTGCTTAGATTTCCCTTCCAGAGAAAGAAATGAATAAAAGCAATTTTGTATTTCCCTGGATTGCTGAGAGGATAAATGCATTGTGCATGTAAAGTTATTTGATTATTGAATAAATTTGGATCACAAGAATCCCAGTGATATTTATTTATACATGAAGGAATGAAACAGAAAGGGATGTTCAGGGCAAATTTTGACTGACAGAGAGACTTCAAAACTAAAACAGTTTTCAGAGTGCAAGGAGCTCCTATTGCTCTTCAGAAGATCTTTAGACCTCAAAAATCCAGTATTTCTTTACTCACTGTAGGAACTTCCAATGCAGGTGCCAATATGAGCAGATGGTTGACACCATATCACCCAGCACCACCTTCCTCCTCCTCTCATACAGAGCCACAGAAACATAGAAATTTTACATCCTTTTTTGCTGAAGGATTCCTGAATTCAGATGTTCCTCATGAAAGGAATTAGATTTTGTAAAAGATTAAGTAAAGAGCTTCTATCAAATATCTACTTCAAACAAGAAAACAGAACAAGATATTGGCACATTTTCAAAGTTTATCCAATTGATATTAAAATTAAATTCCTGCATCAAAGAGCAAATACAGGAAAGGTAAAAAAAATCTAATATCATCTAAGAGTAAATACCTTTGAAATAGCATTTGGAACACCCATCAGGGTAGAGAAAATACGCAAAAAAAAGACAGAAAGAGGAAATACATTGGCATATTTCCATTTGTGCATGTATTTTCCTGCTGGGTTTATACAATTGCTGTAACTGAATGAAATTAATTTGAGGATCAAAACTCTGCCACATTAAAAAAAAATAATACTAATAAGCTGCAGCTCATAGTTCTGCAGCTGTTTCGAAGGTATCACTTTTTCATTCTGAAGTTTTCAACAGCTGTGACTCATAAACCATAAACAGGACCAAGAGGTTCTAAATGACACATGATTTATGATGTGTTTGTATCTCTCTGTACAAAAACATTCATTCTTTACATATAGGCTTAATGTGCTGGACACAGCAAGCAGGAGTCTTATATGAAAGGAAATCAGTGATGCAACTACGACACCTGGCCATGAACTTCAGCTGAACCAGCAGGTTCTCTTTGGTGTCCTAATTAATTTTTTAATGCTGAATTTGAATGAGAATGAACTGTCTGTATTGTCTTGTGGATTTACACAGTATACACTCCTTTTTTTTTTTAGATTGAGACACAATATTCCAAGATTGTGCTCTATGTCTGATCACATTACATTCCACGACTATTTTCTTACTGGAATATTTTTAAGCTAATGAATACATATTGGCCATTGACAGTATTCCTCATTTCCCCCCTCCTAAAGCAAAAGACAGAGCAAAGCGGTTTCAACAACTTGCACCAAAGTTCCTCAGATAACTTCACGTTATTGTTTCCTGTCATCACTGCAGGACAGGAGTAAATGCAGGGGTTTGCAAGCTAGACTGGGATTTCCTGAGTGAAAAAAAATTACCCAGAACAAAAAAATGCTCAATCACACGAGACATGGAAGGTGTAAAAACGTCATCATGTGCAGTGCCCATAATCCTGCAGACACAGGTCAGATAACCCTCACTGGCATAAAAGAACTCCCTGTCCAGGAATGTTACATCTGTATGGCAGAACAGCCAGAAATAGTCAAAACAACAGTGTAAAAAAAAAGGTAAATAATCAGATGCACACAATTCTATTTATTGTATCTAAAGGATTAGTTACTGCTCATGGTTCACAGGTTCACAGGTTATTCTGAGCTGGAAGGGACCCACAGGATCATCGAGTCCAACTCCCAAGCGAACGCCCACCCAGGGATCAAACCCACAACCCTGGAACCACGGGCACCACACTCCATTCATCCAAGCCTCCCACCATCCAGACCATGTCACTGAGCTCCTCATCCAGTCTGACCTTAAACACCTCCAGGGACGGCGACTCCACCCCCTCCCTGGGCAGATCATTCCACTGAGGGATCACTCTCTCTGGAAAAAACCTCTTTTACATTCTTAAATGTTAGCATAAAACACCTGTAAACAACTGCTTGTGAAAGTCCCCAAATTCAAACAGGCCACATTTTATCTGCAACAGAAAAATTTCAGTTTTGTTTTATGCAATTTGTGATAGGCTGGAATATTTTTCTAAAATTGAAGAAAATCTAAAAAACCCCTCAAAAAACAATTGGCTGTTGCTCTGTCTTGTTTCTTGAGTTAAAATAGGAGAGTCCTTTTTTCCCCATTTCAAGGGTAAATCCAGCCAAAAAAGGGGAGATTACTAACTATGAAGACTTGGGCTTCTATTCAAGTGCACAATTTAATAAACTGAAATTGCCATTCAAACTATAGGTAATACAAGCCACTATATAATACAGGTAATATAAGTTGATGTAAGAACTTTCATTTATAACATTCACAGGAGGCAATTAAGGCAGATACCTGGTATTCAGGATGCTCTCAGTAGTTGTTGCTCCAAAACCAGAAATACTTCTCCACCATCACCTAATTGTGAGAACAAAGCCTGAAGGAACATCCTTCTGATTTAGAAGCCAGAAAGGCAGATAATTTTATTTTCATTTTCTGAATTTTTTTATAGGAAAATCGTTGCCACACTGTGGAACAACATTTTAAACAAGCACAAAAATCATCACACTAAGTGGAGGAAAAAGGTAATTTTAAATACTTACATATCCTGTATGTTTATTATTCCAAATGGCTTTTCCATTTCCAGAAACAACCTGGAAGCAGCCGCTGGTTTGGATTTGTGGCAGAGTCCAGTGAATGAAAGGGTGGAACTACAAATCCTGGGGAATGTAACGGAAGTAGACAACGTATGGACAAGGTAAACCAGCTAAAGATGGGTCCTGGATGCAGAGGAAGCTTGGAACATCCCGGCACTCAGATGTGCTGAAATGCATACTAGGAACCTGCCCATGGATAAATAAAGCCTGGAAGAGGAAAATTCTATTTAGGGAGATAAAGGCTCACTGCAAAAAGGCTACTGGAAAGAAAATAAAGTGTAATAGGAAAACGAGGGTTCAAAGAATCCCAGGATTTAGGGTCTCAGGAAATATGGAGGCAGTGTGAAATGCCAAGGGGAAGCATGAGCCTGGAAATAGTGATGCAACAATGGACTTCAACTTCTATTGTAAGGGTTGTTTTATCATTTCAAGATAAAGCAAAGCCACTTTGTAATGGAGAGATGGCAATTCAGGGAAAACACAGTAAGTATGGGAAAGTTTGTCTCTGCTGCCACTCAGGATAATAATGCTGAACATGAAGAAAGAGGCTTGGTGGGAGAGAATTCCATCAAATGGGGAGAAGCCCCAGGAGCCTGGAAAAAAGTCGAGGAGAACCAAGTCATCCTCAGGATAATCAGAAGGAACATCAATGCATGATGATGTTTTTAAGTTGGTTTTCTGTTTGTGGTTTTTTTTTTTACATTGAATGTAATATCAGATATTTAGTGAATAGCAACGTGCCACTGGCTTCAGCATATTCCTGATTCCAAAACAAATTATGAAAGTAAATGGAAAGCAGAATAAAATTCAACATTTTAGTTGAATTCAAGTTGATCAAAATAAAGGCGTGAGATGAAAGCATACAGGACATCCCTATGTTTTATAGTAACTGAGAAAACTGCAAGAAGGGGGAGCAACTTGGTAAATTGTAAATGGAGTAGTAAACCACTGCTCCCTATCCCTGTAACAGGAAAAAATTGGCATATCATATTAAATTGGTAAGAGACAGGCTCAAAACCAACAGAAGGCAGCAGGCCTTTGTATCAAGCAACTTCTGTGATGCTGAGTGCCAGAAGTTTGCCCGGGTTCAAAAGCAGCTCTTCTAATTCTTCGAGCAAAATATTCATCAAATATTCAACAAGAAACCCCCTCTGGCTCAAGGAAGTCTTTAAAGTGCAGAGTGCTGCAGCCTCAGAGCATAATTCCAGGTTCCTCCAGTGCTTCCCTTACGTATCTTCCACTGATCACTTAAAACCCCAAAATACTGAGTTCAATGTATTATCCTGGTAGGATGGACTGTTGTACCTACACTCCAGGACAGAAATCATTGGCTGTGGCCCCTCCAATTCCCTTCCAGAGTATTCACATCCAAGGCAAAAGCTGAGGGAGAGAAGTGTAAGTTGTGACATAATGATGCAGAAGAATACATGGATAAGGAAAGCATTACATGGTGGTAATGAATTGCCTTTAAAATTTGAAGAAGTACTTCTAAAACCATCAAGCAGTGACTAGAATAAGCTTTTAGTAGAAACAGTTGACCAACCAACCATTTTTAAGATTGGAGTTGATCATAAAAGAGGTCCTGAGCCATAGTCTCCTGTAAAAGCAGCAGATTGGACACAAGAAGGTAAAAGAGCCTTTGTTAATTTGACTTATTTGTCTGGAGCTAATCTGTCATCTCCTTTGATTCAGAAGGAGCACAAATATTACCTTGTGCTCTGTGGTGGTGCACAGGCCAAGGGCCAAGGAGAAGTAATTGCTATGGCAGAGAAATTAGAGCAGAGACACTGTGGTTTTCCATTTCTGAACACACTTCTAAGATGCTCAGAAAAGGCACGACCATGACACTTGTTTTCTGGACTTCTGTATCCCTCTTGCATTGGAGCACCAATACAGCTGCACAGGTACGATTCCAGCCTGCAAACAACCAGTTGCATAGACCAGAGCATTAGTTATAAAGAAGTGGATCTTTCTTTGGTCTTAAACCCCAAATTCCTTGCAGGGGAAGACTGTAATTAGCATGACATGGGGGCTTTTAGCAGATGTGAAACCGGATAGATTGAGCTCTCCTCTGAATAGCCTGAAACGAGGCCTGCCTTGCATGGTTTGTAGTAATGGAGAGGAAATTGAGCATTAAATACAAATCAACAATCATTCATTTCACTGCGGCCGTGGGGCAGCAGAGCCAGTGAAGTCACTCTTTTCAGCACCTTGCATCCTGCTGGCCTCTATTTACAGCTCCGGAGCTCCCATCTTTGGGAAGGGCCACCTACAGGGTAACTCAAACAAAGAATGATGGAGAGAGAAAGCAATTTAAGGGCCGATTTTTATACACAAACATCGGAGAAGTGACGTTTTCTTTGCTCGCAATTTATGGTGGGTCTTTAGATATATTCATTAAGCCATCACTCTTCCAGGCTGCAGTGAGGTCAGCATGGCACAGCACCACCAACCAGAGGAACAGCAGATATGAGCTGGATACTGGGACAATGAGTGCACTCGGAAGATTTATTAGTTTTCTAATCCACAGACTGACCTGACTCTCCATTTAAAAGTTGAATAGGAAGTTGAAAATCCCCCCTAATGTTTTTGAGAGGTGTGAGGAGATGAGGAAAGCACCTGCAATGCATCACTCTGTTTAGATTGCAGCATGAAACGCTGGATTTGTTGGCTGCAGTGGACTCTCAGTAGAGGGAACAGACAACAACAATCAAGGAGTTCACTGCTCATTATGTGTGAAGAGAAAAATGGAATGCTATCCCCTGGAACACCAGGATGCTCAAGGTCAATAGTTCTGAAAAACTGTTATGAAAAAAAGTCTGATTTAAGCTCTGAACAGTTCAAGTTCATGTTAATGTTTGGAGAGAATTTTTGGTACAATTTTACAAAAGCTCTTTAGCTGAGTCTGTGATGTACAGAGAGCAACTATGAACTCCAGAGAAAAGCACTGCCTTAACTGTAAGCACCATAATTACTGAATAATAAAATAAGGTTAGTTCATTAACAATTTTTATTCCCTCTGTCAAAATTTGCACCAATACCAAGGCAATTGGATCAATATTCATTGTACCTTCAGCTTGATTTATAAACAACCACACAAATTTATAATATACCCTTTGTCTCCTGTGAAACAATACCCATCTTTGGCTCTTCCCTATGGACAGAGTCTCCCCCCCAACCTTGACCCCCAAGGCTCGTCACACCCTTGTCCACCTGCCAAGGGCCCACTGTTGGCACTGTCACAAACTCTTGTGCAGGAGACACAGTAGAAGGGATTAAAAAACCCCCCAGAACTTAAAAGTTATACTGGGGGGGTCAAACCACATCTTGAGTACTATGTCCAGTTCTGGGCTCCCCAGTTTCAGAAGGATGTTGAGCTGCTTGAGAGGGTCCAGAGAAGGGTGACAAGGATGGTGGAAGGACTGGAGGACAAGCCCTATGGGGAGCGACTACGGGAACTGGGGTTGTTCATCCTGGAGAAGAGGAGGCTCAGAGGAGACCTCAGTGCTGGTTACAACTACCTGAGGGGAGGTTGCAGTTGGGTGGGTGTGAATCTCTTCTCTCAGGCTGACGACACCAGGAGAGGTTTAGACTGGAGGTTAGAAGAGGTTTTTCACAGAGAGAGTGATCCCTCATTGGAATGGTCTGCCCAGAGAGGTGGTGGAGTCGCCATCCCTGGAGGTGTTTAAGGTCAGACTGGATGAGGAGCTCAGTGACATGGTCTGGATGGTGGGAGGCTTGGATGGATGGAGCGTGGTGCCCGTGGTTCCAGGGTTGTGGGGCTGATCCCTGGGTGGGCATTTGCTTGGGAGTTGGACTCGATGATCCTCTGGGTCCCAACTCTGAATAACCTGTGAACCTGTGAACGAGGATGATCCAACTCATCTTCTCTTCAGGTAAGTAATTTGGGAGGGCAAAGAATGTCATTGGTTTCCCAGCGTGATTCCAAATGAACTCAGAGTTATTAAATGCTCTAAAACCTAAACCATTGTGCAGTACATGGAGTTTTAGGAAACTGGAGTTGCTGAACCTCAAAGTAAAACTTTAAACACAACCAGCTTAGAAGATTAATTCTCTGTGCAGGTAAATATAGATATTTCTCATGGAAGTAGAAATAAGAATTTGATAACTCCAAATGGGAAGACTCATTATTGAAAACAATATGCAAATCCGAGAGTCTTCATTGTGAGTAATAATATCTTCTGTGTTAAAATGGTATCCGCATTAATTGTGCATTTGATTTATGAATCACAGGGCAAGAAATGTGCTTAATATTTTTGTGTCGTATCCAATAATATATAATCACAGCAACAACAAGTTATTTTATGAACTCACAATCAAAAGATCTGCCTGATAATCAACGGAGTCTATAAACTTTTCATTAATTATTAAAATGCAGGAGTCAAAGAGATGCCTTCACAAAACATATCTTTAAGCATAACTGAAAGCACAGAACAGCTGCACAATTTCCAATACTATTTGTGACCATTTTCTATGGACTTTCATCATATTCTGCCTACCACAGTTGAGTTTGTCAGCCTTCTTTTAGCCTGAACTGAGAAGAATCTATGTAATTATCACTCAGAAATTAGATTCATAATTACATATTTACTTACAACCCTCATTGTATACTTAGTTTTTTACCAATAAGACCCTCACCTGAGAAGCATAATTCAGATTTTTCTTTTCAAATCCATGTTTGAAACCAGGTCTATTATTCAAGAAAAGACAAGAGGAAATAGAAAATATCTTGCCATTACCTCTTGACAGAGATTTAACAAATGTTCTTCAATCCAAACTTATTTTTTGTTTGCTTGACCAGAAACTGATAATTTCACTGTATGAAAATAGGCATTTTGATTCACATGTTAATCATGGTTATTGAAAACAAGAATTACATATTTATGAAACACAGAACGCTAAGGAAGAATTCTGTTCTCCCTTCCCTTGAGGAAAAACTGGGAAGAAAAGCAAATCAGCCCCCAGATGAACTGAATTCTACCAGAAGGAAATACCTTTGAATTTCCACCTATCAACCAACTTTCCTCATGACATATATTTATTTCATGGTTTATTTCAGCTCTTAAAGGTGATACAACTGCGAAAGAATAAGAACTACTATGAAGTGGCTGCAGAGCAATGGTATCCCCAACAATCATGTTTCTAAGTCAGTTCTCTGCTGATGTACAAGAAATTTTGTCACCTCAGAGACTTCAGCTCTGCTGTGGATGGTGAAGGAGATCAAAATAACCTCTTCAATCCTTGCTCGGGGAGGGTTTTCTCAGAAGAGGGCAAGGGGTTGGTCTTTTCTCCTTGGTCTCTGGGGACAGGATAAGAGGTCATAGTCTTAAGCTTCAACAGGGAAAGTTTAGACTTGACATTAGGAGAAGGTTTTTTTACTGAAAGAGTGATACGGATGTGGAATGGGTTGCCCACAGAGGGGGTTGAGTCGCCAACCCTGGAGGTGTTCAAGGGGAGGCTGGATGAGGTGCTGAGTGACATGATCTAGATGTAGATGCCAGGTTTAGTTTGACTATCAGTTGGACTAGATGATCTTTAAGGTCCTTTCCAGCCTTGTCTATACCGTGATACTGTGAAGGATAGGACAACCCCCTTCTCTGTCTGCCCTTGATTTACTACGTGCAAACAACAGCTGTACACAAATATATGTGCTGTTATACACCATATATACACCATATATGTGCAGGATGTCTGAAAGAAAAACTCTGGTTCATTGTGGAACAGCTCATCAGCAAGGTAAGAGTCAAGTTCAGCCAACCAGCCAATAAAAAGTCACTTTTCTTTTGAAAAACATTTAAAATGTTTGGTCTTCAGCCTAGTGTCAGCTTAGCTGGGCTGGATAGAAGCATTTCCAAGAATTTTCACCGAAAACCCCCCAATCCTAAAGGCCCCAAATGCTCATTTCATCATCAGGACCCTCTCATTATTAATTTCTTCACCGGTATGAAGTTCTCTAACTGCATGGATCAAGTCAAAATATCTAATGGGAATTTAAAAATCCAGTCACAACAACAAACACTAAAAGGACACAGCTGACAGGCACAGCGATGCTCCATCACAAAGTAGGAAGTTCTCAGTGAGAAGAAATAAACAGGAAAAGAGACATTTAAACAGAATCCCAACTTCAGCTTTATTAGTTCTCTGGATGTCTTAAAACTGAGAAAAACTTTTGACAGGTTGAATAGATGGGGAGTGACATGGAGAAGTAGGATAGGGTAGGATTATTCACCAATTCTCATGACACAAGAAACACAGGGAGATCACATTCTTGGGATAAAAGGGAGATGTTTTTCAGATTTTAATTAACACCAATTCATTGCTATGGAATTTTTCCCTAATGTTCCAGGAAGACCATGGTTCTATTCAGGATATGAAGGTTGTTCCCAAATCAAACACACACAAACATGTGAAGTCTGCACAAGCTCCAAAAGTGCCTGAAAATAGCCAGTAAATGAAATATTTATTCATTATTGTTCAGGAAAAAAAAAAGTTGACCCCAAGATTAGCTCAGATGGTTAAAGCATGGTGCTCATAACACCAAGGTTGTGGGTTTAATCCCTGTATTCACTTAAGAGTCGCACTCAAAGATCCTTACAGGTCCCTTCCAACACAGAATATTCTGTGATTCTGTGAAAGGGTGTACATAGATCTATATCCAGTTACAGGTGACGCACTGATAAAAAATCTGGGTCATCCACTACAGTTAAAAAAGACTCTTCCATATTGTTACAATACTATGGATGTCTGAATTTTGGTCTCTTCCCACATTTTTAAACACTGAAAGACACATTCTTTACTGTAAGAGGAAACTGAATAAGTAAATCATCAAGAAACATGATTAATATGTTTTAACTTTGAAATTCCCCAAGCTGTCACAAGTACAGCAAGGCTACAAAGACATTTCTTCCCACCAAACACAAGGGCAATGATCCTGCTCTGCGAAAATATGACTTGGCAGCCAAGAATCACTTGCACTTCCCCATTCTTGGGGCTGTTGAGTTCTGATGATAATTGAATAAATGACAGCTGGGCATTGCTGAGACCTCCAGGCAGCCACTGGAGCCACCCTTCCAGCTCCCTGGAATGGGGCTGGGAGGGCAGGCAGGACAACTGAGAGGGTGAAATGTGGTCAGGAGGATCCACATCAGCTACAAGGCAGCAAAAGATCATATTGCACAGGGGTAAAAGCCAAATGCTCCAGTCTTACCGCAGCCTTAACATTACTGGAGGAACACACAGTTCTGAGGATTTCTACCAAGACAAATCACAGTCATGAGCTGACTTCTTCCCCAACAAACACCCTGATATCTGACAGCATGTAAGGCAGGCTAAAATGAGCTCTGATAAAAGATGGACAAAGCACTCCCCACCTCCCCTGCCCTACTGTTCTCAGTGACAGTCTTTCTGATTTTGGCAACTGCACGTCTCAATAAAATGGCATGAGAAGGAGCCCTCAGACTTTCAGACTTGATCATAAAAACAAGAACTATTTACGTTGAATAAAAATTATAAATTTATTAAAGTTGTTAGGTGTTCAGACAGATAATGTTTAACAGGGTCTCTTACCTGAAAGGCTTCACACGCTGGAAATAATCAGAGTTAATAAACTAAATGCTGTCAAGAAAAAGTTGCAGTCAATTTTTCTAATATCTTGCAGCCAAGTGCTCACATATTCTTCTTGCAGTCCTGTTGTGTTTCTGCTAGCACAGCACTGAGGAATCCCAGTTCCAGATCAGGCAGCTCACACACACAGAAGTACCAGTGTCTCTACCACCATTGGTGCAAACCCCAGACCCCAAGGCCAACTCAGCACTCAGAAAAGAAAAAAGGCAAAATGTTTCTGGCTTACTTACAATGACCAAGACTATACAATCTGTTGCAATCATCAGCAGAAATCAAGGCAAGGCCAGCCTTCACCACAATGTGATTGCATCCAATCAAACAAAAATCAAGAACACATAATGGAAGCAACTGAGTTTTCAGAAACATGAAAGCCAACAGGAACTGTGTCTGCTTATGCTTAGACTGTCTTTAGTCCATTGCAGACACANCAGAGCAGGACAATCCTCTCCCTGGCCCAACCTGCGATGTTTGGCCTGATGCCCCTTCCCAGGGGCTGAATCTGGTATTTCCCCTTGTTGAACTCCCTATGGTTGGTGATTCCCAGCCCCATGATCTGTTTAAGTCTCTCTGCAGGGCCTCTCCGCCTTCCGGGGAGTCAACAGCTCCTCCCAGATTTGGGACATCTGCAAACCAGCTCAGCGCTCCTTCCAGTCCTTTGTCCATATCATGTGTTCCACTACAACCAAATAGAAATCCCACTTATCCTTTGGGAGCTGTCACCAGTGGCATAAACATCCCACTACCTTGAGAATTGTTGCAGTTGCTTGGTGAAGCTGAACTGCTACAAACAATTCCTATAAAAGAAGCCTTGGTGACTCCTCCGTAAGACTTTTATGTCTAGCACACAAATGCTACTGAAGAAAAACATTTCTGATTCTTCCATTCTAGACAGATCCAGGAAAAAAAATAAAAAGCAGTGCTCATTTTGGAATGTGAGTAATAAAGATCATTACCCTCAGTACTGACACCTGGTATAATTTGAAAAATGATGTGACTTTTGGGTAAACATGAACATGCCATAAAGAAGGTGTTCTTACATTAATTAAAAAAATCAAGTCTACAGGCTGGGTAATGAGCCAGAAAAAGACCTGATTTTTAAAACATGCATTACAAGGCATGAATTATGTCCTCAACTATTTGAAGGTATTTATTGCCTGTATTTTTTTAAGCCTATAGAATCCGAGACTATCTTTAGAAAGCGAGAAAACATGGAATAGATATACTTTTCCATGTATTTTAAAATGCCATTCATAAACCAGTAAATCAAACTGAACCACAAAAGAACATTCAAAATGTCCTTTGTATACACAGCGAATAACAACTGACAGGCACAAGGAGTCTCAGCAATCAAGGAAACTTTTCTGTGGGCTTTCACGAGACAGAAATCTGAGCAGAGCTGATGGGAGTTTTGCTGAGTAAGAATTCAGTGGAAACCTCAGGGCTTGTCCCTGATACAGGTGCACAGCACAGCTCCGAGTTTGCAGTGGAGCCCTCAATGGAGGCCTCAGAAATTGGCCAAATAGCCGGAAATAACATCAGTTTAAAAATTCACTAGAAAGATCATGAAATTGGATACCACACATTACCATACTCAGAACATTGAGAGCCCATTTGTTTGATTTGGATGAGTTTTCAAATAGCTCAGAACTAAAGTAATCTGTGGTGGGCACAACAACCTGAAGGAAATACTGAAGCTGGTCTGTTGCTGTAGCTGCTGAAAGAGGACTCGTAAATGCATCTGAGGGGCCTGTGCTGGACATGTCAAGGCAGGTTTTCTTAGTAAATGTTTTTCAAAGTTTGTGCTAGACCAATAAAAAAGGAGATAATTAAAAAAAAAACAGGCCCAAAATGAATTTATTTTACTATAAAGGGAGAAGACTAACATAGAAAGGATCTCATGATGTAAAATTATTATTTATTAATAATGTACAGCTATAAGCAAGCTTAAGCTCAAGTATAAGACAGACTGACTACATAAACCTCACCAATATCTTGACTTCAAGTCAGCAATCACAGATTATTTATACTTTTCACAGTCATCTCTTTGTAGTACAATTCTTGGCCCTTAATACATCGAACAGCTCCTTGATACCTTTAGGCTTCATCAATATATTCTGCCCCACCAGCACCAAGAAAATTTACATCATTTTGAGGGTATGGGTCAAAATGAAGGTTGAGCTGAATTATCTTTCTCTGGGTGTTGAAAATATACAAGCTGTACACTACAGACAGACTTGGTAAAGTCCTGGCACACTCACTGAGCAGAAGGAAGCCTGTGGGTGAACATGAGCAGCCCATATTCCAGGAACACCCAGGTAGGGAAGCACTGGAGTTGGCTGCTGATCCAGCCACAGAAGATCAGGGTCACCTCCCTCTGACATCTCCAGAACCCCTCAGGGCACAAGTGCTTCACAAACATCAGTAGCTCTTCAGCAAGGCTCTAGAGGCACTGGCTTCCCTGGATGGTTTTTATTTAACTTCACTGAGAACATCTCAGTACAGGCAAACAGAACTCTGACAGGGAGTTTTGAAAAATCCTTGGAATACTCCAGGCACTCCAATATGCAGGGAGTTTGACAGTCACAGCACAAGCCATGCTTCTCTCATGTTCATGGTCACCAGGGTGCCTGTACTAATTTTTTAATTATATTTTTTTAAACAGTAACAGATATAAGACTATTTTCCCTTCCACTTCATTTGCATCTTTTTTCCTGAGGGCTACACCACCTTACTGACTTTTGCACTGAAATCCCCTCTCCTTTACGGTGTCTCTTCTCTTTCCCTCCTCTGGTAAACATCATCCAAGCCCCATGTTATCACGTGGTTCCCTGTGAACTTCCACCCAGTGAAGGAGCTCCATCTAGGTGCAACTTCTAGGGACAAATCAATCTAGAAAGTGTTAGAGTTACATACTCTTCCTTAGAACCACCAAATGGGTGTATGTCTAGCACTGAGATGCACAAACATCTCAGAACAGATCCTGTACTCAGCTCTGGGCCCAGCAAGAAGCTCCTGTAACCTCTGCTTCCTCTGGAGTATCAGTGTACACCAGCAAAGCCTCTCAATATCCAAATCTCCTCGTTTTCCAATCTCCTCACCAAAATGCAAAAGACTGATACGTAAAACATGCACCTTCAGAAATATGGGTACAATAAACCTACCTGGAGATCCACAAGGGTAGCTCTTGAGTGACAGTGAACTTGGACAGAGACTATCAACATGACACCACCAAGGAGCAGGTGCCTGTACGTCCTTTCTTCCTCACGGACCCTGTTTGGAGGGAACAGCCCTACAGCAGGCACAGCAAATCCACCTCAGGAGTGAGGGTCCACACTGGCTTTCCTTCACTTGCAGAGAACTGCTCTGTCCACACTCTGCCACAGAGCAGCCTAACTTCTGTCTAAACCGTGTCAACTGGTTGGTGTTAGCCTTAAACAGAGAAAAAGCAACGAAGCACAGCAAAACAAGGCCATCAAATTAAAGAACGGCCAGTTCGTCCCATTCTTTGAGTGAGACATCCAAGCTAAAACACACGACCTGCAAATTTTCCATTTCATCAAATCCTGTTAATAGAATTCTACAATCTGGTAGTTTAAGCTGCACATTAGGAAAAGCCAGAGAAACATTTGCTTTGGCACTGACAGGTTCTCAGATTTTTCCAGTTGGAACAATGATAAATGGCTTAACCCTGATCATTTTTCTGAAACCTGATTTTTTTTTGTTTGACATTTATTTACAGTTTCTATAAACACTAACACCTATAAAACATGGTTTACTGTTTGATTGCTTGGCGGACAAGCAAGCCTTAAATACATAAATTATGAGCACCTAGTTAATGAGTGACATGACGGACATGAAGTTTTATTTACCACTGGCATGAGCCTTCATATAAAATTAGTGGCATAAGAAAGCCAGGTTTTGTGAATGCACATAGTCATACCTATTCATGGCCTGGCTCTTTTTTTTCCCCTTCTTCTTCTTTTTATTTTTCTTTTTTTTTGTTTTTTTTTTAAAGACTTGACATAAGACTGTGGCCTATGTGTAATTTCATTGCCTGGAGCAAGGTTAGGGGAAAGCTGCTCCATCTGGCAATTTCCCTTTGACTGGCACATAGTTAAACAATGATGCAGTTTGACAAATTTCAAACCCTGCTTATGAAAAAATAACATAAACACAATAGTCACTCTGAGTAGATTGTCCACCTGTGCAAGCGGGCATGAAGTGTTAAGTAAAGGCTGCTGGTAATGAATAAAGATGCAGTGCATAGTTGGATTAGGTCGTTCCAAATGTAAATCACTGTCAGATAAAGCACTTGTGTTTACACGTAGCATTAATATTTTGATCAGTATGTTTAAGAGAATTAGCTTCTTAATGCAGATGTTCTCATTTGGACCTTCACACCCGGAGCTTCAGCCAACTCCTTTGCCATCAGTTATGTCAACATGTCATAAATCTTCGCTGCTTTAACTTCTATTTTAAACAAAGCTTTGTTGTAAAATTTGGAGGCGTGTTTCCTTCGGGCTTTATTTTTGGCAAATTTCTTGTTATTTTGTTGAAAATCTGACACATTAATGTCCAATTAAGCATCTTTGAGTATTTTACTGACAAGGATCCCAGGAGCAATCAAATGCCTTTTTATTGTGAGGACCTCCCTGCCCCCCACCCAACCAGCTGTATCCATTATGTGAACAAGAAGTCTTTATATCTTGATGCATGAACAATAAAGGTATTACCCTTGGTGCAAACAGGACATATGTCTCAACAGCTACACAGTCTTTTGGATTACTTATTGTAAAGGTAAATGCTCACTAAATGCTCTCCAAATGGGATACAGCGAAATGCCAACATAAAATCCATGGACAGTCAGTGTTGGCTTTTTTAAACAAGGAAAAATCTTTTAACCCCTCCAAGTTATTTTAATATCCATGTCCTTCTAGTGGGGCTTGATGGGACATGTGGGACATGACACCTGTGATAAGACACAGCCCACACATGAAACTGCAAATTCTCTCAGGTCATTGTGACTAGTGATGGTGTCACTTTGTGAACTCCAGATGTTTACCTTTTCTGAGGTGAACATTGCCCCCTTTTTAATTAGTGGTTTAATATTCCCTCAAATGTGACTTTTTTTTCCCTTCCGAGTACTTCTAAGTGTTGAGAACGAAATTGTAATCAGTTCTTAAATCAGTCATCTTTTAAAGGAAAGTTATTTCATTTTTGCTTTGTGTAGCAAAGAAAATATTCCACAATTAAGATTTTTTCAAAAATTCTTAATAAAACAATGAAAATGAGAAATGTTTGCATTTAAAGGGTTTATGTTCCATAAAATACACTTTACATACATACACGTTTACTGTTGCTGTGAGAGCTCAAATTCATGGGAGCAAGAATTGGCACCAAGGATCTTTACGTCCTACACTGATCACCATGAACACCATTTGGAGTTGTGGAATACAGATCTATTGTAAAGAAACTATTTGGAAAATTATCATGGTTTTGGGGCTGAGATAGTCCTTTGGAGAAACAAAAAAACAAGTATCAGGTTAAAGACACTATAAAGGAAATTATTATGATGGAATAAAAGGCCCATTTCCCATCGATGAAATGAATCACAGAATCACTGAGTGTTTTGGGTTGGAAGGGCCACTAAAACCTGTCTGATTCCACCCCTCTGCCCAGGGCACGGACACCTTCCACTATCCCAGGCTGCTCCAACCTGGCCTTGGACACTTCCAGGGATCCAGGAGCAGCCACAGGTTGTCTGGGCACCTTGTGCCAGGGCCTGGCCATCCTCAGGGAGGAATTTCTTCCCAATGTCTATTGGAATCCTGCTCTCTGTTAGTGTGAAGCAATTCCCCACTAGTATTGTCACTCCAGGCTCTTCATCATTCTTCATCTTTCCTGTAAGTTCCCTTCAGATATTGGGAGGCCACAATTAGGTCACTCTGAAGCTTCACTTCCCCGGGCTGAATGATCCCAGTTCTCTCAGCCTTTCCTCAAAGCAGAGGCGCTCCATCCCTCTGATCATCTTGGTGGCTCCTCCAGCAAGCCCCAATGTCCTTCCTGTCCTGAGGACACTGGAGCTGGACCTCGTTATTGAAAGGAACAGTTTGGTTCCTCAGTGCTCTGGTAAGTGTTTAATAATGAACGCAGCCAAAGCACTGCAGGAAAAGCTACTATGGATTATTTCCCAGGGAAGAAGGGCTGACATATTTTATAGATCGTTTATTTTCTGTCTGTCATGTAAAATGGAAATCCAGAAATAATAAAAAGTGAAAGGCTAAAAATATTGTTGTAAGACTTGTGATTGCAAGCTAGAGCCACATTATGCAGATATTTAATTTCTGAGCAATTCCACCATCACTGCCCAGGAGACAGTGCTCCAGATGGATTAAGGAATAAGACCAAGTAGGTGCAGCATCAATTATTAAATCAGGATTTGTCGTCCACCATTGCACTTTGAATATTTATTTACCAAAACTTTTATTTGCCTGCCTTTTTGTGCTCACAGATATCCTGGAGCTCTCTTGGGGTGAGTGACCTTCACTTCTGAGTTTAGCAGCTATTTTCGATGTATGAATTTGAAATAAACCTGCAGGTGGAATGAGCATATTCTGATAAACACTTAAAGCTGGGGGGAAACACCATCCTTGGCTGCTGAGCTGGACAGAACTCATTTCCCCAGGGATAAAGCTGGAGGATGATGTGCCTTTTCTGCTTGCACCAAGTTCTAAACACGTGGTTTTGTGCACAACTGCTACACCACAGTCTATTGCCTCACTGTACCTGTGAGGTGAAGGAAAATAGATTTAAACTCAGATTTAAGCTCAGAATTAGAGAGCCATAGAATATCCTGAGTTGGAAGGGACCCACAGGATCCTCAGGTCCAGTTCCTGGTCCTGCACAGCACAGCCGCAATGTGGGGCATCAACTAAACAATGCCACTGCCTGTTTGCAGAGTGAAGTTGTCAAGCCCACCAAATTCTGAACTAGTGTCATGGAAGATACACAGAATTCTGAGTCTGGCTCTGGTTTCCCCGTGGAAATCTTCAAAGAAAGAAAAAAAGTTTGTTTTGATGAGTGGAGTGTTTTCACATAATTTCAGAAAGCCATTCATAAGAAAACGAATGCAGAGCTGGCTGGTGGAGTCGAAGACCCTAACAACTAAGTTGGCATCAAAATTCAGCTCCTGAAACACTCAGGAAAGAAAATCAAACTACAAAAGCTGTGTGATTTGCCAAAAATCAGAGTACTTCTCATTCTCTAACTTGAATTCCTGGGATTTACTCATGAAAAAACATTACAAACATTAAAACCTGTCCCTGCCCTTTACTTTGCAATTGCACACTGCAAGAATTACATGAAGTGTCCTCACTTCAGTGAGAAATCAAACATGTCAAGGCCCTAAATATCATTTTCACTTCCAAAGTTACCCTGGCTAAAGAAAGACAAAGCTGAACGATGCCTTCCAACCACCTGTGTGCATCTTTCTTCTGATGATTCCGCAGAGCCCAACTCTTCCATCCTTCTCTCTCAGCTTTAGGACACCCATGGAAAGGGCCTGAGCAAAAGGCTCCAGCTGCACTGACAGAAAGCTCTGGAAGGAGTAGCATGGAAAATCTTCACTCTGAAAGCCTACAATGATGCTCTTGTGAATATGATGTCAAATACTCAGGCTTCAATTTTCTGATCTTTCAGCTGCTCCACAATCTCTCTCTCTCTCTCTCATTTTAGGAATGACACTACCCCAAGACTTTTTAATTTTCTGCATCAGCTCTTTTCAGTTTTACTACTCTGAAATCAGTTTTGAGATCTCACATGTATGTATATACAAAAGACTGGATCCACTTTTACTCCTTGTCTAATCTTGATGGTTTTAATGTTTAACTACTTCTCCTCTACTTCTATTCTAATTTTTTAATGGTAAACTAATGCAAGCCCCTTCTTAAAAGCACCACAATATAATTTTTCAATAATGGCACACAAAAACTTTCAGTAAAAAACCCCCTGAAACCATGTGTAAAGAACTAATACTCCAAAGGTTTTCAAATTAAAACATAATTCATGTAAACATAATAAATATATCCATATCTTGAAAATATTATTAAAAGTATATTTGGAAGAAGTAAAGTTTTCTGCTGATTAAGGCTCAAAATGCTGGTTCCTAAAGGTTCTTATTGCCTGGAATGGAACCAAGTCCTTCAACACTTGTTGTTGGTTATGCTAATCCTTTAATATTACTATTTACTCCAGCTGAGAAAAAAGGGCTGAGCCAGCTGTTCAAAACGTCAGCATTTTAATGTTCTCAGTGTGGGCATAATATTTTATCACCTGTTCTTTATGTTCTGTGTCTCAATTCATATATTAAATTATATGTCAGAGTTACTTACAGGGGTAGCCATCAGTTTAAACTGATTTAAGGCTGCAATAAAAATTGCACAACAGTGTGAAAAAATATAAAATACCAGTGACGTAGTTGTGCTCCCTTACACCTTTGCATGGCCTAAGAAGAGTTGCAGAACACAAACCTCATGTTTCTGGGACCCAACCTGAGCCTGTAATGTTGCAGGAAAAGTTCTGCTTGAAGTAACACTTGCTCATCTTAGTAAGATTATAGTTTACTATTTTATCACAAGAAATCATTTTACAGATAAAAATCACCCGGGTGACTCCTCAGAGAAGGAAGTAGGTCAGCATGACTGGAAAGAATTAAGATTATTTTTGTGGTGTTGATTTACTTGTGAAAAAAGAAGGGGAAAAAATCCAAGTTTCAGAGCTACTGAGCTTTCAATTGTATTTTCAATCACACAACAAAGGTACAGAGTATCTTAATTCATTTAGTTTCTTGCAGTCCATATTGGCTCAAGTATCATGGCAAGCCACAAAAGAAAAATAATGGATACACAGAGGGAAAAGAATGGAGGATATTGCTCCAATGAAAATGGAGGAGTTCAGAAGTAAATACAAGATCCTGGATAAATCCCTGCCCAAACTATTTATTCTTCCACCATATGGAATGTGTCAATGCCATCTAATGAGTCTGGAGTGTTAAGGCTGTAGAAATACGGGATTTTTAGAGTTTGCCTTTGTTAGTGGAATTTGTGAGGATTTTTAATAAGTATTGTGTTTCAGTGATGTGATGGATTCCTTGTGCCTGACTATCTAAGCAGAGGGAAGTAACACCAGGGAGTGTTGGAAATCTCTTTCTTGCACAACTACTTTGATTCAGACAAGGCTGCAAAGAACCATAAACCCTATTCTGCACCTTCTTGTGCTCATGACAAGGAATTTCTGATATTTTACTGTGTATTTACAGCCAAAGGGCACTGCAGGCTCCAGTCCAGTAAAGTCTCTACAAATTCACAAGAAAAAGAGCAGATCAGCAGGTTTCTGGCATTCCTCTTTTGTTCATCTCTAGTGACTTCTTGGGGAAATCCACAAACACTCCCCAAATTTATGGTGTGCACACAGAGCTACTGTGACAAATTTCATGGCCCAAGGCTGCCAGAGCTCAGGGAGTGTTTGGACAACGCTCTGAGGCACGTGGTGAGATTATTGGGGTGTCCTGTGCAGGGCCAGGAGTTGCACTGGATGATCCTGGTGGGTCCCTTCCAACTCAGCACATTCTGTGTTTTCAGGAAATCAATCCACAGGCCTCACTGGCACCACGGGCCCCACAGGCCTTTTCTTCTCACATACCGTTTTAACACCTCAATTTTGGCCAAAGAGTCTTCCAGAGCACCTTGCAAAGTTCTTTTTGATTGGGCTTTCCCCACAATTTCTCAATTATTTACCTATCTGAAAATGCATTGGCATAAATATTTTAATAAATCAGTTCACTTCATGCTACATGGAAATAAAGGGTTTGTCACAAAACCAATCGAAAACTAGGATGATTTTCATATTACCTTAATACAATATGTAAACCTTTATTATAATTTTCTAATAATTAATATTAACAGGCTTCAGGCCAAGAACAAAAAAATCAAGTCTAAATCCTAAGAAAAACAGGTTCCTCAGTGAAGTTTGGAATCTCCTTATCCAGAGATATCTAAAACATACCTGGACACAATCCTGTGCAATCTGCTTTAGGGAAACCTTTTTTTTCTGTGGAGTTGGACTAGATGGTCTCCAGAGGTCCCTTCCAGCCCCAAAGATGTCATGATTCTGGAATTTCCTGCAACAATAAAATCATTAATAAGATTTGAAGATTTATCAATACATAGTTCACAACTCTTGCAATTCGGACTAGATGAACGAGCAAGAAGGTAAGGACACTTTGCTAAAACAGGGTCACTTATAAAGACTTTGATTCCACTTTCAAAAAATGTATCAAATAATATTTATGAAATTTTAATTGTCTTCCAATACACGTAGTCCTCTGTTCTCTAAACTCACCCATCAAAAAAATTGCACAGGTGGAAAGTGCAGTTCTCTGAAAGTCAAATCTGATCTTCTGCTACAGAGCAAAGGAGAGACACAGACACAACAATGTCCTTACTATGAACTGAAAGGCAGATGACATCTTAGAGGAGTGCAGTAGCAATTAAACACAGCTAATTACAACCCAGTGCTATGGAAGGCAATTGTGTGTGGACAGTGTGTGATGATTCTTCAGACAAGTCTCCAACAAAGCCTCCATTCAAAGATTTCCTGGAACAACTCCAGAATCTTCGTCTCCTTAAGTGCTCAGAATTAAAGAATTTGCAGAGGCAAAGTTCTGAGTGCAGTCAAGTTTTAACTAACAAAATGAGCATTTCAATCAAGTTGTGCCTAAATGGAGAGAAGTCCAAATCATAGAATCATTAAAGTTGGAAAAGGCCATCAAAATCAAATCCAACCCTCAACCAAATCCCACCATGCCCACTAAACCATATCAGCAAGTGCCACAATAAATAAACCAAAGCCATATCTGCTTTTCCAAACTCTTTCCAAGATGAAGTTTCCTGTTAAGCCATATAGTCTGTTACACAATTCCCTACAAAATTTGGCAGTGACGGGATGCAAAACCTTCTGCATGAATGACGTTTTCCATTGTTTTGATAGAATTAACTAATGCAAACAGTTTAGACACCCTCAAGTTTCTCAGAACAGCACAATAGCAAAGCTCCCAATCAAATTAAATGTATTATCAATTGAAAATATTGAAAATAACCTTCAGAGAGACGATGCATATTGAAGTTTCCTGAAGACTTTTCCAAATGCTGTGCTGATTGTTGAAAAAGTCACAATTTTGGAACAATTTAGGAGTTTTGCTTAGACAACAAGCTCAGGATCATCCAGGAAAATAACAATATGACTAAATACATACTAAGATTCTCAGTAATCCAAGAAACTATTTTTTTCTGCTCAGCAGTGACAAATGACAGTTCTTCTGTACCTAAAATAATTCCAGTCAATTTTCCATTTGCTTTTCCACTCTGCTTGTAGACCTTGGTGCTTGTAGACCTCTAATACTTTGAAATATAAACCACAATATTTTTCCACCTGACACAGTCAGCCAAATTGTCTCTGGGAAGAGCACCCAGCAGTTCTCATGAATCACAGTAGAACTATCATCTCTTTCCTCATATTGTCTACTCTGACACCAGTGATCACTTAATTCTACATCGACACCTCCTCCATCTCCTAATTTAGAAGCCCACAAACTTGATGAAGAACTTGTTCTTGAAAAATAATTATTGTTTTAAACAACTAAACCATCCTCTGCAAGCATTCAGAACAATGGCAAGGCAGTATAAATGCCTAATTATTTTATATAACTTTCACTTCCCCAGATTTCTCAGATGAAGTGTGTGAAGTGATCATTAAGATAGCACACAGCACAGTTCTAACCGTGTGTAATCATTTGCTGGATGCTTTGCAGGTTATGAGGACTTTCAGTTCTAATATAATGTTCAATTATTTATACTTAAAAAAACCCAACAAAACATCAAGGCAGCGGAACAAATGGAAGTTGTCCAGAGGCAGCACATTCCAACATCTAAGGCAAACAACACTGAAAGAGGGTTTAGAGCCTCTGCCACTAATATTGATTCATCCTTTTGTGGATCCCACGTTTTCTGCTCATGTTAATTTTATTACGAATTTCTGAGGGTGGGGGCTGTCGCTTCCTCGATGTCTGTATAATGTCTGGGGCTGTAGGGCTGCATCTCAGCTGGGACCTGGAGGCACTAATGCTATAAAAGTACTACTAACAACAGTAAAGCAGCGCTTTGATCGCACTGAATTTTGAGAATTTAGTGGAGCAATGGTTCAAAAATGAGTAGTGACCTGCCAGAACCTTATTTATCATCATGCAGCCACAATCTGCCAGAGCAATGCAAAGCATTAGATTCCTCTCTGCTCAAACACTACCTGTTTAAGTGGGGTTACTGGAAGAGTGAATACAGCACTCTGCATAAAAAGATGCTCAGAATTAATTTGTAGGCATAGAAAGAAAAAAAAGTCAGCTCTTTAAATCCTTAACAATAAATTGATTGTGCATGTAGAACATAGACTGGCTTTTTTCCAGCTCTGCAGGATCCTAATTAGTGGTGTTGGAACTGTGTATTTGTGTAAGTGATTAGACTGTTACAGTGATCCACACAGAGTTAAGAAACAGTGCAGATGATTACTGATTATGGAAATGTTTACCGGATCTAAATGAAGTGACCCACGAAGTTCCCTGGTATCCTCTTACCCCAGAGCATTGCAAAACGTATCCCCGCGGCTGCCAATGTCCCCCTTTGGCTGCCCAGAGGAACTGCTGCTCCTTCAATCTGCTGAAGCATTTCTGAAGTTTCTTTTAAGGTCTGTTTTAGGATTTGCTGTAATATCAAATTTTCTTACGATCATGACTGCTTCCATAAACACATTTTCCTGTTCCCTGAGCGTTTTGCCTTGAACTTAAACTTCAGATATGGACGAGGCAGAGGGTACATGACAGCACTGAGAGCTGTGGGCGGGCACACAAGTGCTGTGTGCTCTCCAGTTCTACCTCTCATGCTGAAATCAGGACCGGGGAGATGGTCTCCGTCTAACCCAGCACTCTCTTGACCTTTGTGGTGTATGTTGAGGGTGATCCATTGCCAAAGCCTTCCTCCTAGGTTAAATCTTCCCAGTGTATGAACACAGGAGCTCAGGATCTTGGCAATTCTCTTCTTGCAGAAAGCTGTTCAGCTGCTCAGGGTTCCTTGAAACAGAGCTACACCTTGTTTTCTCTTTTACACATTTTTTACAGAGTTTCATAGAAGTAAAAAAATGCCACTGAGACCTAGTGTAGCTTTGAAGAGCTTGTTCACGGCTCTTAAGCAGCAACTGCCACATATTCTATGATGTGACTGAATATTTAAAAAAAAAAAACTAAACTGAGGAGGAATTTGGAGTCTGACTCAAACCATCATCTAAATGGAGCCATCATCAAAGTCTTGAGTCAAGAGGTTTTCAGTTCTTGAGTTTTTGTTCTGGCTCATCTCCAGCAGGACCAGAGATCTGGCAAAGATTTTCAGAATTAGCATAGCCAGGAACTAGTCCTTTGAACTACCACATAACACCCAACCCCCTCAACAGACCACATGGTGGTGGTGGTGGGGAAATAAGATCATTCATAGAAGTCACATCACATACATCCACATCACATACATCCTCAAAACTATGCTCATAACATCTGACAATCGTGTTCCTCTAAATAGAATAAGATGCCTCAGAGGGGGGTATAACTGTAAAAATGAACACTAACATTTTTTTTCCCTTTCTGCCTTGGAAGGAAAGTTTACTCGATGGATAAAAATGATTTATCCAAAAATAAAATTAATTAAAATTTAATGAGTAAATCTACTTTTCACAAGAAATTGAACTGCAAACTGGTGTATTGTGACTCTGGAAGGGAAGGGAGCCAGCATCTCACAGTCACAGAAAGTCAGGTGATAACCAGAGAATCCAACGGGATCCCTTCCATCGCCTGCTCCCTCCTGACAAGCTGCCATTGTAAAATCACATTATTAGAAATTGTCTGTTTTACAAAGTGCTTAAAAATATTGAGAGAACACCAGCATGATTTTTTAGGGCTCACTTAAGCAGCCTCAGAATGTGGAGGGCTTTCCCCTCCTCCCTCCTACAGTAATTGCTATTTAAAGATCATTTGAATGACCTTCTAGTACATCTTAGCCATCTTTTTATTTACTTGTCTGGTAAAACCCAATCCTTCATCAGGCCAAATAGTCAAAGAGATGGAAAATTTAAACCTTTCCAGCTCCTGAAGGAAAGTTTCTCCCAACAGCTGTCTTGCTTTATGAAAGCATGAAGTCAGTACATCCAATCTCATGCCATCAATCACCGCAGTTGACATTTCCTGCAAACTGTGTCCACAAGACAAACGGGGAAAGAGAACCTAAAAGGAACAACAAATTGCCAAAAAGCAGATGGAATTATGTGCTCTTGTTTATAGTTGGCTGTTCAAATGAGCCTGGTCTAAATGCCTTCCCCTTCAGAATTATAGCACTAAGCAGTCATTTGCATCACTGCTGAAAACACCTGACACTCGTATTAAGAAATATTGGGTTTAATTGCAGTCCATTAAAATGTGGAAATGTCTTCAATGTAGGATTAATGATTTAAGTGAACTGTCGGCTTTCAGAGTATTTTTAGGCCCTCCTCCTGCAGATGCAAACATCCTTTTGCTCCCCTCCCGCCCTGAACTTTTGCAAAAAAGGTCTGCCACATGTTTCTCATCTCCTGGCTTTAGGTAAGTAGCATTTAAACCGACTCGGAACATCTAGCATCTATGATTTGTGACTTTCAGAAGAGTGTTTGTGTACACAAAGGGATGTTAAATTGTTGTTTTGACTTTAATCTAAATAATTTTCATTTCCTCTTACCGTGAACATTTTCTCCACATACCAAAACAGGATTTGGGGTTTGTCAGTTATTATATATGCACAGGAATGAAGTTACAGACTGGATGGAACTCCCTGACCACTGGTACTCCCTTTCTGGATTTCCTTTACACATACAGTTAACTTTTGTCCCAGACAAAACTTGCAGTTGGGTTTCAGTTGTCCTGACGTTCAGGTCTGCAGGCAGAGTTGACAACTGTAAAATCACAGGAAAAAAGATTATTCAGTGCATTTGATACTGCAAATGGAAATATAAGTGTTTTTATGATCTGAAAATCAGCTTCTTGGGTGAAATCACCAGGACTTAAATTGCCAAACAACAGTTTGACATCCTGGGATAGTAACGCCAGAGCTGCCAGCATCTAAGGATGATGGGGTACATTAAAACTAACAGCCTTTTAACCTAAAATCCTTTCTGAAATTTACCCCAGGAAAAATCACCATCTCATTTGTCCTCTCAAGTTGTAAGGATCTGGCCTAACACTGACCACAGAACTCCTGCTGGATACAGTGACCAGGGAATAATGTCCATCCCTCCCCTCCCCTGCTCCCCCGTCCCCAAATCACCCAATGAAGATTTGCAAGGCTCTGCTCTCTGGCTCACAACTGAGCAACTTCCTCATGCTTTACCACAATCAATTGTGGAAGATGAAGGAATTCAAGAAGCCTGAAAATGAACACACCGTCTGTCTGTGAGCCTGGAAAGCAGCACTTGCTGCTGTGCCACTCACAGTGGGTTTCCAGAGCCTGTATTTATTTATCATTGCCTTCTCTTTCCTTTCATAACCAGAATTCATAAACCAGGCAATTTAGGATCATTCAGACATATAAATCTGGCTGGATCAGCTCTGCAGCTTGTGAATGTGAGTGTGGACAGTGTGTAAATACAGGTGCCCTGTCGGTCGCCTTCCAGATCAGTCAATCAAAACCAAAACAAAAACCACTCTAAAAGTTGAAATTAGAGTTACCAAGGAAATGAAAGGAAAATTAGACATAATGTTAAAAAGCAGAAAAAGATTCAAACCCCTCAGTTTCTCTATTTAGCAAATTGGTCTTGACTCTCATGGTGTTTGTGTCTCTAAGGAAAATGACAAGAAAGTCAGATGGTCCCTGCAGTGTTGAAGGCCAAAAAAGTATAAAAATTTTAACTGGAGCTTGGGGTTTGCAGAGGTTAAAGCTGTGCTTTAAGGAATACAGATTATACTTGGTCAGTTGTATATTTGCCATTTTACTCTTACAGAAATTAATGCTGTATATTGTAAGAAAATGATAAAAGAATCTCTAATTAAAGTGTCCCGTATATATGTCAAAAAACATCCTATTTTTTCCAGAAGGTGTATTTCTTTACATTCATTTTCCCATCATTCCCACAGACATCCATAAAAAAATATCCTTAATCTCTAATACCTTTTACAGGTCTGGAAGATTCTCACCTGTAGCCCTTATTCACGGCATTTCCTAGATCATTAGCATTTAATTATTAAAATTATTCAGTTATTAAAAACGCAGTTCCCAGACAAGGTTGGGCTGAACTCGGAGACCATCCAGCTCATCATTTTCACACTGTTCACATACACAAAAGCCTTTTGAAACCACAACACAGTACATATTGTACTTGATGATTTAAAATATTTTTGCCTATTCTTTTAGGCATAGCTGTATTTAGAAAAAGCTCATGCCTGCTAGAAAGGTAAGTTGCAACTAAATTTAAAGCACTGCTGTCTTTTTCAGAAACAAGCCTGTTCAAGCCCTTCTGGCATCACTGAGCCTTTTCCTTCAAGTTGGTGGAATTACCACAATTTACTCCAATACTATTGAAAAAAAGCAGAAGAATTTGTGACCACATCTGGCCATGCTTTTCTCCCACTCATCTTTCCATGCTGACCATACTCAAGATCAAAAGTGTGAACTCAGCAACCATTTTTAGGGTTACCTGGACATGACTGACACCAGTTTCAGGGTCCTAGAGACAAACCAGCCCCTGAAGAAGGACCTGAAGAAGCAACCACTGTCCACCTACCTCCACGTTTTCAGCCAAAATCCAGGAGAGGATGAGCTGCCTCCAGGTCCATAGGCTTGGAACCAGACCTCAGAGGTGCCTACACGTGGAAATGTCACTGAACTCCACTGGCAGTGGGCGGTTCCGTGTTAACCACCACCACCCTGCACGCCCGGGTCTCACGATCTGAGTCTCCATCTGCTGGTGAAGGGAACGACAACCCCAGACCGAGGGTTGTTGGCCCTCCCTACTTCACAGGGCAGCTGCTGTGTGGTCATCCTCAGTGAACACAGCAGAGCACTTGTCTCTATCCTCAAAAATAAAGTAGAGTGTGCTTCCTACCCAATGAACTCACTGCATGACCCAGGACAGCCCGAAGAATGGGTGGAACCAACAAAAAAAATCCAGGTTGCAAGAGATAGTGACTTTTTATCTACCTCTATCAGAAGGTTTTACATACATATAATTAGACAATAATTTGACAAAATGTTTCCTTAGTATACTGCTCCCCTCTATTCCTCGTCCTGACGTGCCCTGACAGACATGCACCTTTCTAGAGGAGTACTGCACCTGAAGGATCTCCAGTAGGATGGAAAAGTATAAATGAGAGGAGTCAGAGAGGTCCACATAGATTGAGAACAGGGCTTTTCAGAACTGTTGGTTAGATCTCACCTATCCAATCTTATATTCACCAAAAAAAAAAAAAAAGAGTTAATTGAAAATATTAATTGTCAGATATACCTGAATAAAATTGATTTGTGGAGCTTTTATGAGGTTTTTTATGAGCTGATATAACAGAAACCATATATTTTTTACAATCTTTGCTGTTGCTTTATGAAGCTCACAGACACAGATACTTGATTGCTCTCAGTGGATATCATCTCTTTTATCATACAGGTACCCTCCAAACCTGCATTCTTACCCCATCAGTCTTTGCTGCTTCATAACAAGGGTAGGTAGCATCAGAAACCAAAAGAATCACAGGTGAGAGAAAAACATGCATGAGAAGAATGGTAAGGTGAGCAAAATAAAAATCATTATAGGAAAGAATACAAGATAAAGGCTGAAGCAAGTTTCAAGCAACATTTTAAAGTCAGCTATGGGATAGAAGAAATCACAGAAAAAATTCCAAAAGTGGATGTCACGGAACATCCAGGTACAGGAAAAGAGCAATGAAAAGACAGAACCAATGCCAGTGAGTTAAGTCTTTTTGCTAAATACAAAAAACAGAGTGTAAGGTACTTAGAAAGGGAGTATTTTTGACAGGAATATTGGGGCTAATTAATGGCATACTGTAATTAAACACCTTTTACAATCTGTGGACTTAATTCAGCAAGACTGAGCTTCTCTGAGCAAAACTATTTGTATAAAACTGATGTAAATTTTGTTAGTCTCTGAAGCCCCAGCCTGCACACAGACTGCACTCAGAGTACATTCTGGGAACAAAAAAATCGTGAGGGTAGAAATTTCATGAAGAAATAAAAGTATTCAGAGCCCCTGTTGCGGACTTTTACCTATGGATAGGAAAACTGCTCTGCTCAAAAGACTAAAACTATTCCTGCCAGAAAAAATATGTATATTCAGAAATCTTCCCTTTCAGCAAGCTCAGTTCTATCTCAATAGTCCAGGTTTCAACAAAAGGCAGCTTTGACTCTTTTTGCTTAATAATTAAAGACCTACAGACTGGGCTGTACCATGAGGAATGCAAGTACATTATGCAACATAATGTTTGCAACACGAAGTGTGCAGAGAGTATTATACATAAAACCAAGCCTTATGTAAAATAGGAAGCAGTTTTTAAGAAAAAAATACCATTTGGGAATTCTATTTGAAACTTTCTTGTCACAGGGAAGAATTGCTGTTGCTGCCGTTAAGTCTTAACCATTCCTTCGTGGTCCCTCCTACGCTCAGCTCTGCAAATCCCCTATCCCTTCTGTCTCCAAGGGCTGCAAGGAAGAAATCAAAAGGAGATGCCTATATATCTAGCAAAAAACTACTGCAGTTATATATGTGGACTCACCTGGAATATTGGGGCACTTTGGGCATCGCAACATTGAGCCATTGGAGAGTGTCCAAAGGAGGGAAAAAAGATGGTTCAGGGCCCTGAGGGGCAGCGTGTGAGGAGCAGCTGAGGGCACTCAGTGTGTTCAGGTGGAGAAGAGAAGCTTGAGGGGAGACCTCATTGCAGTGACCCCTTCCTGGGGAGGAGCAGAGGAGGGACAGGCCCTGATCTCTGCTCTGGGGGGAGCAGGGACAGGAGGCAGGGAATGGGCTGGAGTTGGGTCAGGGCAGGGGCAGGTTGGATCTCAGGACAAGGTTGTTCTTCTTTCCCCCTGCAGAGGGTGGTTGGGCAGTGCCCAGGCTCCCCAGGGCAGTGGGCACAGCCCCAAGGCTGCCAGAGCTGCAGGAGGGTTGGGATGATCCTCTGGGGACAGGGGGTGACTCTTGGGGATGGGCCTGTGCAGGGCCAGGAGTTGGATGGATGGTCCTTGGGGGTCCCTTCCTGCTCAGCACATTCTGGGATTTTGTGAGTCCACACATGTAAAATGTAATGGCTTCACCAGTGAAGTATTTGAACGGTCTGTGGAAGTGCTGGAGTTCTCACCCATGCAAAAAACCTCTAAAAATTAACTCTTATCCAATGACTTCTGTATGCTTACGGCTGCTTTTTCCCCCCTACTTTAAAAGCAAAATTTACTCTGAATCCCCTTTCCCTCACTAATGTGTGAACACATTTCCATATTAACCCTCTAAGAAACGTGCTCCAACTTACCCCCTCAATATGTGAGTTCCACAACTTTTACAGCCCCTCTGCTCTTGGTGGATTAACAAACTATAGGAATTATTAGGCAGCAGCATGAAAGGGTAATTGCCTTCATTTCATGGAGTACAATTCTTCAGGCAATTATGCAAGCATAGGAAGCAATTGCTGATAACTATTTTTTCAGAAATAAGAGCCCAGGTTTTCTGAAACAGCTTCCAATGTAATTGCTGTGAAACCTGGAGAGCAAAACCAGCCACTCTGTAAATACACAGATTTTACAATTTAAATAAACGGTTATTTTTTCCTTATAAAATAAAGTGTTACCTGATGCCTGAAAGTTTCAGATGGCATGAAAATTAGGCTTCAATTGCACAGAGAAAGTAACTACTTTGTACTGGTAATGGCTAAACATAATAATGATTTGTAAATTAAACTGTGCTGTAATTGCTGTGCAGAGCTCTGCAGAAGTGAGAGTATGGCAACATCAGGCTTATAAAGTCGGGTGACACGTCTTGCATTGAGCTACTTAAGAAACTGCAGCTGTTATAAAAGGATCTCCAATCAGTTGCTCCTAATGTGAAGCCAGCATAAAGAAGTTCAGAAATTGCTGCTCGGGTTTCTGGCCATGGCTTTGAGCTACTCCCACTCTTCTGCCCTACCTCCTCTTTCCCTGGACAGTAGACGAGGTTCAGATTCTCTGAGAAGTCCCTCCATTGACAATCCTGGAGGCAAGGAGGAAAATTTTTGTCACCTAGGACTGCTCCCCATAGTCCCTGAGTCATACAAGACATTCTTGTGCCATGTACACAATAACCTGATGATTTTGTTGTGGGACTATAAACTCTGTGGAAGCAGCTATGCCAACACGTGGTAGAGGGCACGGCTGAGCAACACAGAAGTAAACTCCCAGTCTCCTGGAGACTTTAGCGCTTTATTGTGTTAAATCAAGCCCTGAATTTTCCTGTGAAATTACACTTGCCAGAACAAAGATAAGGTAGAGGACATGGCTGAAATGAACACAGGAAAATGATCTCTCCTATGGAAACACCTCTGAAAGTGACCCAACCCTGCACATTGTCATGTCATCCGTTCCACTTGATCTCCATTTTTCTTTTCATTGGATACAACATCCAGCAAACCCTTCCCTTGGTAAACTGCTGCCTCAACTGTGTCTGCATTTTGTTAATCTGAAGTGGAGCACTAACATGGAGCACAAAACCTCCTTCCTAGTCATGCACAGTCCAGTTTCAACCCCTATCCCAGCAGAAGCCCCAGGGCCATGTGTGTGGTCCTGTGTAAGCTCTCGTCCTCATGGTCCACTCCTTGGCCTGCTGCACTTGACCACCAGCCTCTTCTGCTGCTCAGTTCTTTCTTGCTTGGGAATCCATAATTTATAATTTCCTGGTCCTCTCATGCTCTCACTTCATGTGTTTCTCTCCACCTCGCACCAGCACCACTGCATTTCACATTGTTACTGCTATGTGCCAGCATTTCTAAACCAACTTCCCATCCAACAACCCTCCACCATCAGCAGTTTTTGATAAGAACAAGTGCTCTCTCCCAAGTCTTATTCTTCTGCTTCTCAGTCACATCCAGCAAGGGGATGACTGAACTGGTAATTTTTTACACTCTTCAGGTGACATTCCGAGTGCCTTCTCCACCTTTCTCTACTCAGCCTGTTGTGGTGGTCAGTCAGCTCTTCTTCAGCACCTCCAAAGTCCAACTTCCCTTCCTTGCCATCGTTGCCAACATGCTGCACCCAGAGCTGTGATCTAAACAAAACCAAATACTGGTACTAAGCAATGCTAATGATATTAATTTTTATTTTGAGCATGATGGATAACTGGAAGCAAAGAATAAAAGAGTACTAAAAATTAAATTACATAAGGAATCAAGCATTTCAAGAAAAAAACAGCTAGCTAGAAAATTATTTTGCTGGAGATGGTCTAGAAAACATTGCTGCTAATTTGCAAAATTACAGTCAGAAGTTCTAATTCACTTAATGGAATACTTTTTATTTAGCTTTACTTTATTAGAATAATAACCTAGTCATTGCCTGGTTTTATTCATGAAGCCATTCCAGCAGTTCTTATGTTTATATTGTCTGCCCTAATCAATGATGAAGTCTATAATTAGATCAGAATGCTGTCATTCAAAGGTACTTAATTTGGAATATATTATAGATTTAAAAGCGTAAACAATGACAAGGAAATAGCGAGCTTAATACAGCAATTAGAGAGAGCGCTTCATTAAGGGTCAGCCCAGCATATGGATTCCATTTCACTGAAAATATCTGCCACAGCCATGCAGAAGCCACAAGAGTTATTGTGTTACCATGGAACAGGAGAGCATCTGATCTCAGAGTCTTTGTCTGCCCAGGGAGGTGGTGGAGTCGCCATCCCTGGAGGTGTTGAAGGTCAGACTGGATGAGGAGCTCAGTGACATGGTCTGGATGGTGGGAGGCTTGGATGGATGGAGCGTGGTGCCCGTGGTTCCAGGGTTGTGGGGCTGATCCCTGGGTGGGCGTTTGCTTGGGAGTTGGACTCGATGATCCTGTGGGTCCCTTCCAACTCAGAATAACCTGTGAACCAGTGAAACCCTGGCTCTCTGAAGTCTCTGGAAAGCTGTCCATTGAAACTGCTGCACATTGGAGGAAGGCAAAGGGACATTTCAAGATATGACATCATTTCAGAAGCAGCAGCTCATTCCTCCTGGATGCAGTTCTGTGCATCATTTGCTGCCTGGCTGTGCAGCAGTAACACCAGGCAGATGGGTCGTTTCTACCAGTTAAACCACATTTGTCCTCCCCCTCCATGACTGAGAAAGAACAAACACTGCCCTTGAGTCACACACTCTGTGCAGTGGCAGAACATTGGTTTGCCTGCTGTTAGAAGGGACCTTATGATAGTACCTACCTGTAATTCCATCAGATTAAATGGGAAAATCTCTCAACAAAATGAAAATTGGAGTCTGATTACACCCAGCTGCAACACTCCCCTTGCACCTCAAGAAACATAAGAACTTATGAAATTTTAAAAATTCCTCTTTTGAAGGATTGCCCACATGTCTGCAGGCACAACTTTTAGCTTTTTTATTATTTAAATAAAATCCAGGAATCTGGAAGTTATAAAATGTTGTAACATGCGTGACTTCTTTATAAATCTACTGATACCTCTTTAAAAAATGATACAGACCCCCCAAATCAACTTTTCCACACTGAAGCCACAACCTCTTCCAGACTTTGAAGTTGCCAGCTCCTCAGAATTTGCCTTGCTGTATCTTACAAGTAGCACTTTCTCCTGTTCTAGCACAGAAGAATCTGTGAAATATATATATATTTAAGTGATATCTCCATACCAAGCAATTCTAAATCTAACATTTGAATCACAGAGTCACAGAATATTCTGAGTTGGAAGGGACACACAAGAATTGTCAACTCCAACTCTTAAACGACGTCACTGCCTTCCCGGTGGGAATCGAACCCCAGTCTCCTGCATGAGAGATGGGGACACTCATCTGTTGCTTTATGAATTGTAAGATTTCCAACAAGTGCCTTCCAAGACCAGGCTTCCCACCCCAAGACCATAGGTCCTGAGTCTAGTCCAACCCTAGGCAGTTTAAGGGGCAAGCAGAGGGTCGTACTTATTGAGGAGATCCGGATAAGCAAAATCTGACTGGACATTTTACATGAACCCCAGTCTCTCTATCTTTTCCTTTAAAAAGGACCTTTTTCTCAAGATATCTGGACTGAGATTTAGCAATTCATTTAAAAAAAAAGACCCCAGGGCCACTTCATACTAGACAGCAGCATCAGTTCCGTATTTGGACCTGCTCCTGAGAAATGTTGCGTGTAGAACAGGGATTTACCTGCATCCTGGGCCCCTGGCACACCCAGCAAACCAGGACTGTGCCCCCTGCTCTGCTGAGCAACTTTCAAAATCCTCCACACCCCATTTCCCTGGGCCCTGGAGTCCCTCATTTCCCACACACAAGGAGCTGGACTCTCTCTAGTACTAATATTGGTTTGGAAGAGCCCTTGAAATGCAGAGAAACTGGTGCATTATTTTGTGTTTCCAGGATGTTTTGGGATTAGTGGTGAAAAAAAAAAATCTCAGTAACAAGCTGGAGCAACTGCTGTGTCTTAAAGCAGGATGGAAAAAGTTATTCTACTGATGCCAGCTCTGTTAGTCCACTAGCTAAATGATTAATGTTGATAATTCCTCTCCAGCAGACTCATTAAACCTGAACTTATTTTTCTTACAGGCCTTTGACATTTCCTACTTTCTTAATATCAGAGGTAATGACAGTGGCGTGATTATATACTTATTCCTTTCCACCTTCAAGCAGTTTTCTTTGGCAGGAGTTACTCTTTCAGCAGAAAACCTGCACACGAGTATTCATTCTTTCCCAAAAACTGTTACAGCTCCATTAGCAACACTAAATGGCAGTGCCTTAGAGGAATGCACAACAACCCTTCAAAAAATTAAATAGTCAAGGTATTCAGAGCAGTACCAGGAGAAAGGTATTTTCTACAGAACTGCAATTTGTAATGGTGGGGAGGGAAGTGTCTTGAACCCTCGCCCCACATTTCTTTTAGATCCTGTTGTCGAAAAATGTCCAAGTTAAACAAAGAAGAAATTACAGAATGAATCTGGAGCTTAGCCTTGAAGAATTAGGTTTCACTCTAATTGAGATCATACGCTGCATGTGCAGTTTTGGCACATAAGCCATATTAATCAGAAAGTCTTTAATCGTGGATAATTTCTCCTGTGTGTGCCAGATTGGGCATTCTGCTCCTGGCCCAGCTTCTAAGTCTGTTTAAGAGTCCACCTTTGACTCCATAAACACCCGCTTACAAAATTGGGGTCAACTTCCTCCTATGAAAGTATGTTACACTGGCACTAAAGAAATGCCCTTAATGATTAAATTGCATCTCCTATGGAAATAAAGCCATGCAGATTCCAAAGGAATGAGTGTTTGGAGTGATTACGAGTTGTGTTGGAAGTGGCCCTTGCTCGGGCCCGTCTCCCTGGGAAGAGCAGAGCAGATGAAAACCAGGGAAGATGATCCATTAGCCACAGGATGAAATCTGATGACTGACTGAGCATCATTTAATCTGCTGTTATTATACTACTGCTCAGATCCGAGTCCAGAGAGAGTAAATAAGACACAGAAATGTTTCCTGCGTTCAAGACCGAGTGAGTAACTAATGACACGCCGGTATCGACTGGATTTTCATTCTTTGCAGGAGGGATGAAGGTGGAACTACTGAGCAGACAGTGAAATACCTCACAAACACAGAGGAGACCCTGTTCCTGCCAAACTGGAGGATGAATTTTGAGCCACCATGACTTCAGTGGAGTCCACAACATTATTCCAAATAATACTTTTGCAGGGGATCAAAATTAGAAACATTCCTGCTGAAAATGTTATCACTCACATTGCTTGTACCTCTATTAGATTATTCCTGTACTGAAAACTTCAATATCCACAGTGCACACACAGATCTGTAAAACCCGACTTACATTTTTAATAATGCACAAATGGTCACTTAGAATAAATGGATCTTTCTGTAAATTTCTGCACCTGTATGTTCAAAATGAGCTGTTGTCCCCAGTGCTCCATTTGATATTTAAGCTAGTCAACAGCACGACACCCATGAAAAAGAAAATTACTACCACAGAATTCCCCTTGTTTGAGTTTTAAAGTAATAAAGCAACTGCAGAATAATATATAAACCTCTTAAAAACTGAAAAGAAAAAATATTCAAGAGAGAACCCTCCTTACTCGAGCATACCACTCCCATGAAACATCTCACGCACTGCACTTCTCTCCATAATTTATTTTAGTGGTGACTGCTGGACTTTCCATTATAAAATTTCCAGCCTCATACATCCCTCCTTATTTCTACAACTTCTCATTAACTACCTCCAGCCTGCCCTGTGCTCCATGTCTCTCCCCACTCCTCCACTCCTCAAAAGCAAAATTATGCCTCCTCTTTCTCTCTTTGCACATTATTATCCACTTTCCACATTTCATGGGAGAAGGCTGTTCTAAATATTATCTCTCCACTTAATTAACTCAAGGAATTTTTCTAGTCTGTCAAAGTTTATACTTTCCTCTTTTACCCACAGACTTTGTAATGTGCCTCCTCTCCACTCTCAGACTGGATTAACTGCAGCTGGGTTCTGCTTCTGAAGGATCTGAAGTTCTGCAAATTGAAAGATCAGGAGCTGCAAGCTGCTCACACCAGGGCAGAAGTGAGAAAACTGAGAGTTTTAGCTCCCATAGAGGGTGTTTGGGTGTTTTAGATGCCTTTCAGGAAAGGGGTGTTTCTCTGGTGCTCCTGGGTGGGTTTTCTATTCCATTTATTAAGTAACATTTTTAAGCAATTCTGGTCCTTACGCTGCCTTTCTGCGGGAGACACAGACCAAAGGTTTGTGTTTATAAAAAGCACACTCTCTGTAGTAACCAGTCAAACTTTTGGTATGACAACTTATGGAAATTGTAAAGTCCCATGAGGAGCAGCTGAGGGACAAAAGGATGTTCAGGAGGGACCTTCTGGCTCTCTCCAACTCCCTGACAGGAGGAGGGAGCTGGGGAGGGGGGGTCGGGCTCTGCTCCCAGGGGACAAGGGACAGGAGGAGAGGGAACGACCTCAAAATGTGCCAAGGATCTTCAGGTTGGACATCAGGAGGAATTTCTCCATGGAAAGGGTGGTCAGGCCTTGGCAGGGGGTGCCCAGGGAGGTTTGGAGTGCCCATCCCTGGAGGTGTCCAAGGCAGGACTGACCGTGTCCCTCAGTGCTCTGGGCTGGGGAACAAGGTGGGGATGGAGCACAACCTGGACTCGATGGCCTTGGAGGTCTTTTCCAACCTCAATGATTCCACACAAATATTTCAATCAACTCCAAATACAATGTATTAATCTTACAAGCATTTCCAGTGATCACATCTGTCTTCCAGCAGTCCATATGCCATAGCTTTTGGAGAAAATCAAACCCTAGTGAGCACCATGAGGCAGGAGGAGAATTAGAAGAAATCCTACATATTAATGAGACTATCATTATATAAAATCTATAAAAAAAGAACAAAGGAAAATAAAGAGCTGCTAAACCTTTGGAGGTATCACTGCCTGTCATTGCAAGGCAGGTACTTGGTGCCTGGTCCCACCATCACATACAGAGCAGAGGGGAGAGGTTAACACAGATATTCAGTTACTCTTCAAAGATAAGTAAATACTCAAAATCCAAAGTAAATTACCTGAGTTGGTAAGTAGGCCAAGCCATGGTGTCAGTCTGTACATAACTTCTTGGCTTGCAGAAAAGATCAGGGGTTAACACTAAATGTAAAAGCAGAATTTAAGAGTTTTATTTGAATTTCGTTGTGGTTTTAGGTGCAGATGGACAATTAAGAAAGTTAATAAATAGCAACAAAGCAAAAATAAATAAAACCAAACCTAAAATAGTAATAAAACCAAAATTAATTATATTTTACTCTTTTTTCCCTAGAGCCAGGAAAAGAGATCCTCTTCACCTTTGACATTTTGAATGAATAATTCCTAAAGAACAAATTCAATTATTAAGTCAGGCCATTGATCAGGTAGGGGTTTAACCAGTACCATCATCAAATAGCCTCTAGACTCTGAAATCAGTCCAACCTAGTGCTTTAATGAAGTTCAGGCCTCCTTTAAACAACTGAGAGGGGGGTAGGGAGACACCTGGATATGAAAGGATGACTCCTCCAACTCAGAAATGCCTCATGGTACAATCTCATATTATGATTGTTCAAATCTGTTTTTCTTATTTACAAACTCAACATTTCTGTGGTTTTTCTTCACTTACAAGCTTTATACCTCATTTATTCCACGAAATAGTTTTAACATGACACCTTTCATTAAAAACTATATAAAACGTATTTTATATCAAAATATTAAGAAGTAAAATAAAAATATTTAAAACTTATTTTTCAAACTGTGTAAACAACAACAAAACTCAAACTATGAATTTTTTCCTACCCAGGAAAAAAGAAAAATGTTCTCCTGGCGAATGAAAGAATAAGGATCTGAAGACTGATGATAAAGAAAATTGATAAATATGTATTTAAAAAAAAAACAAACTGATTTTTTATTTTTCAACTGGAGCAGTTGGAACCACAAAGGAAATTAAGGGCCACCTCACCAGATACAACCCATGGAAAATCCGTTCTTCACATCTTCCTTTCAAACCAGCATTGCTTTTCCTTATCTGGGTGCTCAAGTCTAACAGGAAAAGAGTGCAACACCTGATTGATGGTAAAACTGGCTGGGTGTCAGCACAAGTTATCTCACTATTTCTTTTAGCAACACTTAGCAGAAATGAGAATGTAAACCTGCAAAGCAGAGCACACAAAGCATCAGCCTCAGAGTTGGGGCTCAGGGCTCATTCTTCTGGTTCAGAGGGAAAATAGCTGCAGCCAGCTGAGCTCCCCTGGGATTTCATCCACAGGGAAAATCCGTGACCCATTGAAGGCAGTGGAAACTTTGCCCCTGATTCCAACAATTCCAGCAGGGCCAAGGTATCACTGAAGGAATTAGAGAAGCCTTTGTCAATACATGGAGCAAAAACATCTCCTCTGAAAGAATGTTCACTTCCCAGTGAGATAATGGCACCATTCACCAGCAAGAATGACATGTTTAATCTGATGGATTGAGCATCCTTTAATCCTTCCAGCTCTCCATTAAACTGTTTATTCTCAACGTAAATTGCTCCAGCCATAAATTTACACCGGCTGAAGTGCCCATCATTCTGCTCCGTGCTCAGACACAACCACAACCACAATCTTTGTATTTTCTGACACTCATCTACAGATTTTCAAAGCTTGTATTGTCTAAATTTGAAGTCCTGAGGCAGGCCAATGCAAAGCTGCATTTTCCAGTAAGAGCACTCCGACATTTAGGAAATATAATCTGCGTGTAAAAGGCATGATTCTTAGATTGCAACCCAAATTGTGTTCTACAGGATCCAAATTGGAGGAACTTAGCCAAAAAATCTCTTCATAAATGTTTTGCATCACTCTGGGCCCCAAACAGTGTTTGCTAGGGTTAGTCTGATCCCTGTCCAAATTATCTGGAGAGGATCTGCAATGCAGTCACCTTAATACCAGCATCAATTATAAGGTGAGAGAACAAGCAAATGTGTTTCCTTAGCACAAACCTGGGACAGTTTTCTGGACTGGGAATGGTTTTCTTGGCTTCTTCCAGCCAACCTTCCTCAGGCCGCAGTTAACCTCTTAATTTCTGGTGCACAAGGGGTTTTGTAGGCCCTGCAAAACGTACACATGTTGTGTGGGGTGTGGGATACAGGGAAAAGATGAGCTCCAGTAAATGCTCACAGCCTCCCAGTCTGGTGTAACTGCAGAGAAAGCAAAGAGCAGCTCATGACCAGGCCTTTCTACTTCCAAATTTGACACCACTGTAGAGAATGAAGTGGGAAACACTGATACTTTAATAACTCTTAGTATAACATATCACCAGTGATTTTATTCCCAATTAGAGGACATCAACTATATCCTAAATTATCAATTCCTTTTCATGTACATGAGCTCAGGATATGAGTATCATCAGTTAACAGGAAGAAATTGAGACCTTTATGAGTTAAAACAATGAATATTCCTTTTCTCTCCTTAAATACTGACCAGCAATTCTTTTAGAAATAATTATTTTACCACAAAATTATATGTACCAGGTTATCTCAAGGGGGTTGGAAATAAAAGGCCGTGTTTGCTGTGGTCCCACAGACGCAGGAAGTTTCCAGGAGCTGTAGTTAAATGCAAAACTCCCCTGGCAAGTTAGGCATTGGAAAGTAAATTTAAGTGTACCCATAATGTAAATATCTTAATCCTCAGGTGAACTAACAATGAGGATTTGCATACAATAAGGAAAAAGGTGGGGGAGAAAAGGGCATAGAGACACCAGAATCTCATTTGATTACAATTTATCTGCTCACAAAAATCACAGAATCACAGAATC
>WEKX01021113.1:215825-238940 GCA_013390025.1 Pitta sordida | reverse complement strand
AAGGCGACGATGCTTTGGAAATGGAAACGATCTCAAGGTTATCCCACATGCTCAGGAAAATAAAAATAACAGTAAACGCAATTCTTCCAGCCTGGCGATGCCCCGGTCCCGGTGGATGGGAAGGGGGATGCAGTCCAGGCGTGGAATGCACCCCCATCTACAGGTGGCTGCAAATATTAGACAGGGGATTNGTTTTTTCCGCAAGTCACAAGGTACCCCAGAATCCCAGGCAATCCCCGCATTTCATTTTGGACATAGTACACACACCCCCCCCTGGGCTGTAGAGGGTAATTCCCATACACGTCATTTGTATTGTAAGAGACTGACACCTCTGCAATTACTGACATGTCCACCCACAGCTTAGACAAGGCGACGATGCTTTGGAAATGGAAACGATCTCAAGGTTATCCCAAATGCTCAGGAAAATAAAAATAACAGTAAACGCAATTCTTCCAGCCTGGCGATGCCCCGGTCCCGGTGGATGGGAAGGGGGATGCAGTCCAGGCGTGGAATGCACCCCCATCTACAGGTGGCTGCAAATATTAGACAGGGGATTAATGAAATTCCCCCCCCCCCCCCTTCAGAAATAGTGAGGCTACACCTTGAACACCAGTTACAAAAACACAACTAAAACCAGTGCAGAAAAAAAAAAAAAAAATTAAAAAAAATTAAAAATCAAACTCATTGTAGCCATAGCAAATTAAACTGCTGTCAGCCCTTCTGAAAACCAGCTGAACCACTTGAACTGAAGGATTTATGTATGTTTATAAAAAAACTCATGGTGGTAGCATTCAAACTCTGCCCTCTCTAATTAAGTGCTTTAGCTGTAGAGAGATTATTAAACGGGACAGATTTCATTAAAGAATAGATTTTTTTCATGTTCCAAAGGAAAAAAGAAAATTCTGAAAGATAAACTAACACTGCATCAGCTCCACGGGACGTCAGCCTGGCCCAAGTGAAGCACATTGTTGAGAGCCAGAATGGAAGATAAATCCAGTTGTTTAAGAGGCCCTGGCACAGGGTGCCCAGAGAAGCTGTGGCTGCCCCATCCCTGGAAGTGTCCAAGGCCAGGTTAGATGGGGCTTGGAGCCACCTGGGACAGTGGGAAGGTGTTCCTGCCCATGGCAGGGGGTGGAACTGGATGATCTTCAAACCATTCCAGGCTTCTCTGATCCTGACTATTCCCTGTATGGCCTGGCCCTGCCTGCAGGCACTGAAATGGTGTGGGGGCAGGAACTGCCTTCCTTGAATAATGCAATGCCCTTTGTGGGGCCTCTGGGAAGAAATTATCTCTGTGATTAGAAGAGATGCTGCAGGAGTCTGGAAGAGATCCTATTGCTCTGTGCTGAGGAGAACTCACTCAATACCTGCCTTGGGAAGGATGGGGTTAGGAAGCATCTGGGGTTTTTTGATTCCTCTGCTGAAACTGTGGATGAGATCACTAATAAAAGGAAGAATAAAGGATATGAAGGGAGTTATTTCTACTCTTTCCTTTACTCCTCCACCCCCTCAAAGTTCTATCCCCATATATCTTACAGTTTTTGACTACACAGAGAAAGAACAGGTCACTGGTCCCCCCACTTAGGATATATGAAGATTTCATTTCTTCTATATTCAATAAAACATTTGTAGAGAAAGATTTTGAGCATTTTCAATCCCCTTTGGCTCTCCATTGGCTCAAAGTTGTTTGTGCTTACTGTTCTGTAAAATTACATTCATTACACCATCAGAAGCACTTGAAAATCTCCCAGTTAAATGAATTTTCACCCTGTTACTAAGGCCAACCACTCAAAAAACACACAACAGCAGCACAACAAAGTGCTTGGAACAACAGCTCTCCAAACTGGTGATTTCAGCCTGTCAGAACTTAAAAGCATCTGTAGCTGTTGAACTGCTCAAATGTGAGCAAAAATTCTGTCCCACTCCCAGAGCAAATTGGCACCTCAAAAATAGAGGTGGAGGGTAGGGAAAGCTATTGCCAGCACACAATGCTAGGAAACAAAAAAACCTCAGAACATCCTCCCTCACAAAAACACCAAAATAAACCCCCAGAGCCAGTTATTACAGAATTTAGTAATGCTGAAGTCCAAAGTTCAAACTGAGAAAGCCTAGTTAAAAGCAAAGCAGGTTTCTCATCACCACCACGTTGGTGCTACAGGGCAGGTCAAAGACACCTGACATCCACTCACTGGTGGGGCGCTGAGAGAAGCTCTGACACAGCCCCAGTAAAACCTCTACACCCTGTGGGAGCAGATTTTGAGGGCTGTTTAACTGCCCTGTCTCAATAAAAGCTTAGAAAACCCAAACATGGACACCTGCCAGCTCTACAAACACGTCCTGCCAATCCACAGCCATCCCTTTCTCCATGTCCTAAAGCCACTGGGACACAGCCAAGGGCTCACCCAGGTGCTTGGCAGATGCAGGGCCATGGGATGCCCTGTCACAAGACCATTCCAGTCTAGGTGTGCTTTTATTGTGCGTCCCTTTGGGACACTCTTCCTTCCTTACCAACAAGGCTCTTGCAAACAACCTGCAGGTTTGACCTGGAATAAATGCCATTAACAACCATTAGCGAAGGAGTGTCTGGAAAATATCAGCAGCAAAAACACTTTAAACATTCATCCCACATGTTGGAACAAGAGAGAGACAGACAGGGGAGGGAGAGAGAGCCTTAAACAATCCATCAACGTTGCTTTATTAAAATCTTTATTCACACAATGTTGCTTTATGTGGGATCTGACCCCGGGGGATACAAGTAGAAAGTCATGATAACGTTCTGTTTGCTCATTAGCAACATCCATTTGTGCAGCAGCTCCCAGGGGCACCCTCTGACAGCTCCGAGAGGAGTGTCTGCTTCCAGCATCTTGCTCCAGCTGCCACAGCAAATAAATTACCTTCTTAATAAATTAGTATTTTTCAGTTGAAGTTTGTTTGGCAAGACACACTCCAGTTCATCAGCTGCTGGAAGAGGAGCCGACTCGAGTGTCTCCTCCCTAAGTCGGCCATGGGGTGGAGGAGGAGGTGAGGAGCAGATGGCTGATGATGCTCTCTCTTCAGTTAGTTCTTGATTTCTGTGCTTCCAGTGCTCTGATATCACCAATACCCAAAGTACAACCACTGTGTAACATCTGGGGCCAGGGGATGACAGCGTGCACAGCGAACAAGAATCAGAAGGTGTCATGAGAACCTCACGGACAGAGCACAGCACCTGCCTCACAAATGGTGTCATTTTCAGAGATTCAAGCAGATCCCGTTGGCACATGGATGCTCCTCCTCTTTTCCTTTGCAATGGTCACAATTTGAAATTTCTCAGGGTTCTGTATTCAAGCAAAACAACCATCACTGCCAAAAGGGCAGAAAATAGAACAAGGCCAAAATCACATCTTCCTGATTTTGGCTAAGAGAGGAATTTATTCTCTCCTTTCCTGCTGTGGAACACCAACCTCCAAGAGTGTTTACAGCAACCAGAAGCATCAGTATCACAAATTAAAAAACAAACCCAAAAAACCAAGCATTTCTTGCTTCCTCCTGCTGATGATGCTGGACTTCACGTCCTTTGTTTGCAAGTAAACCAAAATAAACCAATACCCTGCTTTAAATCTTTGACATTCATATTGGGGCAAAAGTTCCCCAGGTTCCATCTGACAGCAAAAGCTTTAGCTTAGAGCAATACATAAGTTCTCAACACTAATTTAATTTCAAATACAGAAAGACCTTTTTCTGAATCCATTACTAGATCAAATGTAATTATCAGGAGCGATCACACAGAAATCAAAACATGAAATTTTGGTAGATCCTTCCCAAATTATCGAGAGCTCGTGATTAAGCTCAAAGAGAAGAACAACCTTTTAGAAATGCTACAAGCCACCACCATGTGCTTCATCATCTCCCCTTTGGGTAAATCATCTGAAATTTCCTGGGAAACAGCTGATGCCAGCACTGGCTCCTGCCCCACAGGCACCACCCACAGCTTCTAAAGCAGGTGCTGTTATCAAGTACAGAGAGAGAGGCACAAACCTCACACCACTGTCCTCAGAGCTGGCTGGGCATTACTGTCCTGACTAGCAGTAACTCCAGATCCCACTCCTTCACCTCACCCCTCTGGGGCAGGTCTCTGATGTGGCCAAGTCCAGAAGAGGGACTAGAAGAACATAAAATTCAATCCTCTGCTCATGCAATGGGAAAAAAAACTTCCAACAGAATAAACGCCCATTTTCAGATAAACTCCCTCCCTGACACCTCCTGGATGAGGTGTGGCCCAGCTGCAAGAACAGGGATCAGCTCTTTACCTGCCCACCACACTGCAGAGCTAAAGAGACCCTGACAGACAAAAGGGCTTAAACTGACACTGTGCTGCTCTTGCTCACGAGTCCAGTAACCCACAATCACTTTGGGAAGGGAGGCCTTTCCTTACGTTAAAGATCACGCTGGCTGAACTGAACATGGACACAGAGCTCTTCAATTTGGGAACAGTGATGAAGCTGCTTCCTTTCTGGAGACAAACTCAGACCTGCCCCCAGGTGACAAGTTTTATGACCATAAGACCATGGGAAGCACAGGCTGAGGCACTGAAGGATGACAGGACTGGCACAGGACAAGTGCTGCCAGCCTGCCCTGAAAAGCCAGCTTAGAGCAACTCTATCTATGGCCAAACCATTAGTGAGGACCCTGGGATGACCATTCCAGGGAGAACACTGCAGTGGGGGTTGCAGGAAAGCAGCTAGGAAGGCAGAAAAGCTCCTGGAAATGCTCACAACTTCTGAACTTGGCCACAGCCAGACCAGAGGCACAGTGGGACTGACAAACTGGTGTTCCCCAGACAGCAGCACTGAGCTGTGGTCACACAGAGCAGCAGGAAGCCCTCTCAGATGAGATGGAGAGCAACCACAGCTCAGGGCTCCCTCCATCTTCATGTTACTGTTGGGAACTGGGGAACAGCAAACACCCCTGTCCTCAGCCCCACATCACAAGGGACTCACAGTAAACAGTATGACCTTGCCACAAAGAATCTGCTTCCAAGGACAGATCCTGTCCTAAAGATCCTGTCCTCCTCCTCAGCTACAACAGAATGAAAATTGGCTTAACAAGGACACAGGACTGCAAGGGAATTTTCTCTACACAGATCTTGCCAGATTCCTTAAAAACAGTGACAGGACACATGGAAACTTACAGTAACCCCTTAATTGTCAAGTGCTGTATAACCACCCTGTCCTCTCCTAAATCTCCAACCCTGTGGATAAATCTTCGATAGGACTTCAGCCAAAACACTGAAGCATTATCACATATGAGGCAAGCCAAGTGAGGAAAAGCCAAGGGAGCAGCAGAGGTCCCTTCTCCCACCCCTCGTGGCAATCAGAAGAACATCCCACCCCCGAAGGGGTGGCACAACTCTTCAGTCTAATAATTATTTTATTTACCCCTTCCTCGTTCTCTAGAGAAGCAGTAAAAAGCCCAACCAGCTCACAGCTGATTGTGTACAACCCTGAATCAGACAAACACACCAGAGCCTCCTGGGGCAGAAGAAGGGGAGAGGACTGTCCTGTTCACCTCCATTTGTCCCCTCTGGATTCAGTCCACAAATGAGTGTCTGTATTCCCCACACTTCCACCAACACCCATTTCTACCCCGTGCAATGCCCACTGCCGGCAATGGACACGGCACGACGGCCAAGATGCCACTGCAGGTGCTGAGCCACCCCAGGGCCCAGCTCCCACCTCTCACTGCTGCCAGCCCAAGGAAAAAAGCCACTGTCACCTCCATTCCTCAGGCTCAGGAGCTTTCCTGCTCCTGTCAGTCCATCTTGGCCACAGCCCTTCGGAACTGATTGTGCTGTTTTTCTATAGCTTTTTTGTCGTTTTTTTTTTTTTTAAAAAAAGGAGTTCCATCTGTATTCCACTACAATTACAAATGAGACAGAGTCATCCTGTCTTCCACCAGCACAACATCTGGCCCAAACTGGTCTGTGCACTGCTTCACTGTGGCCAGGATGCCGAGGAGCCGCTGGTCCAGGGCGTCCAGGTGAGGGTCGGAGAGCACAGGGGAGATGGGGTCATGCGACAGGGCAGTTTTTAAGGCAGACTTCAGCACTCCATTCTTCAGGTAATTCAGCCTGTTCCAGGTAGAAACCCGGATGCTGCAAAACAAACAAACACACAAACACATCATACCACTGCCAGATTCCTGAGGGGGCCCGGCACAATCGAGAATGGAGACTTCCTGCAAAGCGGGATTGGGATGGGAGGCTCCAGGTGTAACCACACCACGTGCAGGATCCAGTGATTGTTCTTCAGTTTCCAAGTTTCAATCTCATGGGATGGGATTCTGATGTTATGCAGGAACACTTCCACCTGTGAGCAAGGAATGTCTTCAGGTCGAGGCCTCCCCAGACACAGTTTGAAAAGGAAGGAAGATCAAGTCTGGCTGTCAATTCAAACACGAACTCAGGAAGAGCATCACTGACCAACAATTAGCCACAAAGCACAAAAGGCAGTTGACTGAAACTCCAAGAAAATGAGCCGAGCAGTAATTTTTCCTCTTTGCTGGCCACTGAACTTGTTCAGGCTGTTATCATAACCAATCTCCACTGCCGTGTTCTCTGAAGCCTCTTGGGATTCTCCCCCAAATCTTTGTGTTTTATCACCACAGTCACACATGTGAATCCACGTAAGACATTTGCCTGGTACTAGAAACAAAGGATACCCGAAAAGCAGGAAAGTGTTACAGAGATGAACTTCCTTTCTGTTTGCATTTGGGAGATATAGATGACAAAGGCTCCGAGAGATCCTCAGTAAAGCAGGAAATTAAACATATGTTTAAAATTAATGTACTGAAACTATTGAATTTGAAAATCAACTGCTCTCTCTATGGATTTGGAAAGAACCTTGTGGAACACAGGCCAGGTGTACTGCGGAGCCCATGGAACCTGGCTCAGTGGAAGCAGCAGGAGAGCTCAGGCTGTCTGCAAAGCTCCCAGATTTCACAGGCCCCAAGGAATTTGGGAGGTAGAACACATCAAGGACAAGCTGAAGGAACTCTCAACTTAATTTGGAAGGCTTGAAGGATTTAATGATCCCTTGGAGGATCAGAATCAAGAAATGGATATATCAGTATTGTTTGTCCTGGGAATTTTCACAGAGTCCCAGAATAGTCTGGGTTGGAAGAGACTCCAAAGATCACCCCATTCCACCCCTGCCATGGGCAGGGACACCTTCCACAATCCCAGGTGGCTCCAAGCCCCGTCCAACCTGGCCCTGAGCATTTCCGGGGATGGGGCAGCCACAGCTTCTCTGGGCAGCCTGTGCCAGGGGCTCATCACCCTCACAGTAAAGATTTTTCTCCTACAATCTAATCTAACCCTGTCCTCTGCCAGTGTAAAGCCATCCCCCCTTGTCCTGTCACTCCAGGACCTTGTCCCAAGTCTCTCTCCAGCTCTCTGGGAACCCATTAAGGCACTGGAAGAGGCTCTAAGGTCTCCCCAGAGCATTCTCTTCTCCAGGATGAAGAAACCCAACTCTCTCAGCCTGTTCCCAAAGGAGAGGTGCTCCAGCCCTTGGAACATCTGTATTTCCTACGGAGAAGTAGGTGAGAGCAGACATAGAACAGAAATCAATAAGTGACAGCCTCTAAAAACAGAATAAACAAAACCACAGCTGCCAAGGCTGAAGCAGGAAAAAAAAAATCCTGCAAAGAAACTACAACCTTGGGCTGGAAGGAGCTCCCTGAGCAGGGGTTTAAGGTCTTCTTTAGAAACCAAGTCTGGAAATGATTAAACTCCCTTCTGCCAGGGAGAGCTCAAAGTGAGATGTGAACTTTTATTTGTCAGGAGCTGGAACGAGACTGTTGCAGACACAAAGTACCTGCCACACTGAGCATGGAAAGATCTGAAGCAGTGACCTGGAGGTGAGACCACCTTCTGTGCCAACCACCCACTGTCCTGCCTTCATGAAAAAGGAGTTCTCAGCTTCTTGGGCAGTGACAATACATCAAACAGACAATAACGCAAAAAAAGCAAAGCACTGTGTACCCAAGCAAACATTTTCAGGTTGCAAGACCTTTAAACTTCATTATCTTGCAAAACTAAGGATACCAATTGCACAAATAAAGTGAACAGCACCCCTGAATTTCACTTACATGCAGCACTGATAAAGAGGAGCCAAGATGCTTCTTTCATCCAGGGCAGGGTTTCCAAAGCTGCAAGGCAAAATTAAAACCAAGCTGAACTCCTAATGTTGTTCTCAACATCAAGGGCTTTGTAAAGAATTCAAAGAAATCAATACCAGGCAATTTCTTGCTCCAGGAAATCAAATCACGTAAATTAAAATATAAACAGGTCATGACCAATCACAGATAGGACTCTCAACATCAGCTGATGTACCAGGTAAACAGAAGCAGCACACCCAGTTCTGTATCAGACCAAGGCACCTTAGAAAGACATTTCAGAGGAGTTTGGAGATGGAGCTCATCTTGTGGTGCAGAGGTGAGGAACAACGGGTGTTATGAGCACAGAGAATGGGAACTTTGCCTGTCTGACACTGGACAGGGAGCAAGCAACCACCAGATCAATAGTTCCACTAACAAGGTGATCACTCCATGCCCACACTTTCTGAGGGAGGTCTGCCAGAAGGCTTTCAGAGTACTTCAAGCTTCATCTAAACACAAGCTGGTTTTATTTTTTATAGTTTCACCCTTCTCATAATACTGTTTACTTTTAGGTGGTCCTGTGAGGAACAGGGAGTTGTCTCAGTGATCCTTACGGGTGCCTTCTAACTTGAGATCTGCCATGGTTCAAGGAAAAAACAGTCCCCCTATCCTTTATTTCACTGGACCCCAAAGAACTTTACCAAAGCTTTCAATAAAACAATTTACTGGGAGGCTGCAAAGCCCCACCAGAAATGGTTTCATGTCATAAGGAAGGGACTTGACCTTCAAACACCATATTCACTTCCAGTGACTAATCCATAAACCTCCTCCTAGCACATTGCTGGTGCATAACAAAGACAATTGTTGCCAAATTCACCTCAAGCACCAATCATTAGGCAGTCTCCAGGTGGATTGCATCCTGCTGACGTTACTGAACAGGCTGAGGACACAAGACTCAACTCAGCCACTGTAGGTAACTCAGAAACAAAAGGAGGAAGGATTTTGAACCTAAACTCTACCAGCCAACATACAAAAAACTACAGCAAATAAAACACATTTGCATTGGAAAGTCTGGCCTCAAGAAGGGCTTCTCATCAGTTCCTCTCACTACTGCCCTCCTTTCTGTTTGGGCAGGGGCTCATGTCCACACTCAGGACATCATTGTATTTTGCTTTTGATATCACTTCTCTCCATTTTAAATTTTTAACCTTTTAAAGCCAGAGGGCAGGGAATGCCAAATTATTCAGAAACACATTTTTAAAATACCTACTTTTACTATGGCCCTCACTAATCCTGATCAGTCACTAATAAAGTGTAAGTTTCCAATCTTCCAAGCCTTAAAGGAAAGGACTTTTCTGGGGACAGGAGGAGAGACATGAGCAAACCTCTGAAAGATGCTTGGGGGGAAAAAAGTTCCTATTGTGTTAATTGAGGAGTTCCTGTAGTGTGAGTAAGACTTTGCCCAAAGCAATCACAGTATCTACAGCACAGGGTGTAATCACAGAGTCCCACAATGGTTTGGGTTGGAAGGGACCTTAAAGATCATCCAGTTCCAGCCCCCTGCCATGGGCAGGGACACCTTCCTCTATCCCATGTGGCTCCAAGCCCTGTCCAACCTGGCCTTGGGCACTTCCAGGGACGGGGCAGCCACAGCTTCTCTGGGCAACCTGTGCCAGGGCCTCACCACCCTCACAGGGAAGACTTTTGTCCTAATATCTCATCTAAGTCAACTTTTTTTTCAGTTTAAATCCATTCCCCCTTGTCCTGTCAGCATCACAGCCTTTGAAGGACCCTAATATTTATTCTGGTAATTGCTGGTAAGAAGGAAAGTTTAGCACAAAAGGTATTAATGAAAAAACTGGTGACAAAAGGAAACAGATACAGAGCAGATAAACATGTGCCCTTGTGCTCACCAGTGCCAGGCCTCCAGGATTTCCCTCAGCCTCACCTTTTGGCATTATCCAGCAGGATGAGCATACTGGCTCCTTCATCATCCTGGAAACTCTCGTAGTGGTGCCGGTCAGCATTCCCAATCAAGTAGTCAAAGATGGCTGTGTCAATGATGTCCAGCAGGCGAGGGCCTGAGTCGTAGGGGGACGTTTTCTTCACAGCATCACAATAGCTTTCGTCATATTCCCACCTGCAGCCGGAGAGAAACCACACCAACCTTCAAGAACCCTCCCTGCACAGCCCTGGCATTCACAGGTGAGCACAGCAGCCCAGGCTCTGTGAAGAAGGAAGAGCTAGATAACAGCGTTTCAGTTGAAGAGCAATTCCTGCATTCACATCCCCCCTGTAGTTCCACTGCAAGGATTATGGAAAACAAGGCCAGAGTTTGCCTCCTCAGTGCCCACAGCTCAGCAGTGGCTGGGCTCCCTCAACTTCCCATCCAAGGCCTTCAGTACTGCTCATTTCCATGGCCCTGCCCTGCTCCCATCAGGGTGGCTTTCCAGAATCCTCTTCATTTATTCTTCCTAATGCAGAAAACCTCAGTGCGGCCAGTGATGAGCCCCTCTGTCGTGAGAGGAAGGGCTTCAGGAGTGTTCATCCTCCTTCAGAGTTGGTTCTTTCCTCCCCACTTCCCTTCCAGAGTATCTCACCTTCTTCTCCACTGACAAGATTCCAAGCTCCCCTCTTACATCACCTCCTTTTACATGGAGGCTTGTAACAGGGGTGTCATGTCTCAGCTCTCCAAAGCTGGGATTTTTAATGCTCTCATTTTCTTCTTTACAGTTTTCAAAGCTATTCAACACCACCACCAAAACAGCCAAATCTCTGGTGTATATCCTTTCCATCTGTCAACCTAAATAACAAGTGCATCTATAACATCTTCCATGTAAGGGCTGAAACAATCCCTCACAAAACAGCAGTGAAATTGGAAATGCCTTTAACCATCTGTGACTTGGAAACAGAAATGGAGGAAACCAGCTGGAGAGACTTGCTGACATGTTCAAAATGACAGACTCAGAAGTAGGAAGATCAGAATTTAATTGCTAGAACTGACACATCTTTTAGTGGTCTGGAGCCTGAACTCCCTTATTTTCTCCTCCAGCTACATAAACTAGAGAGGCCAAAAATTTATCTTCTCAGTGTTTTTGATAACAGGTCACACATGCTCCTCAAATGCTGTGTCTGGTTCCCTCTTTCTTTTCCATCCATGTCCAACTCACATTCAACTTGCAGCACAAATCCACAGGGCAACAACCTCAGAACCTCCTACTCCTTGTGCAGGATAAATTCCTCATGCTGCATCCTTCTCTCCCTCAGGTGTTTCTCTTTCTCTCCTGTTGCTTTACAGCAGTAATTAATCTCCTTGTCACAGTTTTTCTCTCTCTCCTCATTTTCCATGCAGTCCTTTCAAGACAGGCATTTATTTCTGATCATTTATATTATATCAGCACGGGCCTCAGAAGGTCAAGGATTTTATCTATTATACCTCCATTTAAAATTACTTACCCTAATGTGACTCGATGAATTATGTTCAAAAAGTCAACTCAGGACAAAGTAGAAACAGTTAGAGCAGGAAAAAAAATCTCTGAGAGTTTTATTTTTCCATAATTAGCAGGCCCAGGGAAAGGAGAGCGTGACACCTGGAAGGTTTAGTTCTCCTGATGCTCTCTAAGGGAAACGTGCAACGTGACAAGGAGCAAAGCACCAGAACCTTGTAACCCCACCTGAATGAAGCAAGAGCAAGTTTCAAACCAGCACAGGAATGCGGGTAAATCCCTGGGTAAGGAGGCAGTTTGTGATGAAAACCAGCCCCTCCACAGGGGAGCCACCTCCAAGAACTCAGCCCATTCATTACTGCAATGTCCCAGGTACTGAGCACAGCTAATTTCGACCTGCTGGAAAGGAGAAAACGTCTGCTGCTCCAAAAATCAATCTGTGCATTTAATACTCTAAAACAATTCAGTGAAGCCTTTGGATGATATTCTTGCTAAGAACAATCATGTCATTGGAAATCAATGGATACTTTAGATCAAGGACTTAAAAATCTCTTTCTAAAACCACTCGTTCGTGACACAGATTTGGAAAAATTTACTAAAGCTCAAAAGCATTTGCTCTGGTCATGGCAACAACATCCCCAACCCACATACTCAGATGTGTTACATCTCCTGTACAAGATGGATAGAGCCCACATTTGTTGTTCTTTGGATGCTGAGCATGGTCACCATGGGAAACAAAGCAAGGAGCTTTCCAGTGCCCACCTTCTTAAACTAAACCCTGAAAAAAGCCTGCAAGGACCACAGACTCAGGTCTGGCAGAGACCAGCACAGTGCTGCCACATTTCAGTGGCACAGTGTCAACATAAGGTCCAGGGAGTGGCCCTTCCATGTCCTACCTGGCGAGTTTGCCTTCCCGGTAGGTCCTGCCCCAGGGGTGCCGGTGCTTCTGGAGAGGCCACACGTCTGGCAGCCACAGGGTCACCGAGCCCTCCATGACATCCCCGTCGGCACAGGCCGGCTCTGTCTCCCGACAGTAGTAGCATTTCCCATAGAAGCAGGTGTTATTGCCTTCAAAAGAAGAAGCAGAACTTAACCCAGTTGGCCTTGTGCTTCCTGGCTCAAAAGAGATTACACAGACATCCATTCATTCAGACTGATACTCAAAGGAGAGAATAATTGTATTTTCTAATGACTATCACACAGAGAGTGAATCCTACATTGCACTACCAACAAGATTTTGTGAACCCCTTCTAGTCCTTAGGACCTTGCCTTTGTGACCCTAACACTGCTTGGTTTTCACAGTTTTCACATAGATCATGTGTCAGATTTCCCACTTCTTTGACAAAGCTGACCAAAAAAAAGACAAGTTAAAAAAGACAACGCAGAACTCAAATTGATTTGGAGCCCTGAGACCTGCACCCATCTCAGTTACTTGAGCAGGGGAGACACAACCAAGCTGTCGTTCCTAGATGATGCGGGAAATCTGTCAAAGCTTCACCAGTGTCTCCTGACAGGAGAGGAGCAACAAACCCCTGCAGCCTTTAGTCTGCTGATGTCAGGGTATCCTGTACCATCAAGTAATTTACACTGTCTGCATTAACAATTTAACTTTTTCTGTTTCCCCCTAACCTGCCTTTGCTTGACTCTTGATAGGTTAAATCCAGTTCTACGCTCACAAAAAGTATTCTTCAACCATGTCTCACTTTGCTGTGATTCCAGTTATTCTCAATCCTTTTATCCAATATCCTCCTCAAACCAGGCCAAGCTTAGAGATGTGTTTTCCCTTTCCATCCTTACATATCCCCAGCCCTTAGCCAGAACCCCTGTGGTCAAACTGGGGCTCACAAGAGATCACAACCTTCTCCCCACATCCACCCACTGCTTTGACTGTTGCTCCACACACCAGCAGTTCCAAGGAATCTAAGGAAAGGCCATGAAAATTCCTGAAGACAACTTTCCAAGTCACTATTTCTTCTAGAAAACAGCTTAATTGGCTCGGCTGAAATTCCAAAAAGCACAGCCTGCCTGAGGGATGCTCCCCTTCTGAAGGCAAGGGGAGATTGGAAAGGCTGAGCTCCTCCCATCTGGAAGTTACACCTTGTAAGTGGCAGTGTGGGACTGCCAGCAGGGCCTGGAGTGGAACAGACACACATTTACCAGCCCTAATGAACAATCACCTCTGGAGACTTCTGATGGGGAAACAAAGCAAACGATGGAAGAGTAATAATTGGATGTTTTATGAAAGCCTGAAGGAGTTAAGGCTGCAGCAGAAGTCATTTCTTGTGCTTAATGACCACCTGGTAGGAGTTCACATCAGTAATTCCCATTAAGTGCCCTTCAGAGCATTACTGCTGTAAACAACACAGGGAAGTTCTGAGAGGTTTGGCACAAACAACAACTGATGTGTCAGCTCTACACATTAACCCAAATCACCACTCTTGTTCACATTAAACACAACTTTATTTTTTTGTTTGTTTGTTTTAGGTCTAATCAAAGACTTTTTTAACCACCTCTCACAGCAGAGAGAAAATTCTTACTCAGAATAAAAAAGTGATTCCCATCTGTAACAGCAGCATGAGGGAACACAGAGCATTTACAGAGGGAAAACGACTCGGAGAAAACCAAGTCCTCCCCCGCCAGCAGGGGTTACACAAGACATCTCTTGGCACAGAAAGACACTTCCCAGCTTCCTGTATCATAGTGAACTCTCCTATAGCTCTGTCAGGTTCCCACGGCTCTTTTTCCCCATCAAACGTGGTTTTTTTTTCCCCTGGGCTGCACAATCCCTGGAATGCACTCACCCACAGCCATGAAGGTGCCCAGGAGCTGCTCCGTGGCCACGGGTTTGATCTCCGTGCGCAGGTTCACAAACCTGCCGACCACCAGGGGGGCCCGGCGGAAACCCAGAATCCTGGATGGGGGAAAAACACTACGTGGGAATGTGCAACACAGGCAGCAGCTCACAATGAAAACAAAACAAACCCAGGGCTCTGCCAGAGGTGGCTGGGACCAAGGAATAAAGTTGGAGCCCTGCAGCAACCTTCTCTCTTCTCCAAGCAAAGTAAGAAAACCAATTTTTCTGAAGTGCCTGGATGTTAAACTTGCTTTACAGGCCATCAGTGACACTCCTTTATTAAAGCATGTAAAGCAACACAGGATGCACCAAGCTCCAGCTCTCAGAATCTGGACCTCACACCAGAAACATCCATCATGTGTCTTGTGCACAGGCTGAAGCAGTGAAACCATATGGTCCGTGGGCTGGTCACCTGGAAACATCATTTGTAATTTGTGAGAGAATGGTAAAAGAAATGCGAACCCCTGAAAAGTGGCTGGGAAAACAGAGGTGGGAAGAACAATGATAAGATTTGCAGTTACAAGCTCCAGGTTCCACTCCCCTGTCTGCCACAGCCTCTGCTCTGTGACCACAAATGGCTCCGGGATTTGTAATGGAATTTTAGAAGTGCTTAAAGGGAGCACAAAGATCAGAACAGATTTTAAGTCTCTTCACCTCCAAAGTGCCAAAACTGAAATGAGGAGACCAAGACTGTGCTCATTTATTCCAGATGAAACTGCACCTTGTAACTAACAGCATCTTGTAACTACCAGCATTCAGTGTTTGGCATTTTCTGTCTCACTCTTTCTATATCCTGTACTTTCTTTTTCTCCTGTAATTGCACCTCCAGCCCAAGTCCACAAAACCACCTGGGTACCCCTGCACACAATTTATATACAAATGGCTGTTTTTTCCCTAGGATGCACTGATTCATATTTATTCTAGACAACAATCTTCACTTGCTGGTGTGCTGGCTATGAATTTACCACATAGATTCAGTATTCCAGACCCTTTCACAGAATTTAGTTAAGCTCTTTCTTTCCTATAATATTAGCTATAATTAAGTTTTAGTGTTGATTCTCCTTTCCAAACCTTTCACAAAAAAAAAAAATAATCTATAATGTTAGAATCTTGCACAGATCTTTGAAATGAAGTTTCACAGAACAGCTGATTTTGGGGTTTGGCTTCCATGTGGTACATTGGCAGATTAGAAATAAGCAGCCCACGTCTGAGGTGTGCTCTTGAAGGAACTCCTTGTTTCCCAAAGACAACAAGGCAACAATTCCATACCTGTCCAAGTGAAACGCTGCCACTTCTGCGTTGTGTCTGTCGTAGCCAGCGTAGGGCTCTCCCTCCACCACATAATCCCTGGCATATCTGCAATGGAAATAAGTCAAATGAAAATGATTCTCTGCAGCATTTCCAAACAAACAGCAAGAAGCAGAAATTAGGTGCTTATTACAACAATAGTGGTGTGTTTTGGTGGAGGGGCAGCCTTTTTGTTCCCCTTTTCATCTTTTGATAGATGTTTCTTAGTCAAGGCAAACACCTATTTCTGTTTCCTCACACTTGAATTAGATACTGCCTTAGCACTGTGGAGTGAGAAATACCACAATCCATACTGAGCAAAATGGGTGAAATGTTACATGTTTTCAAACAAAATAAGGCTGAATTAGCTTTCTTACTTTCTTGTTCTCATCTATGTATCAAATTGTGCAAACTGGGTTATTTCCAACAGACTTTGGGCTCAAGCAGTAGGACCAACATGTAGGAGAATGCACAGAGAAGGCACTGGGATGTTTTAGCCCTGCTCAGAGATGTGGGGTGAGACAACAGCCTCTTTCCTCAGTCTGAGCCACCTGGCAGAGAAGCTGAAGCATTTGCTCAAGGAGAATTCATCAGGGCAGGATGAAATGGAATTTATGGGAAAATTTGTAACTTAATACAATAATAAAGGAAAAAAGAAACCCAAATAAACCCATTAACAAGCAATCACTGACGGCAACATTTACCTCTTGGGTTTGAAGACAACCTTCTGTCCTCCTTCAAGTATTAGCAAAGCCTTCAGCTGGGTCCCTTTGTAGCCCACGTCAGCTTTAATGATCTTCTTGGTGATCATGGCGTGCATGACAGCCCCCAGCTCGGGGGTCTCCTCGGGGTACACCTCCCTGGGCACCACCCACTGCGCTGCGATCTCCCAGGGGGACTGCAGCGTGTGCTCCAGCCGCGGGTCCAGCTCCACGCGGAGACTCCCCATCATCCGCTGGAAGGAGCGCTGGTCCTCACGGTTGGCGGCCGAGGTGTCCAGGTTGTCCAGGAGGAAAACCTTTGTGAAAATGAAGATGACGAGCAGGATGGCCAACAGCACGACCCGCTGCTTCAGCTTCATGGTGCCCTTCAACCCTTCTCCCCTGACCCTCTCTTCCGAGCGTTACGGGAAGTCTGTTGGAGATCAGGGTGAGGAAGGGGGTGTTAGTTAATGGATTTCATTCCTAACTTGCATTGTGAAAGAGGTGTCGCCACTGAAGCATCTCCTGGGACCCCTAAAAATAAACAAAACACAAACTTACAACCCTGCAGGTCCCACCGAAAACTACCAGGGGCAAGGCTTCTTCAGAGAGCTCCAGTTTAAGGTGATGGCTCCAATATCACTAGTAAGAGATCCCATGAGCACTGGTCACCCAAAGATATGCCCCTCCAGAAAAGCTCCAGGTAGATATTAGACAGCTGACAACCAGTGAGAACAGCTGCACAGCCTGCCTTCCTGAAGGTACATACGGGGGGGGCAGAATAGACTTCATGGTTTATTGCCTTTCGTTTGTTGTCACTATAATTTACTCAGCTTTTTTTCATTTCTTTAAAAAAAAAAAAAGAGAGGTGAGGTGAGGGATGACATCTTCACTTCCTTGTGGTTAACAAAGTACCTTCTGCAGTCAACTGTAAAACCAACAACCACAGAAAACATACAAAGTGTCTGCAATCTCAACACGAAATTAACAAGAAAAAAATCCCAAACCACTTATAGCTCCTGCTCTCAGCAACCTCACGCCTCATCTGTGGCTCTGTATTTACAGTGGGGTGCAAGACATGTGTCACACCCCTCCACAGGCCCTGGCCACGGCAGCGTTAGCACTAACAGAATGCACCATCAGTATTTCAGTCGGGAGGACCTTCCTAAGATCAGCTGAATGCAGTCAAACCCTAAGCGGACAGGGACACAGACACAGACACCCCTGAGCCAGCAGTGACTTCTCTTTGCACCAGCCATGAGAACCACGGAGCACCCTGGGCTGGGGGAGCACTGATACAGGAAAGCCTTGTCATGAGATTTAACAGTGAGAGTAAAAACCAGCCATTAATAATCGTGTCACTGGAAAAACAGGCTGCACAGGCTGAAGTTAATTCACCAGCAACAACCACAGGACAGCCAGGCTGTGCCTGGGGAGGCACACACAGGTCACAGCCATCAGTGCAGAATCAGGCTTGGCACAGAGTAGGAGTGTTACCATAAAAGGGGACATTCAGACCCAGAGATGACTCCACAGCACCTTAGCCAAATTTACAGCAGGCCCACAGCAGCCACATGGCTCTCCCACCTCCCCGTGTGTCCGTGTTTCCTTCCACGGCCCCAGGTGACTCCACAGCCCAGGCCAGTGCAGCTGAACCACTTCAACCAACCCCCGAGAGGGACGAGGAGATTCAAAATAAACCCTCAGATATTCCCATTTTCCTGTCTCTGCACAGTGACCAAGCTGTCCCTCACAGAGGGACACGCTCTGACGAGGCAGCAGCGGGAATTTTAGCACAGTCACCATCCAGATTGTTTTGCCATCATCATCATCCTGCCTCAGGTGACAACTCAGTTCACTTTGTTCCTCTCCAGGTTACACATTGTGCCTCTTAAATAACTCCTACAGAACCTATCTTCTGGAACAGGGAAGAAAGGGAAAGTCTCCTAATCATGGATAAAAATATTTTGGGTTGGAAGGGACCCATCAGGATTATCAAATCCAACTCCTGACCCTGTGCACTCCAATAATGAGTTAAAACTGACAGGGGAACAAGTGGTTTATGTTGACAGTGACCAGTCACAGCACCAGAGACCCCAGGAAGGGCAGAGGGTAGGAAAAAAACCCCAGGGATGCTTCCAACAAGGACTGTGGGCCCCTGTTAACTGCGTAATACTGATTTTAATCTATTGGAAAATAAGGGCTTGTGCTCATAGTGAAAGCCAAATATGGAAATTAGATCATATTTTATTAATCTAATTCTGGTTTTGGCTGCTTGTACTTCTCCACACAGCGCAGCAACCTGCTTCATTACCCACTGCAAACACGAGAACGAGCAGCACAGACAAGGAGGGTACACCTGACCCAAAGCCCTCATTCCTGCAGATACACTCACCGAGGAAGACATCCCTAAATAATATTATTCTTAAATTTAAGCAGGCAAGCGAAGCAGATCTGGCTGCAACTGCACCCTCTCATTGTCACTGCATCATTCACTTCTGTAAAACCAGCAGTTCTGAATCATTTCGAACACTGCTGTTATCAAGATGTGCTCCCATTCATTTTTAAAATCCATTAGAGATTGTAAGGAGTTGCACAGAAAGAACGCAGTTCGTTTCAGAGCAGTTACTCCTCGTTATGAGATATGTATATATGTGCACAGACATTTAAAGAAGCCCTCCCAGGCCAGTGCTGGCTGACTGAGGCACAGGGCAGGAATGTTCCACACCTTTGGGCACTCACTTTCCCAGGCTGATTTTCAGGAATGCTGAGCTTCTCTAGGAATATTCTTCTTGAGAGTGGAGGGCAAGAATATAACCACATACAATCATGTAAATGAAAGCTGGTCCTGGAATGAGAACAGAGGCAGGAAAGGCGGCCACAGAAACACATGAAATAACAACAAACACTTGGAATTTCCAAAAGGGAAAAGTAAGGTGAGCTGTGAGAAGAACTCTGTGCAACAAAGGGCAAAAGGGTCTCAGATAACGACAAAAGTAAATGCAGGGATAATCTCAGGAGACCCAGAAAGGGAATATGTAGTTCCAATAAGACAAAAGGGGGTCAAGGCATCGAGAAACCACTTAGTTCTCTGCAGGAGTCATGGCAGTATGGCATGAACAAAATGACAGTAGATGCTCTTTTAACCTGAAGACATCAGAGAAGAAAAACCCCCAATAGTGTTTTTTTTTTTTCCTGTGCTTCTGCTCAGCATTATCTCCAGCTACCACTATTAAACAGAAGACATAATTCAGAGTTTTGATGTTCTACCACCCAAACTCCCTCTCTGTCTTAGAGAAGTACAGAAAAACATTTCCCTACCCACCATTTTGCCACACTTCTCCATCAACCCTGAAAAGAAAAGAGCCAGAAATAAACAACCCCACCAGCTTTTTAATGCTCGAGTGGCAGGTTTGCATAAGAAAGGCTTGTTGTTTTTTACTACCCCTTTGGAATATTTCCTCATCAATTTTGTCTCTCCTTACAAACAGGTCTGTATTCTCAGCAAGTGAGGAGTCCTACAAGTCAACATCCAAATAAGTGTCTCCTCAGGGTCATGGTGGAGTCACTGTGCACACAAATGCCTGAGTTAAATCATGTCCACCGACATTAAATACAAACACCACACTACTTAATTCCCATTAAAAAAAAAAAAAACAACAACAGCATGAAACCTTCCTGTTACAAAAATCACAGCCTAAAAAACTAGCAGAGAAATATTTTTTACTGGAGTCACAAGATGAATGCTGTGCCACATGTCACAATCTTATTTTTGTATCTCATAGCCAGAAAGCTGCTATCTCAAAAATTGCATGTACAATTTGCATGGATTTTGTTATGCTCCAGATGACAAATCAGTTCTGAGGGCAGGCAAAGGTTTCGTTTGGCAGCACAAGGACACAAAAAAAAATCACAGTTCGAACAGACACTGATCTGAAATAGATATGGTAAAGCAGGCTCTAATTCCTTTCACTGCATGTTTTTCCTTACACACACTGTATCTTTTGGGATCACCTATCAAAAGGCCTTTAAAAGTTGTCCAGTAAACCCTGGAAAATGCTGTGAAGGAACAGCATTTACAGTAGTGACATTTTCCTCTCCCCAAAACACCCTTCAGCCTCACCAGATCAATCTTCCTTGCCATCCTCCCCTCTCTGGCCAGCTCCTCCGTGGCTCCTGCCTCTCCTCTCTGTGAGCCTCGTTATTCCAGTTTCCACAGACCCTTCCCTGGATTTCTCAGACTCATTCTGTCACTTCCACTCTCTGTGTGCTGCCTGCCTTGTGTACAGTTTAGTCATCCAGTGCTCAAGGCTTCCCACATGTTTGCTTGTCTGCTATTTCTCCTCCTCTTTTCCTGTTAAAACCCTCGTTATCTACAGGCAAAATCTCGGTGACAGCCTGTGCTCCAACTTTCCTCACGCACAACTCCACCCCCGGTTCAGAGTTACAACACAGAAATACAAAAGACCACCAGCATTTTAACCACTGCATTATCTCTGCCTGCAGCTGTAACAATCAGTGACTGCCTGATTTATTCTCACACGGCTGCATTTGCAGAGAAATCATTTTGTCCATCTGCCTGCCCACCCTGCCCTGTTACATCCCTTAGTAACTTCAGAATCCATTACAAGCAGTTCTGCCAAATTTGTCACGAGGAATCCCTCCATGAGCTTTACAAAAAAACCCCAGGCAAGATAGAGGACAGAAGCCTGGAGAAGGCAAGGACGAGTGGGTAAATATTCTTAATCTTTCCCAGCTGCCAGCAGGAACACCTGACTCCTCTGGCTGAACAGGTAAGGATGGGGCAGACTGGGATACAGCAGCACCTGGGAGCTGCTGGACACCGAGGTTGGAAGGAGGCAGGCAGGAGCCGCCGGGCTGGGATGCGGCACACAACTCCCCAGCAAACCAGGCTGCATTAATTCTCCACTTTCCTTTTATATAATCACACTTTTCACTTGGATCCGCGGGCTAATTCCAAACACACCTGAGGGGGCAGTGGATGTTTTGAAGACGCGGTTTGTGTGTTTATTGGGAGCTGGCAGCTGGGGAATGCTGTGGGAAGGGCTGTGGCCTTGGCTCAACAGTTGTCTGTTCCCCATCTGGGCAACCAGTGTGCACACAGCTGGAAGGGACAGGGAGGGAGGGACTGAGAGCACCGCAAAGGGGCACGGCACAGGGCATGGACAGGAGGCAAGGATACAGAGAGAGAGGGTGCAACGGGAGGGACAACTCTCCCTTTTCCCCCTCCCAGTCACTGACGTTCCACCGTGGGTCAACAGAGAGAGCTGGAAACAGTTTAGGCAGCTTTGTTGCACTTGGAAAAGAAGCCAAAGCAATGAAAATCCTGCAGATCTCTTTTTTTTCAAGTTGACATTCTCATGTTTATCCAGCTCCTACAAAAGATAGGCACCAAAAAATTGAACCAGGTCCTGTGTATCCACCTGACATTCAGCAGCAAGGAGCCTGTCTCTGCTACACGACAGTGCCAATCCACTGCCCTCACCCCCGAGGGGCTGCAGCGCACAATGAACCAGACAACACGGGATTCTGGTGTCAGAATCCGAGCTGACAACTTTGCACGAGGAAACAAAATCCACCTCACCCTCCTGGGACTGTGTAGCACAAAGGGAGGCAAACCCTGTTGCGGCTGCAGGCCAGACTTAAGGGGTGCACAGAGCCACTTTCAAATTACAAGACACAGGATTAACACCTATTCTGCAATAAGCACCAGGTGCGATCTATTCACAATGATCTCGCTGCAAGACTAGAACCTACATTTCAGAGTTTGCTCTGCTTGCTCAGCCCCTAAAGCACCACAGATGTGGTAGGAGCAGGCACAAACAGCTGCAGTGTGCACATCTGTACCCAGAGAGGACCCTTTACAAAGGGTTAAACCCACGCCTTTGACAGCCACAGTCAGCACTGCCACGAACAACACACACAGAATCACAGAATATTATGAGTTGGAAGGGACCCACAAGGATCATCTAGTCCAACTCACCATCTAACACCCGTACAGAGACACATCTCGTTTGTCACCACGGGACAATGACCTTCGCCAAGCGGCACCCGGGGAGCGCCCAGGTGCAGGGCAGATGCTCCGAGAGGCTTCGGGGCCGTGCCAGGCTCTGTCCCCTGCTCACACTGAGCATCCAGAAGATAAGAATTCCCACCTGCCGGAGCTGCCGGGAGGGACCTGGAGGGGCTGCAGCGGGTCCAGGGGCGCAGCCGGGCTAGGAAGGGGCTGCAGCACAAGTGCCGGGAGCTGAGGGAGCCGGGGGGGCCCAGCCTGGAGAACAGGGGGATCGGGGGGGTCTCTGGCTCCCCACAGCTCCCGGACACGTCGGGCTCCGCTCCCGGGGAACAAGTGACAGGACAAGAGCACATGGGGTTGGACGAGATGAGGAGTTCCCTCACAGGACGGGCGGTGAGACAGTGGAACGGGGCGCCCCGGGAGGCGGCGGAGTGACCGTCCCTGAGGGTGTTTAAGGAAGGACTGGACGCGGCACTCGGTGCCCTGGTCTGGGTGACAAGGGGGTGACCGGTCACAGCTCGGACTCGATCATCCCAGAGATCTTTCCCGACCCAATCAATCCTGGGATTCCACACACCGCCGGTCCGGCCCCGGGGCCCGCGGGAGCCCCGACGGAGCACCGCGGGGCGCAGCCGCCCCCTCCCGCCCTCG
>WEKX01021113.1:135465-215712 GCA_013390025.1 Pitta sordida | reverse complement strand
ACGGACACCGGGATCCTGAGAACACCCGGCTCTGGGGAAAGGGCTCTGCCAGAGCCGCTTGGGACCCCCCACTTTAGAGTCACAGAATTAGGATTTAGCATTATAACCCGGTTACACAGAATTATTGTAGTATTCAGCCCCGTTACACCACATGCCACGACTGGACGCCTTCCCGAGCAAAGCACCTCCTTCCAAAACCCGGCATCGGTGAACGGGGTGGGTGCTGTGCATCCCCAGCATCCAGAACGGCGGTAGATTTTTACCTCTCTCTCTCTCCGTGTATTGAATTTTGTGTGTGTTTTTGCCGTTTTGCGCAGGTTCGCACGGTCCCGGTGTGGGACGAGGCTGCAGCGCCGGTTGGGTTCCGCAGGCAGCGCTGGAGGCTGGGCAGGAGTCACCACCCCACACCCTCACAGCCACAGGGGACAGAGCTGCGGCTGCCGAGGCACAGCTGCCACTGCTTCTGCTCTTTTTGTCCCTTTTCACAGCACCACAGACTCACTCCAGCTCGGAAAAAGTTGACTGCAATACCTTGGGCTGCTGCAGCAAATCCTGCCCTCGCAGACTGGCCTGTCTGGGGTGGAACATAAATACATTTCCTTCCAGGAATCCTCTGCTGCCCTCCTGCAATTCTAAGACTCTGAATGAAAACTTTTAACGGGACTTTTTAAAACCCCTTTGAAAATAAAAAACAAGTCAAGTCATACTTAGAGCTTTATGACTTCCTGGTCCAAGGTTCCAAGAGCTGCAACAAACATCTCCACAGACGTGCACACATGGATCCACATTCTCTTGTGCAATGGTATTGCTGGAGAGAAAGATGCTTAAATATATATATATATATTATAATAGCACAGTGTCATTGTTATGGACTACGCCTCTGCTAACTCCTTGCCTAATTAAAGTTTTAAACCTAACTACAATTATGGCTTTCATTATTAATTAGCATGTTAATATTTAACTGACAAGGAATTGTCTGCCACTGTGGAAACATGAAGAGCCGAGAAGTGGCCAAGTGGATCAGGGTCTGGACAAGCCATGGAGCTGAGGAGGGTGGATGGCAGAGGGGGCAGAAGACAGGATGGTCAGGATGGGCCATCACCACCCGGAGCTGAGAGGCGGAAGAGCTCCATCAGCAGATTCCAGGGAGCTGGAGAGCTGATGGAACTGGGGCTGCCTACCAAAATCTGTAGGTCGTGGGAACAAGGACTGTGTCAGGCTGGAGAACAAGGTCTGCCTGGGGAAGAACAGCAGCCAAATGGCCAGCTCAGAACTGGGGCTGGTGTGGGAGGGAAGCCAGAGAGGCTGTTCAATAATTCTGTCTGCTCCAGGAAAACCTCTGCGTGCTCAGGAGGAGAAAGCTTTAAATCAACATCCACACCGTCACCAGCTGCTGCACAGCTCTTCTATGCAAAGAGGTGTGTGATCCTGGCAAGAGACTGAAACCAGATTTATACAACACAAAAGAAATTCCTGAGTCAAGGACACCACTTAGACCCAGCAGAGCGTGTTAAGCATGGCTTTGCAGAAGGTATCTCTGTAAAATAAACCAGGGGAAACAATAAGCTGAAGTTGCAGAAACGGTTTCAGACAGGGTGATGCTGAGGCCAGGTGTCAAGCACAGACTCTGTGATGGAAATTCATCATCTAAATAGGTGCCACCCCCAAGTCTCTATTCCTCCCTGCTAGACAGTGGTGAGAAGAACAGGCATCAACGCTTTGACTTATGAAGAGGAGTTCTTGGATACTGTGAAAGAGAAACAATGAAAAAACATAAAAGAGATGAGACAGAGACTAGGGAAAGACAGGGCAGGGAAGCTGAGGAGCCCCTGTGTGCACAAAGACTTCTCCATCTTGCCAGGCTCAGCTGCATCCCATCCCATCCCATCCCATCCCATCCCTATGGTGGTTAACACAGCTCAGTGGGCACTTCCCTTGTGGTGCAACCTTGAGGAAAAGGGTCATTGTTCAGGGCAAAGATGCCACAAGAAAGGGACTACAGGGTGGCAAAGGGGTCCCTCAGTATATGGCCAAAAGGGCCAGATCCTGAGTACTGGGATTAGAAGGTTGGGATCCAGGATATGGACAAAGCCTGCAGGAGTCTCCCAAGCAAGCACAAAAAGCCAAGTGTGGCATGTCTCTGCCAAGGTGACCAGGTTTGCTGGCTCCTGAGGAGCAGACAGGCCAGGTGGGGCTTTCTCCTCTCTCCTGCCCCCGTCCAGAGGGACGGACAGCAACAAACCTCCTCCCTTTCCAGATCCAACACCCTCCAGCTGCTGGCCACCCACAGCAGAAGTCACCAGCACCAAATGTCTGCCTGCTGACAAGTTCTGCTTCAAGATTCCTTAACCTGCTTCAGGGGACAATCAGTAGGGTTTGCATTGGTGCTCTGAGCTACCTGGGTGATTTTGCCTGCAGCACATCAGGAAATGCACACCCCAACTGCTCCCCGGACAAGGCTGGATACAGGAGCTACAATAAGAAACTACACGTGTCAGTGTTTTAACAGCGCACCACACCCTGAAGCATGAAGTTAAAGTTGTTATGCAAGAGATTAAAAATCTTTTCAGAGTACTGTCAGGCTTATTTACACAGTTGTAAGCGCATAATTAAACATTTGGATTTTTTTTACCCCTCCAAAACTATGTTTAACTGGAAAGACAAAAACATACATTTAACATTTAAACTTCCTTAATTGCTTTTAAATGTCACCACAAATTAAACAATGTTTATTTGCAGTCTAATTGACAGCAGCACCTGAGCACAAAGGCTGGAAGGGAACAGCAATACACATTTGCATTGCACAAGCTGATTTGCTACTCCCTCCCTCCCCACCAGCACCTCTGTGTACCTTTGATGGGCCCTGTGCCTGCTCCTGACTGTTTCTCTGCATGAGAGCAGATGAATCCCAACTTCATCCCCTGGTGGAGCAGCCACCAGCTCACTACACTCCAAACCTCCCTGTGGAGAACGGGAAGAGACCAGAGTCCTTGGAAGAAGAAAACAAAAAGCAGCTGAATGAAGCCCAGATGATTTTTGGGTACCCTCCCTCCTTCCACCAGAGGCTGGGCCAGAGGAGTGAGAATTTGGGGATCATCAGCGTCTGATCAGAGATGCACACACTGAAAACCTGACAAAAGCAGTGGTGTGGCCATTTCAAATCAGCTGAAAGATTAAAACCATCCCTTTTTAATATTCAGAATGATTTTGAGTTAAACTGCAAGTCTCCTTCGGTCATTTTATGAAGCATCAGTGACCAAGATTAACTTCTGGAAGGCAGAATCTGGTGTCCCTGCCCATGGCAAAGCAGTTAGAACTAGATAACCCTTAAGGTTCTTTTCCAACCCAAACCATTCTGTGATTCCATGACTAAAAGCAGCTCTGTTTAAAATATTAGGGTTCAGCACATCCCTGGAAACAGAAAGGGATAAGAGGGCCTGCCTTGCTTGAGAAAACTCCACAGAGACAGATGGTGCCATGGAAAAGGGGCAATAACTACAGTAATGAGATTCCCCCTTCCTCATTAGTTAATGGACATGTCAGAGATATTGGATTAAAGCAATTCTCAGGCTTCTCATAACAAATCACTGTGCCATGATAAGAGGCGAGCCAGGCTTTTGCACACCTTTCTTCTGCTCTTGTACACGTCTTTGAGCCCAAAATAATTTCAAAAGACATTTGGATGACAGCTAGCTGACTTTAGAGCAAACTGAGCAAGTTGTGCAGAGGCTCTCACTGTTCTGTCACTTTTGCAGCTCATCACCTGGATATTTTTTCATCTGTGTGACCTTTATCAGATTCTTGGTCTCAAAGTTCCTCCTGCTTCACGTGAGCCTTGTGACGCTCAGCTGTTGTGAGAGAGGTCTGAGGAGGATCCTAAACAGAGCCTTGAGAACGGTCCTGGGGAAATTTTAAGCCATTTCATCTTGACCCCAACTTGGCTGCTGACACAACAGCTAGGGATGAATGAGAATTGCTTTCCTGAAAAAGGCTTTGAATTCTTCTCCTGGTGAGACAGGACATCACTCAAACTTCCCCAACTTTCTTTTGAAATGAGCAATTGATGCCAAGGGTCCTCCACAGGTACCAGGTGACATTTCCTCACAGACAACCCAACCCCACTGATGGTTTCCCTTCAGAGCTGTAGGAGCTGCTGCAGAAGGCAGGGTGAATTTCTCTTTTGTTCAAAGGAAGGCTGTAGCATAGTTCAGTGTCACTAAATTCAGGACACAACCCAGAGGAAATACCCCTCTGTGCACAGCACTCCACAGGACAGTTGACTTGGTGGAGGAGCAACCCCTGGTACCCCATGCAAAGGTGTGGATATTGCATGTGGAACACAACCAGAAGAGGTTTTAGGAGTTTAGGGACAGGGAGGGAGCAAACCCAGCCTTTCGGGGGGCTAAGCTATGCACATGTCAAGCCTAATCCTATTACTATGAATATTTCCTGTCTTGGAAGTTGGATCTGTCCATAAGAATTTTGAAGTGTCTATAAACACTTTTCATCAAGGTTTTTACGAACAGGGTTTTATGCTGGGTCTATGCAGAAGCCCCTTCCTCAGGCTCGAAGGAAGCGAGTGCTCGGCCCTGCTGCCTGTGCAGGAGCTTTGCACAGCACATCAAACACTGATCTCAGCAGAGATTAAAGCACAGAGCTCGAGGGAGGGTTCACATGGCAACGTAGTGAAGTAAAACCACGCTGCAATTTGGCCACAGCCCTGAAATAGCCATTATTGTGAGAGGTGAGATGGGACCTTTAAACCCTTTGATACAATGGAGCTCATTCCTCTGGGATGGAAAGCATTTCCAAAGGTGGAGTGAGGGTCTAGCACAGAGGCTGATCAAACAACACCACTCCTTCAACGGGAGAATAATTCCTGAGCCCTCAGACCAACCGTATCCAACCTTGCTCACCCACAAAAACAAAGATCAGCAACTCCACCTCTGGCAAACTGAGTTTACACGACAACTCACTTCTACTGCCTGGTCTGTCTGTGCCCATTTGTCCCCCTCAGTTCCCCCTTCTGCACACAATGTCAACATCAGACAATTAAACACCTTCTCATTCTTAGAGGAAATTAATTAGACCAGGCAATTCTTGAGGTGAACAGGTGTTTCAGACAGGATAAGAAACGTGAGCGCTGCCAGGGCGCACTCAGAGCACCACGAGCCTCCTCCACAGCAATCCTCTGATCCTTAACCCTGAGCTCCAAGGGAAACTGGTGCCTTTTCACCAGGGATCTGCTCTGGCCAGACAGAGACAGCACAGAAAGAACACAAGCACAGGAAGGCACAGACCATCATCTCAGTGACAAGAACAAACACAAAGCTGATGCTCTGTATATTCAAAACACACATTTAGCATGAAGCCTTTTAGCTCTTGCATTTTTAAACAACAGTCCAGACTGGAAGGGAAATGATCAGCATCCTGATTTCCCCTCAGCATGGAGCAGCTCCCTCCAGTTCTCCCGGCTGTGGAGAAGAAAGTCCTTTGGGAAACTCAGCAGGCACATTCTTCAGATCTTATAGAATATTCCTCATAATTCTCCTTTTGGCAAAGGAGCTTTTGTGGGTTTAGCTACAAGATGAAAAAAAAAATATTTCTAATAGAAAAGATGTAAAGGGGTTTTATTTTTTAATCTGACTTAGAAGATGACAAAACTTTCACTGGAAAAAATCAAAGTTTTCTCTAAAAGAGGACATGAAGAAATATAATTAATGGCCTACAGTATCAGGAACAAGGATCAGCAAGACCTGCTTAAGGTCCCTCCACACATCTCCACAGGGTGTCAGTGTTATTTCAAATTTGGGTCATTTTATGCTGGAATCAGGCTAATTTTCTCACCACATTATTTTTATGAGTCTGCTCCTCTGAGAGAAGCTGCCACCACAGGCTGCTTGTTACAGAGCTCCCACTTCCCTACCGTATTTTTCATTCAGATTAAATTAAATGCATTTAATTAAAATGAAATGTCTTAAAATGAGGCGACGTGGTGGTCTGGGGACAACAGGAGACTTCAGAGGGATCTGCAACAGGTTTAACACTCACCACTCCAAACCCAGTTTGCTGCTGGAACTATTCCCAGTTGTTGCTGGGCAATGATGTTCCAGCAGATGATCCAGAGCCCTTTCACATGCACCTACTGTGAAATCCACTTTGGCACAGAGGTGAGTGCCCCCCTCTCATGCAGGAGACCTGGGTTCCATTCCCCCCAGGGAGGTGGTGGTGCCATTTAAGAATTGACTCGATGATCTTTGTGGGTCCCTTCCAACTCAGAATATTCTGTGATTACCCGGGGCTGCACATCCTTCCCCTGACAGGTACGAGCATCTCTGGCACTTCAAGAGGCTGGCACGACCCATTCTGTGTTTTGGAGCCATTTGAGAGCTGACTCTGAGCTGTTTAAGTTGCCCCTTGCCAAAAATTATTTTCCAGACACGTTACTAAGATGGCTGTGCTGAAACAAGGTCCCACTGTGCTCTGGCAGCTGTGGCAGATATGTGGGGTGACACACAATATCCCCACCGACGGCACCGCCCGGGCCAGCTCCAGTTGCTCTGCAGGGCTCTGCTGGGATGCAATTCCAGTGTTCCCCTTCCCAGTGGCTTTCTTCAGCTTCCACTGGTCCAGTCTGCCTTCTACAATTCTTACATCATAGCTCCCATTCTAACCTGCAGTGATGAGTTATGGTTGGATGTGCAACAGGGATGAATCCTGGGTCAGTTATTAACTATCCAGCATTTCAGCTCTTTATCATATTATTCCAAAATGTGCCATTTTTTATCAATATTAAGGGTATAATCCCAAAGAACTGCTGAAAGCAATACTCAGGAACGTGCCTGTATAGTGACAAGGCAGCACATTGTGTTAGTCCTGCAGACTCCTCCCTACCTTCACAGGGAAGGTTCTCTTCTGAGATTTTGGAATTTTCATGTTCCTTCTATATAAGCAAAGAAGGGCAAGAAATGGCAGCCTGTCCAAAGAAGGGCAAGGGAGCTGGGGAAGGGTCTGGAGCACAGGTCCTGTGAGGAGCAGCTGGGGGAGCTGAGGGGGGCTCAGCCTGGAGAAAAAGAGGCTCAGTGTGGACTTTGGTCACCTGTACCAATCCCTGAAAGGAGCCTGGGGCCAGTGGGGTCAGGCTCTTCTCCCAGGTAACAAGTGACGAGAGGAAATCAACTCAGGTTGTGCCAGGGGAGGTTTTGATTGAATATTAGGAAAAAATGTCTTCATGGAAAGGGTTGTCAAGCCCTGGAACAGGCTGCCATGGGGAGCGGTGTAATCACCATCCCTGGAAGCACTGAAAGACATGTGGATGTGGCACGTGGGGACATAGTTTAGTGGTGAACACAGAGGTGGTGCTGGGCTGATGATTGGACTTGCTGATCTTAGAGGTCTTTTCCACCCTTAGCGATTCCACGATCTTAAGACAACTGCTTCTTTCTGCTTTCCCCCACCAGGGCAGAGCAGGGCACCAGGCAGAGGAGCAGCCTCACAGCAGGCAAACCCTGCTCCTGCTCCCAGCTACCTGGTGGTCTGCAGAACATAAAAATATCTTGGAACAGCTGCACTGGATGATGGCAGAGAAGGAATATTGACTGGGATCGCTGCGGCTGTTTCTTAAGTCTTTAAAAATGAAACATCACGGCAGCTATTTAGCATGGGGTTTGAAAATTCAAATATTGACAGAAGGAAGTTTTCCAAAGGATGCCAAGCAGCTTTTGCAGCAACCCCAGTAGTAGAAACACTGTGGTGTCAGATGTGGGCTGCAGCACAGAGCAAACCCAGGGGCAGGAGAACTTCCAGCTGAGCACAGCAGCACTTTGCCCTCCTCCAGGATGTTTGACTGTGCCCTGGAGGGGCTGGAGGGTGGAAGGGAGAGGCTAAAATGCCCCGAGGAACTACAACCATACTTGCCAAATTCTGCATTTTACTGGAGAAGGGAGAGAGTGACTTCACTTTTTGCCTCCCCTTCCCCACTTCCCCTGCCCCAAACAGACAGATGTGGCTTTGCAAGAAATTAATTACAGATGGAGGCTAAAAAAAAAAAAAAGGGAAAAAACCCCCTCTCTCAACCACAAGGCTTTTTCCTCTGCAGACTTGAGGATGGATGGGGCGACCTGGGAAAACTGGCAGATGGAAAACCCATTACAGATGTGAGGTTTGGAGAATAAGGCTGAGGGGCAATTTGAGAGTTGTAAATTTTAACTTTGGGGGTTTCAACTCATTGCTTAGCAACACAAAACAAATAGGAAACATGAAGCCTCACGAGAGCCTCACGAGAGAGACGCTTAAATATTTTAGAATCCCTATTTGAGGTGAAGACTGCATTACCAGAGACCTGAGGGCCTGCTATTCTCAACAGCTACAGTCAAGTCAGAAAGAAAATGGGGATTGTAATCTCATTTCTACACAGAAATGTATTTAATTTCTTTTGGTGAAGAAAAATGGTTATTTATTTGTTCCCATTCCTGCTTTGCAGGATCAGAATACACGGTGCATTTATCAGTATTTTGCTGCCCAGGAAAGATTCTCGTAACACGTTCAATTACATGCAGGGAAGCTGCTTTAACTGGGCATGTACACATTGTATATGATCATTGCTCCCATATGGCTGACCCTCGCTACACAGTCCAATGCCTTTTTATGCTGCTGAATAAATCATCTCCTGAAATTCCTGACATCCCAGAGGATGGCAGGGGGCTCCATCTCCAGGGAGAAAAGGAGAAGGGTGAGAAAGAACAGATCACCTGCAAACAAATGCTGAATGTTTTACACTATTTCTTGACTGTGAAAAGGGTAAGAAGGAAGGGGGAAAAAAGACATTACCAGCTTTGGAAGGTCAAGTATTACAGGTTTGGCTATTTCTTTTTTAAAATCCACCAAAACACTGGAAATACCAAGTAAATGAGCCTATGGCCAAAGCCTCCCCTTCTGCAGCATGAAGGGAACTCATTAAAGAATAAAAAAGCCTTCCCTGTAAATCAAAACTCCTCATATAGATTCTTTCTTCTAACAGCCTCTACAAGAAGTTCTTCAAGTACATACATATACACACACATCTATATAAAAAAAAGCCTTATTTTGGGATGTTAGCCCACAGTGTTGCCTCTGGGAAGTGCTGAACTGGTCAGAGCATGCTCTGGTCCTCTCCTGAGCTGCTCACCATGACATCATCCTGCTGCTTTCATGAAGGAAGTTCACGTTAGTGGAGTTCAGAAATAACCCAGACATTTTCCCACTTGAGCTGAAAGAGATAAGCCAGACCCAAAGTTTTGGGGTTTTTCCTATTCTTTTTTTTTTTTCCCTGTTTGAAAAGAGCCAAAAATGAAGCCCAACCATAAGTAACTTGACATAACCAACACTTGCAAGAGTTAAAATCAGTAGGAAAGTTCCTTGGCAGCTTAGAACTCTGGGCCAATAAAACCAGCTGTTCATATATATATAAATACACTTAACCTTCAAAATCAATGAAAAAAACCAGCAGTGGACACATGTTGCTTAATCTAATAGCCAGAGCTATGGGGAGCAAAGAGTACTTAGAGAAAAGGCACCTGACAGGGAATTCCAGAATAGTTTGGGTTGGAACGGACCTTGCAGACCATCTTGTTCCAGCCCCTCTGCCGCTATCCCAGGTGGCTCCAACCTGGCCTTGGACACTTCCAGGGATGGGGCAGCCACAGCTTCTCTGGGCACCCTGTGCCAGGGCCTCCCCACACTCCCAGGGAGGAATTCCTTCCCTATATCCCATCTAAATCTACCCTCTGTCAGTGTGAACCAATTCCCTCTTGTCCTGTCACCCCAGGCCCTTGTGAAGTCTTTGGTTTACTAATGAAACCAGTCCAGAGTTAAAAAAAAAAACCCAGAACAACTTAAATTTGGATAACTGCCATTGGAACAGGCCACTCAGGGAAGTGATGGAGTCACCAAGACTTCCCTGGAAGTGTTCAAGAAATGAGTGGATGTGGCACTGAGTCCTATGGTTTAGTTGACAAGCTGGTGATCAAAGGTTGGACTTGATGATCTTGGAAGTCTTTTCCAACCTGAATGATTTTGTCATAATGATTCCTCTTTACTTCAGTACAAGATAGGAGGAGGCCTGGAAAGGCTGCCCTGGGTCACTGCCTCCTGTCATGTCCTCTGCCCTGGGATCACAGAATTCTTCTAAGGAGTGCACTTGTCCTCGTTTGCTGTTTCAAAAAGGTGAAGTATCAACTTACAGGCCACCTGAAGCTGAAAATGTGATAACCATCAATATATTTTGAAGATCTATTTGAATATTACAGGTTAGGGCCCCCTTAAAGGATGAGGGAAGTAAATACAGCTCCTCAGCAGTTTTAAAAGCACCACTACATCAGCTGAAATCACCAAATGTAAAACCATGGACAAGGCTCAAAGATCCAGCCCCACCTGTGGCTCATCTCACATTAAGACATATGTGTTCAAAGTCCAACTAAATACCATTTTGGGGTATTGGCAGATCTAAGAAGTGAAGGGGCACCTTTCCAGTCCCGGAACCAAATACTAGGTTATTAAATCATCCACATATCTCAGTAAACTCATATCTGAGTCTACCAGATTCAAACTGAGAAAAAACCTGCTGAAAAAGTTCCTTGGCAAACCAGCACCAGCAGATTACCTTAAACAAGGTCCCAGCACCTCCCAGAAGTTCTCTTTCCTACAGTCAAGTTAAGGCTATTTGATGAGATGGTAGATTCATGCCAGAAACTGATGGTCTCATCAGGTCTCAAGGAATCCTGTCATCTTACACCATTAAAAAGTCCATATAATTTCCTTTATTCTCCTCTCCAAAATTCTCCTGGGTCTTCACTGCACAACGCAAGAAAACAAAGTAAAATACAAACTCATTATTGCCCTTTGCCAGCTGCTTTTCCTTGTGATGAAGCTTCTTTTTCCCTCATGTTCCCTTTAGAGATGCACTGTGAGACTGGCCTGAGCGATGCTGCCCAGCCTGGCTCACATTGCTTTTGGAGGAGAGGGGCACAGAGAAGGCACAGTGAGAAGAGAGCCTCACCAGGCTGGATTCTTTCCTGGATAAAGGCAGGAACTCCTACCAAACCCCTCACACTCGTGGCCAGAAGCATTTCTCTGGCCAAGGATGTGACACCGGGTCACTTGACACAGGGAGTTGAACAAAGGGAAAAAAACCCTCGGAGTGGGTTTGAGCGAAAGCCTGGAGTGAAAACAGGCTGCTAAAAATTGCCCTCGAATTAAAGAGCATTCTAGTGTGGAAACTGAGATCTCATCAGATATTCCAGTGGAAAACAGAAGGAGCAGCTCCTCCAAGTGCGAGACGGCGCTGCTGCTCTTGGAGAGCGAGAGGGAGAGACCAGCCAAGGGGCTGGACAGGAGGAACAAGCCTCACTTTTTTGGATGCTGCTGAAACTTGCCACTGTTGGTGAAACCCAGGCTTTGACATGAGCTTCAGGCCGAGGAGATCGATGTGGGGCAGGAGAGATGATGGGGAAAAGCAGCAGGGTGGGAGATAGGAAGGGAAAGGGGCTGCTCTGTTCCCCAAGCCCTGGCTGCCCCATCCCTCCTGAAAAGGCCCCTTCAGCCAGACCTGTCTGTCAGCCTCTGACCTGCCTTTCAACAGCGTGATGCTCTTTGATTTTATTCATTCCTGCTGGAGGTTTTTCCCTTAAACGTAAACAGCAGAGGATTTCAGCCGGAATTAAAAAAATACAAATAAAAGAAATCAGAAATTCCCCAAACCTCCAGGCACATCTTAAAACACATTAAAAAAGACACAACAGTACCAGCTTCATACATACCACAGCTGCAGTGATTCGGAGCAAAAGTAAGGAAGGTTGAATGTGCTACTGTTTTGTTTTAAAATATGGACTTCACAGCCAGGTGGGAGATCTCTACAACAGTGAAACCTGAAGGGGAGAGTGAGAAACTCAGTGATTCCCACCTTGATATTTCTGCTTCTCCACATGCTGGGCAGGCTGGACTCCAGGAGAGCAGAGGCTTTTGTGAGGTCCCCTGGACTCCGGGAAACACAGGCAGCTTTGCACTAGGATTTACAACCAGTAGGTGAAGAACAACTCCAAAGGTGTTTTATTACTTGTGATGAGGGACTATCAAAGAAGCCACAGGCTACTTTGCCAACTGTTTGGTGTTATTTCTTTAGCTCTCATTGGCAGCACTCTTGGCTATTGCTCTATTTTTCTTTCCCCTCCTCCTCGCTTATCTTTCATCTTCCAGCCTCCAACATTAACTCAATTGCAAAGCTCTGTGTGTTGGAAATTAATCCACACAGATGCTGAAGAAATTCAGCTGCTAAAAAAAAAGAAGAAAAGAAAAGATGCAGCAGTTCAAGCTCCTGAAAGCCAGAGAGGCCAGGATGCTGCTCCAGCACTTTCCCACAACACTGGTTGTACAAACAGAAAATGAGCTCTTCAGTTGTTCTAAAGGAGTTACCAGTAAAGGCAGAGGCTCTTCTGCACAGATTTTGACGTTCCTATTTTCTGGTTTGAAACACAGCCAGAGGATGAACAGCTTTTCCTTTGGCAAGCACAGGGCTTCAAAATGCCCCACCTTGTGATTAGCAGCAATATCTTGGTTTCTTGATTCTTTTGACATAATGAATGGAATCAGACACCAATCACTGTGTGGAAACCAGATGTAATCAGCCAGATTGTTCTCGTTTTACCATTTTTCAAATACTGCCCCAAATAAAAGCTCAACTTGCCCCATGAGTGGCACATGTACAATTGCTGTGAGGCATTTTGGACATCAAAAGTGAATTTTAAAAGTATTAACCATCTTTTTGGTAAATTCTACCTTCACCAAGAATTCTTCACGTTTATGAAATCCTGTTTTCCATCTATTACATTGTAGTGACCATTCAATCCTATACAGACCACGATATAAATGACCAGTCAAGCCCAAGCAAACATCCACCTTGTTTTTCCAGTCCCACCATTACTTGTGTGCTTAATTCTGTTTATTTTCTATTTTCCAATGCCTTTTCTTGGCCTTGCAACCATATTCACTTGCTGCTACAATCCTTTCTACCACCAAGTTGTTTAAAAGAAATATTCATGTTTTTATGTAATAAAATGTCAAAATTAACCCCCCCAACAGATAGAAAACTGCAGTCCAGTGTAAATCACGATGGGACACTGATAATAAACGAACCTTATTCATGCCAGATAAAACAACAAATCCTCATTGAACACACCAAATAATTTATCCTTAGCCAGAAAGACACTCAGTCAGACATTCAAACAGCCGTCTTTGTACGCAGGGAGAAGCTGCCAAGTCTCCATACTTGAATGATCTCATAGACTCTGGAAAAAAAAAAAAAAGAAAAAAGAAAAACAACACATTTTACCATACTGGCTGAATACACAGGGGCAGAAAAGGATTGACTTCAATGCATTTTAGTGGTTTGGGTCCTAGTACAGACCTGCAGACAAGTGTGGGGAAAAATTATGGCCACAAAGTCACAGAAATATAACAGACCTAAGTAAAATCTCCTTTAAGTTTCCTGGCTTGTAATGGTGCTATCAGTGAAGAACGACCAGCCTTAAATATCTACTCACTCCAAGCAGAACTCAGACTCGTTTCTCAAACAAGAAAGAGAGCAGCGACAGGACAAGGGGGAACAACCTCCCATTGCCAGGCGTCAGGGTTGGATGGGATATTAAGGAGAAATTCTTCCCTGTGAGGGTGGGGAGACCCTGGCACAGGCTGCCCAGAGAAGCTGTGGCTGCCCCATCCCTGGAAGTGTCCAAGGCCAGGCTGGAGCAGCCTGGGATAGTGGAAGGTGTCCTGCCCATGGCAGGGGTGGGGTGGAAGGTCCTTCCCAACCCAAACCATTCCAGGATTCCATGAAAACGTTTGCAGCAAATGATAACCACGACTGAAGAAGTTGAAGTGTAAAGGCAGTAAAGTTTCCATCTGAAAAAGGTGATCCATTTTCACCTATGATGCCTTTCCCTTCAGTGGGAGGCACTGCTGAGTTAGGAGGGGAAGGAGAATGGGGGACAACACGGACACAAGCACACAAGAGGACATTGATCCATGTGCTGCTACCTAGAAGAAATATCTGTGTGCAGCACTCGGCTGGCCTGGGCTTAGCACTGAGCACAGATAGTTACTGAGCTCAGCTTGGTTCCCAGCTGTGTACACTGGACCTGATCCTCCACTTGGGTAAATTTCCACAGCTCAATTAGGCTGTGAATGATGACAATTTTACCAGCTGGAGACTGGCTATGCTTGGGGTTTCCAAAAACACTGTGGTGCCTTTTATCGTGAGGTTGCACGTGTGAAACCAGCTTTGGGACATCTTGCCCTGCTCGGATGGGACATGGGCAAGCAGAGATCTCAGGGTGAAACACCAACTGATAGGTGTGGATTTCAACTTTGCCAGTTGCGAGGTCAGGATGGGCTCGACTTCCAAATGTGTCACATACTCAAACTCCCAGATGACAAGAGGGACTCAAACAGTCCATTGAAAGTCCACTGAAAGTCTTGTCTTTTCAAGTGTCAAGCCAGACATCAAATATGCATAAGCAATCTTAAGAAAACAAAAAAGCAACAAACCCACATAGGCAGAAGTCACTTGCTTTGCCTCACATAGTGAATGAACTGCACAACGTGGGAAAATAGCAGCGAAGGTTACAGGGAGAGAATGTGAAGTTTCTTGAAGCCTTACATCCTGTTATCTACAGTTTAACTGAGTGTCTCACAAAGGAGGAAAGCAGCATCAGAGGTGAGATTCAGCTCTGTCTCAGCATCTCTCACCCCATCCAGCCTCTCCGTGCTGCTTCCACGCAGCCAGGCCTCCAGCATTCCCCAACACTCACCCCCAGGATGGGAATGGCACCGCCACTGCCGTGGTTTGTGTCTGGATGTGTGGGGTACAACCTCAGCTCCGGGTCTGTGTGGGAATACCCAGCGTGGCCATCCCACCCCCTGCACACCTGCAGCTACTCCAGCTCTGGAATCTCTCTCTCTCCAGTCTTCTCTGCATAAATCAAGCAGCAGGGAGGCTCAGAAACATGACGAATACCTTGGCTAGAATATCTCCTGCTGTAAAGACACAGGAGGAAGGGGGATACTAAACTAACCTTGCCTTGGATGGAAAAGCAGCTGGAATTTAATGTTCTTGGAAGTCAGCCCTGGCTGTTCAGACATGGATCTGCCAGGGAAGTCCCCAGCGGAGGCATTGCTCATTCTCCAAAACTCAAACGTCAAGAGAAAGCCCTGGAAATCATTAAGCACTCTGTTCAACATGTCTTGGACAACCTCAGGCAGGGGAGGGGAAAAAAAAAAAAAAGAAGCCTCTTGACCACTAACAAAACAGAGACAAATTCTCAGTGTTAATATAAAACAGAGGGGGGACCATCAGCAATCCTAACGGGTATTTGTGTCAATCTGAAGTGACACAACATCAAACCAGCCTTCAAAAAAAATGACAAGAAGGAAAATAAAAATGAAGAAAGATTTATAACCAGAAGCGTGTTTGCCCAGGTCTTTGCTATTACAGCCCTGCACCAGCTACACCCCCAAACTGTGCCTGGCCACCAGGAACTCCAAGAGGGAGAGGAATGGTGATCCAACAGAAGCAGCAAGGAAAACCCTTCCCAGCAGATCCCACAGAAGCCGTGGTTCCCTGGCACAAACCCCACGTGGAAGTACGTCACTCCTTTTATTTAGGGTTCAAATTAAAAGGGAAGGAGGTCACTTTGCCATCTGCTGCTCAAGTGCAGCTGTGTGTGAGTTTTAATCCCACCCCAATTTAGACACATTGGTTATTATGGCAATACATTTCTGGAGTTGGTACTTTCCCAGCCCTTCCAGGGTGAGGGAAGATGTTCTTACAGATGTCCTGCTTCTCCAAACACTTTGGCACAGTGAGGTGCCTCCTAAATCACTGACACAAAGGGAGAATCAGGGAGGACATACAGACCTCAGGCACCTCCACCTTTTATCAGAAATACAAATGACTGAGAAATCCCCACGGAAATAACTAAAAACCCATCGGCCACCTTGGGAAGAACAGAAGGAAACTTGGTGAGCGGCAGGTTAAATTGGATGTGGTTTTCTGTTTGATGGCAGAAAGATCTGCATGTGCTGACAAAATAAGGGTCTGTGTTTCATGAGTTGGGTAAACTGGTTGCTTACTGTTGGCTGATCCAATAGGTGTCAGAAACCATTTCTCTTTTTCTGTGTGATCCAGAAAGCTTTTGGCAATCTCTTTTTGGATGAAAACTGTATCAAGGGGAAAAAAAATCATTGTACTCAAAGTGTCAAACTCTCAAGAATCAACTGAATTCTCCACATTAGCTAAACTTGATGGGTTCTTTGCCAGTGAGGGTCACTAACATTTCTTGGAAAACACAGGTAACAAGGTTTTCCTGAGGGGTCCTACTGAGAACTGCTGCAGGCTGATGGAGCATTTCAGTCTCATGGCAACAGGAAAATAGACTTCATCCCATTCCCTGAATGCCTTGGAGAGGTTTTGCCTAAAAAGTTGCTACAGAGCAGATGGAAGAGACAGGTTTTGAAGGAAGGCTGGAAGACGACAACCCCCCCAAAGCAGCCCTGAGGGTCTCCTGGCACAGCTGCTCCACTTCCTCGAGGGCAGGACAAACGCAAGTCTGAAGGTACTAGAGAGGATTTCCTCAATTTGTTTATACACATGTTTTAATGGACACATTCCAGCAGAAAAGATAGATACTGCCTTAAAAAAAAATCTCAACAAAATGAGAAACAGCCTTTGTGCATTGGGATGAGACACCTCTCCCCAGACCAGCCTTCCAAGCAGAAACAAGCCACATTTATTCCCATATCTAGCAGCCTACATGGGGTGTAAAGTGACAGAATTTTAAAAAAAATCACGTTTTATCCTCCCACAAGCTGACTGGGGTAGCAATTTTCATCTAAAGCAGCAGCAGATCACCACGACAAACACATTCACAAGGATTTCCTGTCAAAAATCACTAATGCAAACATATTTCAGTGGCAGGGGGAAAAAAAGCTCCTTAATGACACCAGTACAACACTATTTCCATTTAAAATGAAGAGCGTGGCAACGTCAGTTTTAATGGAAATTAAAGTGTGCTGGCACTGTCAACTGACTGTAAAGTGACTTGAAGTCTTTGTTTTTAATTTGACAAATGAAAGAGGAACAGGACATACTGTCAATACTTTTACAGCTCCAATCCCACTTGCTGTATGTGCTGATGGAACCCTTTCAATCCTCCATTCACCTGACTTCAATTTGAGTTGCCACATGAAATGTGTTACGACTTCAAATTTTCAGCCTGACCTTTCTGGAAAATTAAAAAGCACTTTTCTCTCTAGTTTGTCATTAATGATACAATATTAACTGTACAAAGTATCTGTTTGTGTGTTGCTCTGATGAACCTTCCAATACCAACAAAGGAACTGCATCAGTTAAACTCGTATTTTCAGAGTAGCTGAGACGAAGAGATGCTCAGAGGTGTTTGGAGCCTAAGACTCTGATGTTCAGACATCATAACCTGAAAATTCTTATCTTGCACTCGAACTTTGATAGCTGATGTACCAAAGGAAATCCTGGGCTACTCTGTGTAAGTGGCAGATTCCAGAGTACAACCAGACTCAGTATTTTGTGCTGCTGAAAAACTGGTACTAATAAACTATTTTAAAAAGTACCTTTAGAAGCTCAATTTTCCTTCAACATTGAACAGTCTGAGACAGTTCATAAGAGGCCACAGCCCAGGAGAGACTTCCCACATCACCAACTTGTGCCTCGTGGCACTGCAGATGACTAAAACCAGCAGTGGAATTTCTTTCAGGATCTGATTAAACTCCACCAAACCCCCTCCCCATTTAGGGGTTGGCTCCCCAGTGTTCCTCTGAGGAGCTGCAACAGGAATTTGCCCTCCTTGATGGTGTGAAAACTTTTATGCACAGCCAGATTTGTTCATGTGACAATATTCTCTTATTTTAGATGTTTCTTTTCCGTTTCTTGCGTTCCAGGATACGGGCAAAGAGCAGCTTCAAGTTTCACAGTGTGGGAATAATACATTTTTTGAATGCTAAAGTAAATTAGAAAGTAGATTTAAAACAGTAACATACCCTTAAAATACGAACTGCTGTGTGCCTGAATAGCTCTTTTTAAGGAACCATGAGAAATTAAAATTTGTCCACTTACCAACATTCAAAATGGCATTGACTTAATCCAATTTGTTCTTTCCGTGCCAGCAGCATATTTCCCCCCTAATCTAACTGCCTATTACATTTCCATTGCAGATCCTTGACACTGAAGGAACAATGCTGGGCTGATATCATCAGAGCATCCAATGCCATTATCTAACTAGAAATGACAGGCAGAATAATGTATTTAAGGGCTTGTGCTTAACTGTGAGCTCAAGGTGAGCTGCTCTGATGCTTCCCCAAAGCCTCCTTTGGAAGCCCTTCCCACACACGTGGCAGGAGGAAAAAACCCCTCTGTAGTGTGTTGTTTACGATGAACAAGCAGCACTTCAAGCACTGAGTTAGAGAAAATAATAAATGTATAAACCTTGAAGGATTCGTTATCTCTTACTCTTGAAAAGGAGCAGAATACAGCGGTGAATGCAGAGATTTGTGTACTTTCTTTTTTATACTTGGACCTAATAAATAATTTTTTCCTTACCTTTTTAAGTTGAAGGAATTATTTGACTCCTATTTTCCGTGTCTATGGAAACAGAATGGCACAAGGACCACAGGGTTGCCAGTTCTGGCAGAAGGCTCAGCAGGGTAAGTGGGCTATCCCAGTCACCCACATGCATCACTCATCTTAATAAACCACGTCCTGGGAGCGTTCCTGATGTGCTCTTGGAAGCTCCTCAGCACAGTAAGCTTTGTCTGCAGACTGGGTTTTTTATTTTTGATGTTATAAGCTTCTTTAATCACACAGAATCACAGAATATTATGAATTGGAAGGGACCCACAAGGATCCCAACTCAGTGCGAGAGATTGTTCTGTCTGCGTGGAGCCCCACAAAATCCCTGGCATTCCATGTCCACAGTCACCCACCAGGCCTGTCAGTACCAGGATTTAAGTGACTTAGTTTGACTGAGGCACAGGGCCAGGCCACTGACGGGCTGTACCCCCACACATCATCAGTGTCAGAGGTAGGAGTTAGATCAGGATAATGGATGTACTTTTGCCAGAAATACCAGAGCAGATGTGCTCTGACAAGTTCCTCCTGGATTATTTCATGCATTTATGACCCACTGGAAAGTGCCCTGGATATAATCTGGGCAGTGCCCCAGGCTGGCACTGTTGCTGGTTACTGATATTCCAAACTGGGCAGCAAGGCACCACCACACTCCTGAGAAACAGCTTCCCCTGCAATCTTGTGGCCATCCAGGAACTGAATTTGACAGCTCTCATCTGGGCAAATGTGGCTGCAAGAACAGCAGCACAATTAATGCCACTTAGGCAAGGTGAAGTTTAGTTAATATGCAGTCGGTGCCACAGTACCAAGCATGATGTGTCTGTGTATAATGGGTGGCAGATACTCTCAGATAATCAAATGGCCAATGTATTTATCCTCAAAGTGTTTCATTATCCTGAAGCAACCTCATTAATGACATAGTTACAGACTTTCAGTACTTGAAAGGAGCCCACAAGAAAGGGAGAAGGACTAATTTACAAGATCCTGGAGTGACAGGACAAGGGGGAGTGACTTCAGACTGAAAGAGAAGAGGTTTAGACTAAATGTGAGGAAGAAATTCTTCCCTGTGAGGGTGCTGAGGCCCTGGCACAGGCTGCCCAGAGAAGCTGTGGCTGCCCCATCCCTGGAAGTGTCCAAGGCCAGGTTTCGACGGGGCTTGGAGCCACCTGGGATAGTGGAAGGTGTCCCTGCCCATGGCAGGAGGTGGAACAAGATGAGCTTTAATGTCCCTTCCAACTCAAACCATTCTGTGATTCTATGAAATTAAAAGCAAAGCTGTTGAGCAAGAACCTTGTGTGTCAAACCTTGCATGATGTCCCTTGACCTCTAAAAGCAGATGTCTCTGACAAGATGGAAACCAAGATTTAACACAAAGCCTGGGGTGTATTTCACACTGGCTCTGTGATGGTGTGTTCATACCATAGAGGTTCTGCCCTTTATCATCTTACATGCACAGCTTCAAGCCCTTTTGGAATAAAAATATATTAGCAGAAACATTTTCACTGCCCAGTCATCAACATACTGAATGAAATTAAGAAAATGGAACTGTAAAGCTGGCAGTACATAAGCCTTTAAGAGTCAGAAGTCACTCACCTGCTTGCTGGAGGTTTACCCCTTTCTCTGAAGCCTCTGACACAGGTATCAGAGACGGGGAATTAGAACAAAAGCAGCACTGGTGTAACATCATAGATTTAATACTGATGGAGGACTGATTACTGGGGTGAGAGTGACTCAGGTCTAGTAACTGCTTATACACAGTATTTTGGGTTTGTAAAATTCTTGCCAACACCAAATATCCTCAAATCAAGAAAATGCAACAAATCACAATTATTCCATTTCACCTGTATTGCTCTGAGCAAATCTTCGATACGTGTTTATACTCACGAGAGAGCACCCTCCTGTTACAGCAACTCCAGATTTCCATTTGCTCTTCCCAGTTCCATCACAAGACACCGCTGAGCTACTCCCACCGCCCCCACTTTGTCTCTAAGCTTTGGGACAGCTCCTGCATGAGGCAATGGTCCCTCTGAAACATGAGAGCAGTCCTGCAGAGCCAGGACAGTTCACACCCTTGGCTAAAATGTGCATCTTCAAGCAGTGAATGAGTTAAATGTTCAGCTCCTTATCCCTTTTCCCTAATGAAAGTGAAACATTTTCCTACCTGAAAAGAAAATGAAGGATAGATTAGCACTTTGCTGCTGGCTGTGCTCCTGTATGAGGTCCCTCTTTAGCTCAGTACATGGTTTGGACTTATTTTGTGTTTTGCTACACATAAACACATCACTTTTTTAACCTGAAAAAAATAGGCTTTCATGTTTCCCTTTGCAGATCTCCTTTGAACACACCCTTTTAAATGTTTCAGAATCAAAACTACATCATCTTGTACGCTGGAGTTTTTCATCAGGAGCCTGACATGCTCCACATTACACAAATCATATAAAACCCCCTTGTTTTACAGGGCAAGGTAAATTTACAGTGCAAAATAATTGAGTGAAGTCTTGTTTTGCACAGCAGCAATGAACAGTCTCTTGTATCCCAGCTCAAGAAGTCAAGCTGGAGGTTTTATTCTGGACTTGTATTTTGTCCCTGAGTACCAAAGTGAACCGAAAATGGGGCACTGAAAGAGGGGAATTCCAGTCTAAAGATAAATATTAGTGTATGTTTCAGTAATAATGGTCAGCTTCAGTGAAAAACTGATAAAAACATTACTTACACATTTGAAGCACGGATTCCACCTTGTCCATTCAATTTACCTGCTGTCATCAAAACTGTGTCTCCCCTTTGCGCTGCCAAGGCCACAATGGGATCATCTGCTGACATTTTTGTTTCCTAACACTCTCACTTAGAAAAACTGAGCTCAATACATGAAAAACAGGACAAAAAAGCAAAGATAATGTCCTTTCAGCTGGGTTATTTCATACACCTGTGGTCTGGTTTCTGCTTCTCCCACAAATGTGAATCCCTCAACCCCCCTGTGGTTCCTTCACATACAAAAGGGAAAAAAACAAAGATGAAGTTACAAAACCAAAGCAATTTCAATTCTTTCACATCTTCCAATCTGCAAAGGAACCTTGATTTGATGGAGGCAGCACATCCACCCGGAGGAGCACAGCAGGAAGTGTATCCACAATGGAAATCACTCCAGTTGGGAAGCAAGCAGAAGATCTGGTGCCTTTCCCTCACCTCTGCTCTCACTCCGTGGACTGGAGGCAGCATTCTGAGAGACAGGAGCATGAGGAGAGAGGCAAAAGGAGCCCTTGATGTGTCCCTCGATTTGGAAAAAAAAACAAAACTAAAAAAATCCTGCGATGAACTCTCACTCTGGCCACACAAAAGGGGCTTTGAAAAGGAACAAGAAAGGAAAACCAATCACCAGCTAATTAATTGTGTGTTTCTTTTCATGCTGCTGAGCACAAAGCATTTCCTCAAACTCAGTAATCTGGGAATAAGAGAAAGGAGGGGGGTTACAAAAATCTACTTTATTCCTTCTCTCTTTGCAAATACATTTGAAACCAACTGTTCCACTGAGGAGAAAAGGAGAAGGAGCTCAGGACTCACACTTGGACCAACATTTCCCCTCAGGGCTGTACGATCCAGCTCAGTGAGGCTTCACAGAACCACAAAGACACAGAGAGCAGAGAAGCAACACCCAACAAAGAGCTGAGGGAACGCGAGGCTTTACATGCTGTCCTTTCATCCCTCCTTTTTAGTTTATCTTCCGTGTAGTTGCTCCTTAAGAGCCAATCTGCCTGATCGCTGCCTTCAGGGAGTTCAAATTTATCACATCTTTAAATATAGAGACAACAGAAAAGAATCTGATAAACTACCACGGAGAGAAAAACCACATCGTTTAACAGAACCATCTCTGAGACCAAACATAAATCTCCTCAATGAACTGTATTTCCCTGCTAGTTTTCGGATTTCTTTTGTACCAGCACACAACGGTATCTTTACATGCTCCATTACAGAGGTTCATTGAAAAAAAGCCACTAAAATTCCAGTTGATCTCAGCACCATTTCGAAAAGACAGTGAAATTCCACGTTGCAAAACCTGGCTGCAGTCTCGATGCAATTTTTTTTTAACTGAGAAATCAAAACTTCAGACACAGGCCATCTTTTAAATCGTTTTTATTTCAGTAGGAAAGATTTTTGAAACCTGTTCTTAAATTCATTTCAACTAGCTTATGCAAACACACAGGTTTTTCACACGCACACACAGAATAAAGTATTAAAAAAAGGTGAAGGGAAAGGATGGAGGACAAACTGCACATCCCTCAGCGAGATCATAGTGCAATCCCTCTGTCCCCAGAGTGCCTCAAGCCAGCAGGGAACATTAAAAATGGCTTGTGTTTACTGCATGACACCTTGATCCCACTTCCAGTGGGATGGTTGGTCCTTCCAGGGTTATTGTGTGACACACCTGGGGTTTCCTGGTGCTTTGCCCACTTTAGTACAGCAGGATTTGGATGGATACAACTCCTTCACAAAGGGAGGCAGAGGTGCCAGCAAACCAGGCACCCCACGACCCTTTGGTTCAACTTTTAATCCATTTATAGTGCTCCTCAGCTTTGGAATGGTAAGAAGTTCCTTCAGGAAACCTACCCAAATGAAGAGAAATCATAAACTCATCAAACACACAAAGCAACTGGAGCATTTAGGGTGCTTTTAGTCAGGACAAGGCTGACAGTCATGGCCGGACCTGCAGGAACTTGCATTTCCTTACACTTCAAACACCCCTTTTCCTCAGCAATGCAACTCTGAGAAAACTTGTCAGCCCATTTCTGCCACAGCTAAACACAGGAATTGGTATTTTCTCCTCTGACCCAACCCTTCCATTGTCTGTGATGATCCTTAGAAAGCATTAATCTTCAATTACCATCCGTTTTCAAATAATCCTTCCAACATCTGAATTTATAAAAAGTCTGTAGTAAAACTGCTGTGTTTTTGTAAGGATGTATTCCAGGAAAACAAATATTTAATTGCTTAAGAACAACACATTCTTTCTTTCATTTCCCCTCGCAAAGCTTCCAAAAACTTGCTGCCCAAACAGTCTCCTGCAGTTGTTTCAGGGAAGGCCAGCGCTCTCCACGTAACACTGGCACTAGAAATACAGAACTGAGCTTTGGGGATATTAAGAACTAAGATTTATCCAAGCCTCCTCTTTCCCCAAACAGTTTTTTCCTGTGGTATTTATTTCACATTAACAAAAAGCTTGTAAGGGATAAATCTCCTAAGAATGCTCTTCAGTGTTTACAGCAAAATGGGAGAGAGCAAAGCAAGCTCCTTTCTGATAATGTGAGGTCTAGACCATGACTCAGACTACTCTTTTCAGTTTTCCCCACTGCTAAATCTACTCAGAGACACACCAAAAGGAAAATAAATTAATTTTTAAGAGGTCTGATCTACTTCTGATAAAACCTGAACAAGCCCAAGCCACCAGATACCTCTGCATTTTTCCTAAAAAGAGACTATACAAACACAGAAAAAAAACAAACAGTAAAGCAACTCCAGCCACAGCTATTTTACACTGCCCAGAACAAGTGACTGCTGCAGGAGTGCAGTGACTGTCAGCAATGTCACCCCCTGGCCCAGGGAGGACACACAGCCTGCAAACCTGCCACCGTGGGACTCTCAGAACTGGCATAAAGGAATTGGTCTCAAAGGTAATAATAAGGCACTGACAAAAGTCCTCCTCAAATCCAAGCGCTCACCCTCTTGATGTGTCACAAATTAGAATTGTGTTGTTTTAAAGAAAAAGGGGTAACCCCTCCAAACAAACTCCTTGTCCACTCCTTCAGATCCTTTTCATGACAACTTTCCCAAGCCAAACCACCTCGTGCACAGGACATTTGCAGAGAAACATGTGAGAAAAAAGGTAGTATTTAAATAATAAAACTCTCTCAACCTGTCTTTGTAAGAACAGACAATTCACTGAGGTGATTTAGTCCCAGTCTTGGGTCCTGATGCTGCAAGAGGCAGCACGAAGAGCTGGCCAAGGAAAAGAACAGAACTAGAAATGCTGGTGAGCTAGAACATAAAAAAAAAAAAAGACAAATAATGAAGAAAAATGCCACTGGCAGAGCCAGAACAAACAATGTTCCATGTTTTATCTGATCTTGATTTGGACAAGATTTACCACAGTTTACCCAAACCCACAAGATCAACTTGCCTTTTTCTCAAAATGGACCTCGACTTCTCCTGCGCCTCTGCAGCACAAAAACCTGCTGCTGCTGGGAGGGAAAGGATTTGCTGTCAGCATTTGTTGCCTGATCCTAATAGAGGAGGACTGCTGTTGAAAATAAATATAAATGCAAATAGAGGAGGCTGGTGTTGCAAGATCAGATGAGATGAATTCACTTCTAGTGAAGAACAGAACTAATAAAACCCTGCTGTGGTTTTTAATGCTTTCTTTTGCTCCCAATATGTTTTCAAACGTGCACTTTTCTAAACATGGCTTTAAAGCTGGGTGCTAAAGCTCATTTGTTAAGTATTTATGTGCACTCATTGAGTATTTGTGGTTTTAATGCCTGTAACTTGCACCTAAATGCACTTAATGAATCATAATAGTAACACTCCTCTGGCATGAAATGTCTGCAAAATGAAATATGTGTCTGGGATGAGCCACAGTTATCCAAACTATCAGCAATTTTAAAGAAATACATCTCCTTATTTGCTTTCTAAGAACACTGGGTGAGAACTCAGGTTTGGAAGACCCAGCCCAAAGAGATGTGGATTAAATGAGATGAAAGTGAGCACTGAGAATTCAATCCTTGTGGTTCTAATGCACTGCCCCAGTTCCACAAACCAGACATTCCTTGTTGTTCAATTGTTCCCAAAACGTTTAGTTTAGCTAAAAAACTGGTCAGCTGTCAGATAATTCACACAGAAGATCTATGCTGAACAATTTGTGCTCCTTTGCCANTGTGCACTCATTGAGTATTTGTGGTTTTAATGCCTGTAACTTGCACCTAAATGCACTTAATGAATCATAATAGTAACACTCCTCTGGCATGAAATGTCTGCAAAATGAAATATGTGTCTGGGATGAGCCACAGTTATCCAAACTATCAGCAATTTTAAAGAAATACATCTCCTTATTTGCTTTCTAAGAACACTGGGTGAGAACTCAGGTTTGGAAGACCCAGCCCAAAGAGATGTGGATTAAATGAGATGAAAGTGAGCACTGAGAATTCAATCCTTGTGGTTCTAATGCACTGCCCCAGTTCCACAAACCAGACATTCCTTGTTGTTCAATTGTTCCCAAAACGTTTAGTTTAGCTAAAAAACTGGTCAGCTGTCAGATNTGCCATAAAAACCTGACTCAAAACAGCTGGAAAAGTAGAAAAAAATGGCATGTCCTGACCTGGCTCTGTCCTGAGCAAAGCTGTGCTGTCAGGCTGTGGCTCCCCATTGCATGTTTCCTTTCACAAACAGAAAAACAGACACAGTTATGCTGCGATGAACCCACAATAGCTTATTTAAAAATTCAAAATCCACAGGCTGTTACTCACAATGCTTAAAAAAAAAAAAAAAGACACACATTATTATTATTATTAAAAAAAATCAGTCTTTGAGAAGAAATACACATTAAGCAATTTTTAAAACTGAAAAAAACCCCTAAACTAAAGTTGTGCAAAGTCTACTCAGTAACACTGCTGGCTATGAAGATGTTGTCTTGACTACACACCCAACGTGGGGAAACCTGGGAGATATGGGAATTGCAGAGGGATTCAGCCCCAGCAACCCCTGCCCAATATTCAGCACTTCAGCATCAGACCAGACTGTTCATATTCCCCATTAAAAAAAAAATAAATCACAAAGGCACCCAAATTCTGATAGTGCTTGTGGTGTAATTCTGACAGAAGCATCTTTCCGTTTTTCTTTCTGCCAAGAGCCAATTCAGAACAATTCCTGGAAACATAACCCAGCCTGTTGCCCTTTACATCACTAAGTGTCTGGGTTTTGTGTGTTTTGCTTGGGTTATTTGTTTACTGCGAGGCTGGATTAGCTTTCTTTTTCACCCACCAGAAATCAAACATTTCCATTACAAGATTAATTTGACTCTTGAAGAAAAAAAAAACCCAAACCCAAACCAGAAGTGAATTTATAGGCTTCTACTCGGATGCAATAAACAAACTTTACATTTTCAAAATAACAACTACTAGTAGAAACCTTTATTAGATGGTCAGAGAACTCTGAAACAGACTGGTAGGTAGCTTGTTTCTCTTTCAAAAGGAGAGTTCGGGGTGGAATCTGCAGCGTATTTACGGTCACCAAACCACAAAGTCAATGGAACAGTTACTGCTTTATCACAGACTTCAAAGTTCTGATATCAGAGTCATATTTTGGACAGTGTTTCCTTGCTTTACAAAGATACTTTTGAAGCTTAAAGAAAGACTAATCATCCAGGAAACCAGGTGATGTCAAGGAAACCCCAATAAAGCAAGAATCAAAGCCTGAAGCATCAAACACACACATAAAGCACAGCTCCCTTTTTACAACCCATGTGAGTCATTTCAGTGACCAAGAATGATGCCTGCCAGGGATGGAATTTTGATGGCTCACACCTCTTCTCTCCTTAGGTTATCCCACCTTCTAATCAATCAGCTTTTTGCCTGAAGATTCAAAGAGCTTCTGCATGTAAGGTCTGCTTTAGGCCACGTTATCGACACCACACAACGTCAACTATTTCGACCAAGACAGATACTAAACTCAATTATTGCCAGATGAGAACATGAAAGCTTTGAAATCGTGCCTCTATCTTTTGAAAACGTCGCTCTGAAGTGATATTCTGAAACACCACACACTAACAGTGGTCCCTGACTGACCATGAGGAGTCAAACCTCTCAGTGAGCTGTGCCCAGGTGTCAGTGTTGTGTCACGTTTGTAGGAGAGTCACAGGTGCAGAAACAAAGGGGAAGAAAACACTCAGCTCTGACCCAACGGTGCTTTCAGTTTTGCCTCTTGCACACCCCCCTGACCACCCAAAACACGTGTTTTTAACATACCCAAACCAGGTTTTGGCTCAGCCTCTGTGTGGCTCCCGTGCAGGACCCAGCTTTGCACACTCACTGTTTTCAGTGTTGCACTTGCAGGTCTGAGAGAAGTAACACTGCTCCAGGCCAAGGGTGCCTGGGACAAGCTCCCATCCAGGACTCCTGGTACAGCCTAAACAACATTTCCAGGACATGTAGTACCTCTTTCCCCCAGTTCATACACAGCTTTTGATGCAGCTCTTAAATACCAGTTCACCTGTTAAGAATGCCTAAAAAGGTGAGTTATTTTCAAAATTAGTATAAAGTTAAAAGAAACTCAAACTAGCTACAATCTATTGAACTCAAGCACAGCACCGCCAGAAGTTTCACACACACTATTTGGTGTTTCATGTTGGTTTTTCCTTTCACTCTTTAAGGCAGTGGTTTCCACAGGTCAGTTCAGAGAACAGAACGAAGCGTGGTCCATGGCAATTCATGGGGCAACTCCATTTCTAATCCGGGGGGACTCTGCTCCCCAACCAGGAGTGGTTTTGTTCAGGGCTCCAGGGTCGACAGGCTCTGTTCTGGCACAGGTACAGCTGGCACATTTTTCATCAGGACCTCGTTCTCCATGATGAGATGGTTCAAATTGTCCTTTCTTTTTTTGCCTGTTTTTGAATTAGCCTGTTATTCAAAGGTCATCAAGTTGGCAGGAACCTGAAAACAAATGCAGAAATGATAGAGGAATTTCCTACTTAAATTCAGCTGTTTTCACAGACTGGACACTTGTTCAAATGCACATTGTCCTGTCTCCAAAAAAGGGAAAGAGGAATAAGTACAACTATCGTTCTACAGCAAAAATATCCTTAGAGCTGTAGAAAACCCAGGTATCACCAAAACATTAAACTGCTGTAGGGTTTATAATGTTATTATCTGGCCATAGAACTTATTAATTTTGATGACATTTAAGATTAAAGTTGTCAGCAAAACAATCTTCACATGAAAAATGTCAGCACTGAAGCACACAAGCAGAAGTCTCTCACTTGAGCCCCAGCTAGAGAGTTCCTGGCACACAGATCAGTGATTGATGTAGGCCCTCTAGTATTTTTAAGATTAATTTAATTTAAAGAAATGAGGCCTCCACACTTGTCTGGGCTTTTCCCACAGGAAACCTGAATTGCCTTCTGCAGATATCACTCTCTTTCATTAAGATTGAAGCTAGTTTGCAATATATTCATGTATATTCCCATTTTTTCCCCATCAGGAATTTGCCTGACAGCAACATCTCTTGTTTACTCGGGTTATTGAAGAGCCACTACATTCCTGGTGACAGCCCACAAATACCCAGTTTGGTGAGATTTGAAACAAGCATTTCTTGCTTTGCATCTGATGGCGATGGGTTCCTTCCAACTCTGCATCTTCTATGATTTATCATTTACCTGTAGCAGCAAAAAAGCTCACCTGGGCAAATTTCACCATTGAAAAAAATAGTATCTATTAAAATAGTTCTCAGTGTTATTCAGCTGAGTAGAGTAGGTGTTTATACTCTATTGAAAACACATTTAAACAAACCATTTTTCTATGGCAGCCACAGTTAACGGTATTGAATTGTGCTGTTAAACCTCATTGAAGAAAAGCTGTCTCCACTGGAACTTCTCTATTCCCATATTCTCCAGCCAGGAACACAATTTCCCCTCCTCTGCTCTGTCTCAAGTATCTTCATGGAGCTTCTGCAACCCTCCCTATTCCTCAGATCCCTCTCAGAATGGAGCTGAACAAGAAACCCAGGAAGATCCAGAAAGGTCTTTTTGTTTGCCCTTTAAATTCCGAAGCGTTTCTGCTCTGGGAACTCCATAAACAAACATGCAAAGGAAAAGGGAGAGTTCAGGGAGACAAAGCAACTCAAAAAGGATTTTGCAGGTGAAAAAGATCAGTAGGGATTTATAACGGTTATTTATAATAGCCTCAAGACAGCCCCAAATCTTTCCTCGTTACCACAGAGTTTGCAAAGGGACAAAGAGGAAGGCAGACAACCAGCATTTAATGGATGCAGAGCTGCCCAGGGGACATTGCTCAGCACACAAAGCCCTCAGGGACAGCTCCAGGATCCACCAGTTCTGAGCTCTCAACAGCTCACTCCTTTCCAGCACCTTCTCACCTGTTGTCTGTTGCTTTGGCAGGCAGCACTCAGGTGTTTAAACCAGAGCATTGCATTCATTCTGTTTCCAGCTTGAAATTTATATGAATTTCCTAAGTGGGAAAGGGAAAAAAAAAAAAAAAAAAGGATGAAGAAACACTAACAATGCTATGCACTAAAAACTTACCCATATTCAAATGCCTCGAAATAAAAACATTATGGAAAGATTTAATAACAGAAGGTTCACGTAACTTTACACTTTGTGTGGAATAGGTGCAGTAATTTGACCTAGTGAAGTTTCCAACGATTCTAGATTTCAACTAATGCTGCTGTAAACTAGGAAAGAACAAAACATTCCTCAAAACCCTACAAAAATGTTGTTGCTCATTGCCATCATTGCAAGTTGTTTACAATATCATCATTTTCTAATGAAGTGCAAGATACCACTGAGATGCTACTTTGGAAAGCTGAAAATCCCTGAACATATTGACCCATTTCAGACCAGTGGCTTTACAAAGTGCTTGCTTGGCTTCAGAAGGGCTGAGTGTCACCAAAGCATTTCAGGTTAAGGTTGACAAGCACTGAGAATTCAAACCTCATATCCGTGGTGCTAAAATGGATGTTGCGAAATAAAACATACAAAGCAGTAAATAATTTTAAGCTCCTCTATCTGAACTTCTCATGGTGCTCTTTCTGCACAGTTTGAAGTGTTACGGAAAAGTAAGATTTTCTTCAGAGTTTGAGCTGAAACGAGGGTACTATGTTGAAGCAATGGAAACCCACAGGCCCCTCCAGAAAACAGCCAAGATCTCTCAGGGATTTTTCCTGGTAATAGCACTACATTGGAACAGCTGGTTTGGGTTTTGTTTGTCATTTGGAGAGGGGAAGGAACTGGACAAGCACATAGTGTTAGCTCAACTTTTTTTTTTGTAGTGTTACTTACATTTTCACACACGTGAAAATGCTTCGAAGTGTTCTAAGCACACTCTGAAAGAATGCAGATGAACACTTCCAATAAACATCACAACTGGAGTTGATAAGAGTTTGGAAAGTTTTTACACCTTAACGAGGGCTCCAAGGATTCTCCAGGGATTGCTGTTTCCACAGCACTCTAAAGGCAAAGATGACATGTTGGAGAGCAGTTGAACTTGGAAGGATGTTACAGGATGTTGCCTTTCACTGGCTCATTTATTTGCTCACAAGTGACCTCAGCAAAGCCAATGCTCATTCTGGGAAGCACTTCCCTCTTACCCCTCTCAGAATCAGTCAACAGGAAGAGATCTGGGTGCTCAGGGTCATCTGCCATCATCACCATCCAGCCCACCACCGACACGTTCTTGCTCGGCGTGGATTTGAACTGGAAATACAAGCAGAGAGTAAAATTCAATATAATTCAGAGTCAAACTGAATGAAAACATGAGGCTTCAGCCAGTTCCTCTCAATGACACTGTTAAAGACAGTAACTTAAGGAGAATAACTTCAAACTAAGCATAGCACTTCGTGAAATTAAGAAAATTAACAGCATGTATATGAAGTTAGTGAAAGCAGAACTTATCACAATGAAAGATATTCAAAGCAAATGAAAAGGAATATCATAATCTGCAAAAATCTGTCAGACACCTAAACCTCACTGCATAAATACAACAGCATTTCTCATCACATTGTTGCACATTTGAATGTACAACGTAAAGATAATTGTATTAATAGATGCAAAACTAATCCCTCTGCTGTTACAAACAGAAGAATTGAACTTGCCTGTACTGCAATTATTCAAAGTTAGCATGCACTAATTATTATAATAACCTGTAATCACACATAACATGAGTCCTGGGGACAAGATATCACAACTGTGTAACTGAATATTATGACCTGATGAAGGAAATGGATCAAATGAGGAAGTAGATTCAATAACAAATGCCCAGAACATCATGTGCTCATTTATCAACAAGATGTTCAAACTGATGGGTTTTTCCTGTTCCAGGTGTTACTCACACACTGACAGGTAACTGAGACCTAAGCACAATGCCATTCACATGGTATCAGTATTATATGCTAATTTTCAGGCTTCTCCTCTCAGTTCCAGGCTCTCCTCACCCACTAAATCCAAATTATTCCCAAACTCATCCTTATCTGATGTGTCTTCCTCCTGACTTGGGCATTCCCATTCCAATCTCTTCATTAGCACAGTAATTTTGAGCTCTCTTTAATTACATTATTACAAATGATGAAACATCCTTGAGATTGTTTGAAGTCATTGATCTGTAGTTCTGTAACACTTTCATTCCACACACAGAGTAGATGTACAACATTAAGCATCAAGTTGCATTTTCTGTTGCATTTTAGAAATGCTGTTTTAGCATTACAGATCTAGAACTCTGGTTCAACCAAAGGAAGTGTTACTGCTGGTAACTTTGAGGGTTTCATGAGCAAAGGAATAGAACACTCTCTGCACGGGAATACAATTCCTTTATGAATAAAATCCCACTGCAAGTCTAGTGTCATTTATTCTAATCTGTGCCACAGATCAATGAAGGTCTGGAATGTCACAATCATCAGAGAATCAGTTTGGGTTGGAAGGGACTCCAAAGCTCATCCAGTACCACCCCGGGGATGGGCAGGGACACCTTCCACTATCCCAGGTGGCTCCAACCTGGCCTTGGACACTTCCAGGGATGGGGCAGCCACAGCTTCTCTGGGCAACCTGTGCCAGGGCCTCACCACCCTCACAGGAAAGAATTTCTTCCCAATATCCCATCTAAACCTAAATCTGTCAGTTTAAAGCCATTATCCAGGTAACTTTATCTGTCTGGGACTTGTGCAACCAGCTACATTTCAAACCTTACCTTAAAATCCATTAGAACTTGAAATGAACAAATGTCAGGCTGGTATGTGAAACCAAAAGCATTTTAACCAAGCTCAAACCAGTTTAGGAGCCCAGTCTCTCTATATATGTACACTGAAGTTAACTAACCCACTGCCTTTGGGGGGTGGACAGATGTGGTAAAGCCTCAGAAGAGGAGGAAGTAAATTATAAAGCTCCATCAGACAACATTTCATTACAGTGAGGGCTGGATAACACAACTCCTTTCCACAGAAAAACTACAATTTCTTTGAGGAGCCACTAAGTCAAGTCAGTCTGCAATGAGAAAACATTGGGCCATTTTATCTGAAAGAGGGAATAAAGACAAGGAAATGGGAAAAAACCCAAGGATGGCACTCACTCCTAGAGTTTCACCAACACAGCCCAACTGGCCTTTCCTATCCTGATTATATGTGTGTATCCAACAGGTACCCAATATGTGACACCGCCATGCAACCCAAACTGCTGCAGCTCCTTGATTTCTTTTATTCCACTAAAAACAATGAGTTACTCCTGGGGCTTCTCCAAAAAGTAAAACACTCCACACAAGGAAGGTGTTTCCTACCAGCATCAATCCGTCAACACTTGGAACATCCCTGAGCACGGCTGGATTTGTGCTCCATGTTCACACAGTCCCCCAGGGCAGCTGATGCACAGAGCCTGTCTAACAGCAACTCTGCTTTGTTAACATGAGGGGAATGAAAGCTTCCTTGTAATTTAAATGTTCCTGATTCCTATTTGTAACACAGGCCACTGGAATGACTCTTATTATTCACATGGAAAACTGCACAGCTCTGGCACTGGGCTTCACACAACTGGTTCTTATTGCTGTTGTTCTGAGCTCAAAGGAAGGGATCCATAAATCTTTGAATCAGAAATTCAGAATTAATCTGTGAACAGACGTTTCATTCCAACCTTTTAGCACCTACAAATCTCCTCCTCCACATCTTCTGTTGAGATTTTACAGCTTTCTAATATTCAGATCATTGTCTCAGTAGCTGAACATCCTTCTTTAGAATGACAGCATTCTTCATTGGGATATTCCAGGAGAAGTGCCTGAGCCACAACTACCAAGTTTTCCTGACTGCTAATAAATAGATCTGATTCTGATTGCAACATGTAATGGAAGTCCTGGAACAAAACAAGCGCTCGTGCTCAAGCATGAAGCCTCAAAACATCTCTGTTTCCTTTCCAAGCACCTACAAACACGGAAAAATCCCTCATGCATGCCATGTCATCACAGAAACTGCCAAGATTCTCCAGTGCACTCATCATAAACAGTTACTTTGCAGGTGTATGCACAATTTTCAGGGTTAATGCTTATTTCAAGACTAAATTCAAAATGTTGTCCTTTTCTAAAGGTGTGCAAGTGCTACAGTTCCATCACAGAGGGGTTTTTTGTGGGTACCCATTGAGCATGAGATGAAACCTTAAGCACTGCACACACACTCCTCTCAGACTGTGCTGTACCATATGTCTGTGCTCATTACAGGTAATTCTCCATTACTGCAGTAATAACTGAAAGCTGTTCACTATTTAAAATCAGGGCTAATTACATGTACTAGCTTTTCTTAGGAAGCACAAGGAGGTTGTCACATGCAGGTTTTACAGCATCCTCTTTCTTTCAACCAGGTTCACATCCAGAATACACACAGAACTGGAGGCACTCCTTGTGCACACTCCAGGGGTGAGAAGAAGAGCTGGCTTGCCCCTGTGTAAAAGGGAGAGGATTTCTTGCCCTTTTTGCTGTATTACACTGGGATTTTTATGAGGTAATTTTCCAAAGAGGTTGGCTATTATAAGCCTGGAAGAGCTTTGGCTGTTGGCACATCTCAAGTGCTCAGGCTGAGCTGCCTGGAGTGATTGCAGCAGCAGAATGGTCAAAAGCATGTCTGTAATCAAGACACGTTTACCAGGAGAGCTTCAGCCAGGAAACTTTATAGAGCAGACTGACTCTTTTGTTGCCAGCGTTCCTTTCCATGTCACAGAGGCCTTGAGAAAGGAAGCTGAAAAGACAGATGTTTTAAAGGGTTCTAGAAGATGCCTGGAATATTTTGTGGAGGTAAATCTCCAATGCATCAATCTTTGAAAAAGAAACCTGGTTCAAAGTAGACAGCAAAACCCTCAAACCTAGATCTGGCCTTGAATCTCTTTATTTTGCAGAGCAAACCTCTTAGGAGTATCACTGGAGAGTATTTGGGGGATATATTCATGCTCCAACTATCTACGGATGATTGACCATCTGCAGTTCATTCTCTCCTGATTAACTTGGATTCTGAAAAAGGACACTTGACAAGTTATGTCCACACACTCCAGAACAAAAGCTGAGGCTCCGCACAATAACCCTGCAGTGAAGCAGATGGAAACCTATGCCATGGACAGCCAGGCCCAAAGCACAACTCAGGCAGAGCAGCTCAGCAAGTTACTGAGCACCAGTTCTTAGGCTGGTTAATGAACTGGAGCCTTCCTCCCTAATCCCCCAGTGTCAGACCCCCACAGCACTTACTGGTTTATTTTCCACTTTCATTTCAGCATAAAGATCATACTCTGTGCTGTAACAACCTCTCAAGCAGACGTTCACTGTGAGCATTCACTGGGAAATATTGGGCTAAATAAAAGACAACCCAAACTAGTCCGTAGTTATTACAAGACTTTCATCTTGACTGCACCTGGAAACCAAATCAGACTGAGGCTTCACAACAGGCTTTGGATCCACAGAGTATGTTCACTGCTCTAAAAAACTCAAAGTAAGACATGAGCTGGCACAGCCAAATCCAAGGTTGTGCTGGATTGTTCAATCCCACTACACAGAGCCAACTACTGAAATAAATTAACCTGCTCCAGCACTCATTGCTTTTAACTACCACTCCTGCTCCTCCCTTTCCTGGGAATTGCCTTGCTCAAACTCCACACAAGGAGGCTGGCAGGCTCCTGGAGGGAAATCCTGCCAGCGTTCTGCACTCAAATGCCTCCTGCCTCCATCTGCAAACTCCCTCATTGGTCAGCTGGAACATCCCTGGGCAAAGAGACAGCAGAACATTGGGGTGAGACACAGATTTTGGTTTTATGGCCACCGGCCTCTGTTTGTCTCCAGTTTAGTTGTTGTAGGTATCACAACACATCAGTGACTTGGGGAACGTGAAAAATCAGCTCCAGAGGTTCAGAAAGTAACTCCTGAGGATAAATAACCTCTGAATGGATGTGACTGCATTTCAAGGCAAAGCAGAGGCTTTTGCAGTAACAGAGACTCGAGAGGATCAGTACCTGTGCTGGCTTTGCTGTGGCTGGATTTTTCCTTTTCCTCTCTCTTCCCCTGTTTGCATGAGGGGAGAAATGAAGTGAGAGTGGCTGTGGGTCAATCTCTGGCATCCAGCCAGGGTCAAACCACCACAGTACCAGACTGTTCAACTTTTCCCTTAATTTACTTTTTTTCCTAAAGAAATGGCAAAACCCTTTAAATTATTAAAGTCGTTATTCTGAAGGAAATGTGTAAGCACATGGACCACAGGGAAAACTCAATATACTTAATTTCCCAACAATATAATTACCCAAAATGCAATTTTCCCAAGTTCTCTAAATCCGTATCTTATTTAGACTGTTAGAAAATGTTAATACAGAAGAACATTCTGAATGAATAGGTGCAAGTCTGGTAAAGCCCCACATAATTTTGTGATGGACAATGGATAAGACAGACTTACAAATGCACATTCTATCCTTAAAAAGAAAATCAAATGCTATTTTGGTACAAAGCCTAAAGCAATCACAGCAGTAACAGGGACACAAAGTCTGACATGACCAAAAATTTGTGTTCCACTTCTCAGTGTTTCCAGAAAAAAAAATAAGCAACTAACTGTGAGTGACATAATGCCAGTAACTTCAAATATCCAGGAGCCGACTAACTTGAAACCTTAAGCTTCAAATCTCTGCCCTCTGAAAACAAAAATGGTGGGACATGAAAACAGTATTTTGTACCAAAAAGAAAAAAAAGTCCCTTGCACAAGGATTCTGTAAGCACATCTCAGCTTGCAAAATTCCCTAAGTTTTATGCACAGCAAATGTTTTCCAGTGACAGTTGTCATAAATTAACCTGGAACACTGGCCAAGGCAACTGTAAGTAATGATTCTGAGTAGGGAATGAACCCAGAAAAAGATTCAAGTAACTCAAATTTTACCCAGATTCTCAATAGGATCATTACAATTAACCAGGAACACTAAACAGCAACTGTGCACATCCTAACACCCCTCACATAAGCAAAGCATTTTTAGCCTCTTTCAAATAAAGTTGCAGAAATAAAAGGAATGCCATCATACAGTACAGCAGCTCTCTGCTCAACAGATGAAGTGTTTTGTACTCAGTTGCAGTAGAACAGTCTAATTTTACCACATACAGGAATTTATATTTCCTATATATTTGATATTTCATGTGGGATGCTGTGACTTCTCAGTCTTCCCTCACCAGTGCTTGTTGGGATTTCAAGTTGCTGCAGGACTCAGACCATCAAAAGATGTTTCCAGAATCTGAGAAAAGGGACAGACCCAAGGACACAGTTCCCTTCCTTACAGACCAACAAACTCAAAGAGACACATGGCAGATGCAAAGCAGATGTTCTTGGTGTAGCTTATAAAAGTAAATGATATTTCCCTCAGGTATATCCACATGAGGTGACTGAGTGACTGGGAGACAGGATGGTGCTGACAGGAAATCAGGCAAGGCCTGAACCCCTCTCTGTGTTTACATCAGGAAATCCCATTTTAATTTTGGCAGATGACACTGGAACAGGCCTCGTTTACATACATGTTTTCTCTCTGTGGCCTTCAGGGACTTTGCAGCGTAGTAGAAGAGTTGTGTTCCACACAGAGCTACCCAGTACTTGGTCCAAGACGCTACCTGGGGAGAAAAGAGGAAAAAAAAACCAGAGTGCAATGGATCAGCCAAGTGTTTGCTGACACTGAGTTGTGAGACACGAGGCATCACATCACCCTGGAACAACATGACAGCACTGACTGCCCAGCCAAGCCTTCAGCCACGGCTCCAAAGCTGCTGCTTGTTATTTGTGCAGGCCTGGGGATGCAGGAAGGATCTAGAAAGCAGGAAGAACGTGTGCCTTTCCCCACTAAGCTGAGAAAAATGTCCTGCACCTCACACTCTACTTCCTGCAACCCCTACTGAACACTTCACCAGGCAGAGTCCACCTGTCCCTTTTCTTTTCCTTCTGAATATTTATTTTGATTTATAATTCATAAGTATTTGCAGAGCCACAAGGGTTATTATCTATTGATAAATGGTTAGGATTTGCCTACTGATAAAATGAAGATAAAATGACCCTCTCTTTTAAAGTCATCAGTAATTACAGAAAACTCGTTGTAGCATTTCCTTGTCTCCTATTCCTTGGATGATGGGTACAGCCTCATGAACTGAAAAAAATCACCAAACAGAAGAATGAAAACTCTGGCAGTGACCCTGACTCTGAGCCAGCAAGGCAGGGGACATCTCAGACACCTGAATTAATTGCCCAAAGACCATTTTACTGTATCTGTAACTGGGCAAAGGAAGAAGGTGAAAAAATTAATTAAAGAAAATCTCTTACTGTAGGTTTTTTGCCTTCTTTCAACAAAGTCTTCCTCCTGAGAACACCTTGAATAGTAACTGCTCCTGGATACAAATGAACAGCCAAATCTTCAGATTCTAGGGAGCTGAAAGGAGCATGTGAAGATTTGTGTGAAAAAAATATTTTTCCTAAAGTAGTTTTCCAACCATTACCAAAAACTAATGCAAATACCTTGATTGTAATTTATAAATGTCAACTTTTTATTTATTTGACTTCATTGTGGAAAAAGAACTTTTAGAGTGTTGTGGATTTCACACTGGCAAGCAAAAGTGATCAGAAAAATCAATTAGCCAAGCAGGTAATCCTTAATTAAAAAACTCAAACTCAAAACACAACTGAAAGACAAGAGCAATTAATTTTAAAAAGCAAACGTTTGAAGTGCAGTTGTACAGTTGCTGTATGTGTTAAATCTCTTCTTCAGCCCTCACAAGAAGGATTTGAGTATTTTTTTGGTTAGAAACACCGGAATTATTAGCACATCAAACCCAAAGCACAGCTCAAACACGCACAGTCTTTAAAATATCTCAAAGCAGGAAGAGTGGGCAGGAGCAGGGATGAAGAGCAGAAACCCAAACCACAGCTTTAAAGGTGTTTTAATGCAACAGGTGCTCTGCTCATTGTCTGCCCTGTGCAGGATCTAATGGGCTGAAACAAATGCCAGATACAGCACTGTGAAAAGAAAGCTGAGCTCGATTAACATCACAAAGCTGAAGGGCTTAAACATTTCCAATCAGAGAATAGTTGCACCAGGAATCGTTTCATGAACTGCCAATCAGAGCGTGTGACTGAAGTGCTGAACCCAGCAGCTTTCCAGGAAAGCCAAGACATTGAACAGCACCTGAAAAATCACTGTGAAGTCAGGGTTTGCTGTTTCATCCATCCTGACAGCCAGGAATGTTCAGAGTAAACTAGAAATCTCACAAACACTGCAGCACCTACTGAGGAGGATGATATGGAGACAATTTTGGACACTGACAGATGTGAACATGAGGTTCATTCAGTGAGACAACGCTTGGTCCTTAACATGACACAGGGTTCACAGCTAATGCCATCCCCTTCCCCAGCTGCAGTGCCACAGCTGGAGACAGAATGTGGACTTTAATTAAGCACAATAACCAGTCGTGTTACTCTGTCAGCTTGCCAATAATATTCTGTATAATAAATCTGGGGCAATTGGAATGTGTTACTCATTTTAGGCATATCTCTGATTTCGGGGAAGAGGAGCAAAGAAAGTCAACGCAGAACTGGCAGCAAAGAAAACGTGTGGGATGCCATCCATGAGCACCAGCAGCAGCTTCCTTGACCACAGGAGAACTCCCAGCACTGCCCCACAGGCAGTGCAAAAGCTACCCTGGCAAAACATCTTTAAGCCTTGATAGAAAGACCCCACCGTTCAGAATTTGGATTTGGAGACCAGAGTGAACAGAAGTTCAATGTTTAATTATTGTGACATAGGTTAAGTCATAGAAAGAAAAAGTTTAAAGTCTGAAGAAAAAGGTCTCTACCTTTATTTGGACACGCAAGTTAGAAAGGTAGCATCAGAAAACACCCACTTAATTATGAAACCAAACCAAATCACCAACACCAGAGGGAAGGTGGGACACCTCTGGGTGCAGTGGATTGTACCTGCTGGCCTTCATGTGGCCTCGATGGCCATTTCGTGACACTCTTGTCCCCGGACCGAGAGAATGGTACAACCTGTGCCTGTTGGATTCCATTATAAATTGTATGTATTACATATACTTTCATTCACACAAACCGCTAAAAACAGCACAGAACTATATTGTGTGCACAGCACAAAGCCACCTCTGCCACATAACAAACAGGATCATTTCAGAAGGGGAAACCCAAACAAGTGGCATTGCCACGTTTCAGACTGAACTCACAACAGCAGAATGTGGGCAAAAAAGGCTTAAAGAAGGGATACAGGAAAGGGCACAGCATTTTACAAGAAGAATGACAGTTTTTTGTCATTTTAGTTTTTTTAACCAGCTCAAACTATTGCCTTGCTGCAAGAAGAGTTATCAAAAATATATTAATGAATTACCATCTACTCATTTGTCCCAGAAATTGCCATCATTTCTTTCTCAACAGGTACCTCTGAATTTATGAATGGTTTTTTAAAATACACTCCAGATAAAGGCAAATCAAACAATAATTAAGAAAGCTGTATTATATGAGCTGTCTCTTTGTGTGGACATATATTTTGCATGCAGATTAAGGATGTTTTCTTCTTACCTTCAAGCTTGTTTTTTGGCATTACAGGGGGACTATCACTCTTGGGTTCCTGCAATCTATTCACATACACTCAGGATGACAACCAAAGAGACTGAAGTGGCACTTTACACAGAATCCAAGTGTCAGGACTTGGAATTTTAGTGCTTCCAGTCATTTTGATTACCCTGAAGGGACACCCCAATGCCCAAAGCTCTTTCTCAAGTTTCAAACTAAGTTTCTGTTGCACTTAATCAGTGACTAGTTCTCACCCCTTCTGCAGTCCCCAGTTATAACCAGGAGGGCCAGGAAATCCAGGAATACTTAATAACACTGGATGTATCCAAATTTTGCCAGAGCTGTTAATTCCAAACCCCTAAAGCCTCTCCCTCACATAAAGGCTTTTATAAAGAATGGAAACCCACTGTCCAGTCCTCTCTAGTTATCTTAAATGTCAACACTTGTCTGTCAATGTCATGAATTCCAAAATGTTCTTCAGCATATTCTATAGCAAGGAAGAGGCTCAAGGTTGCTGGGTACCTCTAGGAATTTGACACATGGGGTTTGCAATGTCTGTAAAGAACTCTTTTGCTCTCTCTGGAATTAAACAAGAGAACTCACGCTCAACCACATGCAGTTTAAATAAGGTTGTCCAAGAGCTCTCTCAGGAGAAAGCAGGAGGGAGAGTGGAATTTGGAGGAGGAATCTCCTGACTGTTTGACATGGAGCAAACCCTTCAACTGAGGGAGTCTGGGCCTGCCAGTTCTCATCAGGACAGGGATGAAAACTCCGCTGTGCCTCAGAAGCCCACCCAGTTCTGAAGAGCGTTACCATGAGTTTAAACCTGAAGTTTACTAAAATCTTTTAAGTTCCTTACACTAAAAGCCCTCAGTTCACCATTCTGGCTAACGCTTTTCAATAGGACTTTTTACCTTGGAGAAATAACTTGAGTAATTCCATAAAGCAGTAAAGAAGGAAAAGGAAGAAAACCTTTTGCATGTGCTCTGTGATGCAGCCTGCAAGTCTGATATTCCCTTTCTGACCCCATTTTCTTTCCATGTTCCCACTGGTTACAGAAAATGAGCTTTGTGGTAACAGTTCCTGACTAAAGAGAAAGATCTTTGACCAAAATTTCAACAGAAAACGTCCAAGCATGGCAGGAAAAGCCATCCATGGCAACTCTGAAGCTGATGGATTACCTCAAATTGTGTTATAGAATCAAGTAACAGACTGTGTTGTGCATCTTACTCAGATATGGGAAAGTGAAATTCCCACCTTTTTTCTCTATTAAACTACAGCTGTTGGGGTTTTTCCACATTCTCAAATACTCCAGGGGAAAGGACTGAAGTGGTCAGTGTTACCTGAGCCTTTACAGGTATTGGGTAAGGAACAACACCTTAGTTCTGACCACAAAGTCAGACATTACCAAGGGGCATTTTTGTGTTTTCCCCTGTGAAAAACAAGTAACAATGACATGAAAAGCAGGTAATAGAGACAAAAGGTGACAGTGTCAATGACAAGACAGCAGAAGGACCATGAATGGACGGAAAGTGAAAAACAGGTGGGTCACGTGAACAGCACACACAGGATACCCACAGATATAAAATCAGAACAATCATTTGGGGTCTCATGGTTTTCTGCCCTGTTAGGTACCAGGGAGCAGAAGGTATTTGTGCTGCTTTAACAGCTCCAGGGAGCTCACTACAGGTTTTTCATGTTCTTATGGACAGAAGGTCTCTAGGCCACTATAAAAAGCATCATTTTCAGGACTGAGAGACTGTAAACAGCAATATGAGCAGAGAAACACAGGTTTTTCTTACCTTTCAAACGCTGGCCAGGAAGTCTCTTCACTGAGTTCAGAACCATCACTGCTACCTGTCACAAAAAGGTGAGAAAGAATGATACTTAATTGAGAGAGATGCTTGTAGATGATGAAATAATGTCTAGCTCTCCAGAGAATATTTAAGATGAAACGTGCAAAAATATTTCAGTAAAATACTGCAATGAAAATACTTTGTGATTTGCTTCAGGATTTTCACATAAACTGTGTTAGACGAGGTCTGGGGGCACATTAAGAAGTTGAAGAAAAGGAGCACTAATAAATGGGAAAGATACAAAATTTAAAGAACAAATGCAGATTTGTCTGATTAATACAGCAAGCATTTAAATTACAGTAAATCCCAACCATCTGAAAATGGGTATTTAAATACAGATACAAGGTGGGTGTTACCTGTAATGTTGTTAAAAATCAGTAAATACGTATCAGTATAGAAATGCTGCTTACAGAACTCAGTGGCTTCAGTTACTGACTGTACTACACACAATGTTCAAGGGAAGAATTTATTCACAATTACTTTGAGACAAACCAGAAAACAAACTGAATCGCTGCGACTTCCCTCAGGGTTCCCTCAGAGAAACAGAGACTGAAAATGGGAACAAGTTCCCTGCAATTTTACACAGAAAATCAGCAGGGAAAAGTGGTGCCCTGAAGAATAAAGATATTGTGTACAAAGCAAGTTTGGATATTCACTAAGTAAACACAGAGTGAAGATGGAGGCAATAAAGATTCACACGCAGCAGGGGTAAATCCAGCCAAGAGCTGTGAAAATCTCAGCATGGCCTGAATTTCTCTCTGTGCAAAATCCAAGAGAAAAGATATGCCTTTATCTGCCAGCCAATTCTGCTGAGATGCCTCTTTTGCAAACATTAGCTCAACATCCCCATATTAGCACGTTCTCTGAGGGATGCTGGATAACTCAGACTCAGTTTATTCAGAATTTTTCCTACAGGAAAGCCCTAACCTGGTTCACACCAACATCACAGTGAGAGATTTGCTCAGAGACATAAAGGTGATGGTTCCAGTGGAGCTACTGGCTCCTAAGCTGGGCATAAAAGGCTGCAAAAAGTCTTTGCAAAGTCCCAGAATAATGCTCATCATTTCCTGGAAAACACAACCATCACTTACTGCTCTCAGCAAACTCTCCATCCATGTCACAGGGAGAAACAAAATGATTTATTTGGTGCTAACAAAGCCACAGCTGCACTCTGTGAGGCAAAACACAAAGACTCTTCAAATATGTAAGCAATAAGGTTTGGGGATGAAGGGACAGAATCAGAGGTAACAATTCGGAGATAACTTCGAGCAGGTGTTTTGGGTAAGAGCTCCCAGCTGACTGACTGAAGAAAGACAGTTTGGAGTAGAATCTCTCACAGTGAGACATTAAAGTGCTGAAATCTCTTTTAAGAGGTGGAATGCCAGTTAGGAAAGGAAGGTTTCCAGCATGGTGATCTCTCAGGAAAAGGCACCCAGCATCCTGGACTGCTGGGAAGACAAGAGGGAGTTTCCTGATCCATCTAAACACCGAGGGGCACAGAGGAGAGAAAAAACGTTTTCCTTGCACATAATTGAGATTTTCCCTGTTGTTACTTGGAACAATGTGTCCTGAAAGCTGGACCAGCACTGAAGGTACAAGGACACTTGGAATCCTATTTGTTTCCTTATTAGTGTTTAGATGTCACTTTATACTGACAAGAAGTGCAACTTTAATATGAGTAGAGTTCCATTTGATTGAGGCCACGTGAGACAAACCCACACAATTTAACTCTCCTAATAAGACTGGGTTATGAAGTAATTTTTCATATTTGAAGTGGGCTGATACATTAAAATTCTACCAGAAATGACACTTTGATGGCAACTGTATTAGCTTTGCTAATAAAGTTCTAATTCAATTGCTGTGCTAAATGCACTACAGGAAGATTTAAAAGCTAGTGTTGGCTTTCAAAAATGCAAAGCAATCTAGAGCAAAAGCTGAAATGTCACCTGTCAGAAGAAGACAATTCTTGCTGCAGTATCAGTACAGTTAGAAAATTTAAAGGAATTTGGGGGCTTCATAAACAAAAACTTTCAATTAAGAAGTTAAATTTGTACAGAAATTGTCAATTACACTTCTAAAAATCAATGTCAGTTCTGTGAAAGTCTTGGGCCAAACCTCAAAGCCATTGAGTTAAAATTTACATTGATGCTTACACAGGTTGTAAAGAATCGTAATAAAACCTGGAAAAGGCTGAACTTTAACATCTGACTATCCCTCTAACATCCACATAGAACATCTCCAGATTCTAAAAATCTCGAGGAGGTGTTTTGCACAACAAAAGTTCTGATACTAAAAAAAGCCCCTTTCCTGAAGAGCAGAAGAATATACATTATACATAGATGTATATACATATATATGTATATATACAATATACACACCCCTCCCTCCAAAACAAAACAGAGGTAAAAGGGACTGGTTTTAACTTACAGAAGTCAGATGTCTGGCCAAGCTCTGTTTAAACATTAAGTGCACTATTTGACTGTCACCTCAGCTGGAAATATTTCATTCATTCAGTACTCTAAAAATATATCACCTTCTTAAATTCTCCTCCAGTATGTACTCAATATTCCAGTTTTTCCAACAAGCTTCAGGTTAAGCTTCACAACAAATCCTAGGTAGTTGTAAGCCCTTTCTATTAATGTCCTAAACAAGTTTTGGCTTTATGTTTAGTGAGAAGCCACTAAACATCAGCCACTACCCTCCAGGTTTTCTTCACTGCTATTCAATTGAGTTGGTGGGGAGTTGGACTAGATGATCCTGAGGGTCCCTTGCAACTCAGAATAACCTGTGAATATTTCTTGTGCAGGATTAAAACAATAAAGTATCTGATTTGTGTTTAGTTCTTTACATAAAGGCTTTTTCCTGGTTTAAGGAGTAACAGCAATTAGGCAAAATGTTGGGGTTTTCTTTCCTGTGCTGGTGATGATGTGAGAAAGTTCAGGATTGTTTATGGAGCTCAGTTCAGGTGAGAATCTCCTGTTCACGTGTGTAGATGTGCACGTTCATGTCTGTGCTCCAGCCACCAGGCAGTGTCAGGATCCCAGTTCTGGGACTGTTCCACACCCACTCCCCTGGTCAGGGCATCCACTCAGTGCCCCAGGTCTGGGGATACTGAACACTCAACACAGGCTTCCTTCATCCAGGAATCAGTCCCCAAAGTTAAACAGGTGTTAACATAAACAAACCAATCCCAAAGAGTTTGAGAAGCATTCAGACTCAAAATTCTTTCCCCTTCCCAAATCTGTCATCGACACTCTCTTGGCTCCAGTTTCACAGCGTTTCCAGAGCTGGTGACTGATCTGATAGAGCTTGAAATTCTAACATGAAAACACGGAAAATTGGTCCAGAGGCCTAAACACAGCCCAGCTACCACCCTGGGGATGGGCTCCATGCTTCTCAGTTAGCCAAAGAAGGCACCTACACGTGCATTTCTAACCTCTAATATTACACAGCTTTTTAAAATTTATCCTATCCACATTTAGGGCAAAAGACAGGCACCTATATACTCATTTAAAGGAAATATATAAAAACCCCCAACATATTTCTGCTGCCTGAAACCCTACCCCAAACTTTGATCTGGTGACTCAGAGTCCTAAACACCTGAAGAGCAAACTGCAGGGTGAGGAATCAAACAAACATTGGCTGTGTAAAGGTCTTCCCTGCTGTATGGGCTGCCAAACCCCCTGAAAGTAAAAGCATTCACTGTGTATCTACACCTATACCTCATTTATTTAAAGAGAAATATAATCCCTTGTAGAATTCAATAACTTGGAGGTGGTGACTTAATAGAGGAATTCATTAAAATGCTGATATTCTTGTATGTATTTCATGCCAGTTTAGGTTTGGAAATGTACTGCTCTTACAAAGGCACTTTCTTGCATTAATTCCCACTGATTTAAAATCCCTCCCTTTGACTCTGCTGCATTAATTCCTCTGACTCCATCAGAACACAGGCTAAAGTTACCCTCAAGTGATTACAACACACAAAGGCAAATGTTCAAGAGCCTTAGTTTTTCCTTTAGAGCTTTCACCCGTATCACTGTAGATCAGAAAAAATAAGTGGGAAAAAACAGCTTGAGAAAGAAAACCCTCCAAAGTTAGAACAGAATTTGCATCCAACACTGCTACAGTCCCAATCCATAACTGTTGAATTGCAAAAAGTGGTGGAAATCCAAAGCTTCTGAGAACATTATTGATACCACACACTTAATAAAGAAATACTTTACAAGTATAAGAAAAACAGGAATGAATAGAAAACCATATATTCTTAAGCAAAGTATCTTCTGAAAGAAAGGAAGTTTTATGCTATTACTGAGTGGAACCCCAACCCAGTAAAAGCATCTTAATTTATCCTGCTTTTAGGTGAGGAGGTGACAGCAGGCAAACCCAGGAGAACAGGTGGGAAGTGCAGGTGGTTCCTTGGAGAGAGCCAAGAGCTCAGGAGGGTGAGAATGTACACAGTGACCTCATCAGAACACAGCCATGGCACAACAAAAACACTGTGTAGTTTCAGGGCTTATTGACAGCAGTGACTGGGGGGGTCTCACTGAACATTGTCTGCACAAAACAGACATTTTCCAGCACTGTTCATCTGCCTTTGTTTTCATGGGTTGTCTCTTTCCAATCAACAGAAATGAAGTGGGGGTTTAAGGACTCAAGCCATATATCATCTCTTTTCAGCCACTCTCTTAAGAATGAAATGAATCATAACCTTGGAGACCTTAATTCTGAGTGTGATGATAAAGAGGTCCAATTACAACCAGCTCACATCCAACTGGCTACATTATGAACCTGTAAAACTTACAAGAAGCGATTTCCTCGTGCTCCATTTCTGCATTCAAGAGCACATTTTCCCAGATGATACTAAATAAAGGAGTGGACAAATGTTTCTCCCTGCTAATTAGGACAGCCCTGCTCTGCTGGAAGAAGACTGTTCAGATAACAAGCACCTGTTCTGTGAAGGAAGAAGGAACCACAACCACAAGTCCATTTCCCCCACTCCAGGCTAACACAGGCCCATCTACTGACCACAACCCTATAGCTCTGGGGGCAAGGACTGGTTTGACTCCAGCACAAGAAATTAATATAACAAGGGCTATATCTTTAATATTTTTGAGTTAGTTTTCTTTATAGAATGAGTGATATGTACATAATCAGCCTCCAAACCCCAGAAAGAATCTGATAAAGGTCTCAGGGCAGTCTGTGACATGAGAGCCATGGTCAAACTTCAGCAAATCCCACTCCTGGCTCACCTTCTGCATTGCTGCTGCTCTGGGACTCTCCCATGGCAATGAAGAACACCCACTTAGAACATCCTTCATATCTGAAAGCCTAACTGATGTAGAAATTTCAGTAGCTCTGCACCACCCCCAGAAGGGCCTGTCAGTATTTCCCAGCACAACACAACCACAGTTATCCACCATCACTTCCATGTGTGACTGCAGTTCAGAGCCCCACGGGCTGATGGATCCCCACAGACACTGCGGTTACATTGCTGCTGTACAGATATTTAACCTAAGGGCAGATTATATCAGATCCTCCCATATGAAAGGGTTGGAAGGGTCTGAACCCCTCCAAGCCCCCAAAACACAGGAGTGATTTAAACAAGCCTTACAGTCAGCTTTAAAGGCACATTCAAGGTGCTGGCACAGCACAAACGCTGCCCATGTTTTGAAGAGGGATCATTTATCCAGTAAGTGAAGTCCTAGACAGGCTTATATGTCAAAAAGGTAGTCCTGTTCCTGGAGCAAGAGCTTTAAATCCACATTTACGGGCAAGGTGAGGAATAACACTCTTCTCAGTACATACATTCAGGAGACATTTTCCTGACCATCTTTTGAAGTTGTGCTGTAGAACACCATAAACCTCCTCTCTGCTGCAGTGACTGTACTATTTCCAAGTCCTGAGTAAACAGACTACTTCAAACATGATGGAGGAACTCAGCAGCTTCAATCAACTTCCTTAAATCCTGCTGAGGCAGCAGCACAGAATGCCAGGCAACTCACATTTCCAAGAATTCTGCAGCAGTAGACACTGCAAACCTCCCAAACTCGCTTTCCTCCTCCAGATGTATTTCTAGTACCTCTACCAACCTTTTGGGTCATTGAAGTTTTCAGAATAAAGGAGCAGCAGAAATTACAATGCTGCTGGACTGTCAAAACAGTGATAAAACTTCAGGTATTTGACTTTTCCCACATGAAATATTTAATGTTTGCTCTGGATATGGCCTTCTCCTCAAGAAAATAGATATACAGCTCCTGAAAGAAGCATGATATGAAAATCTGTGACCTTGGTTTTCCCTATAAAGGCTAAAAGGCAAAATTGGTTTTTAAATTAAGTTCTCCAATGAAATCTGTAAATACCACAAATAATTTTTATTACCATAAATGCATAAAAACTGAACACCACTGAATTCTATCAAGCTAATAAATCTGAGTATAACGATTGTCATACAGGTTCCATGTCCCAGCCCTGGCTCCAAACAGGTGGATCTGAGAAGCACTTGGCCTGTCCTGCTTTCACTTTGAGGATCTGTCCATAACAGGAAAAAAAGAGCAACTCTTGCTGTGTAAGAAACTCATGAAGCAGAGGTTCCCCCACAAAATACCCCCCTTAATATGTGAAGATAAATAACTTACCAAAATTAAGCAGATTCTGACATTTTGAGGTATTTGAAAGTCAGGTTTCTATTTACTCCTGCCCAAGTCAGAAGCATTTAGAAATTATACTCCTAAACCTGAGCAATTCACAGTTCTGCCAATGTGGCATTTTAAACAGAAATCCCACTATGTACAAGACATTTGAAACTTCCCTGCACCTCCATCAAGGCAGAGGAGCATCACCTCAGTCCTGCTACAGGTACAGTCACCAAGTGACTGTGCTGAAATGTTTCTGAAGGGTGTGTTGGCAGTTCCTACCTATTGAAATCCCACTGGACAGGGTGGAGCTCTCTGCCTGCCCCCGGGATGGGACGTGGGGCTCCATGACACTGTCATCCAGGAGGTGCCTTGGTCCTGCGTTGGGGAACGTGGCGCTCTTGAATTCAGCCGTGTTCATTTTGTGTATGAAGCTGGAGAGGAACAGGGATAGAGCTGTTAGAGATTTACCTCTGGAACATTTCAGGAGTTGTTTTACCACCCTGTGTGCTCCTCGGGCCAAACTAAACCATAGCCAAGCCATTAGCAATTGTGCACGAACTGTAGGAATTGCTCGTTTTAAAACTACACCAGTGACAAAGAGAAAGTCAGGAGCACATTAACACAGCATCACAGTAGAGATAAGGCTGGAAAGGACCTAGAAGATCATCTAGTCCAACCTATAGCCCAACTAACCTAAAACAGCTACTTTCAATATCCTGGGGCATTTTTGTTTTCCTTTAACACATAATTGAACTGTAGAATTGCATTGTAGCTCATTAAAGATAAACTTATACATACAAGTTAAATACTGGATAGCTACAATCTTGCACTTTGAGAAGATGACAAGGGATTTGATGACACAATGAGCAAGATATTCATTAGAAACACACCTACATGGAAAAAACCTGAAGCCACTACTACATGAAGTTATATGAAAGCCTACAAAGGAAGTGTCCCCATAAAAATACCAATAAAGCAGTTATGTCATTCTGAATTTGAAAGAGCTACACTGGCATTGAGCTGCTAAAAGTGATCATTTTGTCACTCAGAAAGAGCCATTCTGGGTAACTCCCTGGCCAGTCCTACCATCATAAATTCACTCTTCCTGCTTTGACTAACTCTCCTGGGTTGAGACACAACCATTGCAGGTCTGAGCTGCTCCTTGTAAGCCAAACATTGTGTCCAAACCATGCTAAGCTTTAGTAGGGAAAGATGATACATCACAAAGCTTTTTGATATGAAACAAAATGCTGACTTGTATCCCAGGCTGTGACATTTCCTGTGGCCGTGTGGGATCAGGTTCCGAGGGGAAGGGGGTGTTGGGGGCAGCAAAGCTCCTTCAGCTGCGACGCTTTTCCGTCCACTTTGGGGAGATGCTCCGACTTCTGAGCCTGGGGGGGAGAAACACATTAATCCTGAGTCACTTCAGAGTTACTGCCAGAAAAATTACTGCTCAGAAAATCAGGGAAAAGTAGCACAAAGCTTCCTAAATTCAGTTTGTAAGGGATAGCCTGCAATAAAATTCATTGATACATTAATATACTGATATACTGCACAGGATTAAAACCAAACACCAGAAACAGACCATCCAGTTACAAGAGGTTTTTAAGTCCTAAAGGTTCCTGCATTCGCTCCACTTGGCATTGAACACATCCCACTGTGTCTACATTTTCAAACTCCTGCTTTCAACCACTTTTGGCATTGCCCAAAAAGAAAGCCCATTTTTGGAAGGGTATTATACCATGAAAAGTTGAGCTGAAGGCCCTTCTGTCTAGACACAACAAAGAATGAATATTTCATAGCCCTTCACCCCAAATGACACTGACAGGTCAGTGCCACAATACATACAAGAACCTAAAAAAAAATGGCTCAATTCCTTCTTTACAGATCACCTTTAGGCTTTTTATTACAAATATGTGGTGTTTAAACTTCACACTTTTTTATTAGCCTGAGGCAAATATTTTCCACGTTCACAACTCAAAAAATAATGCACAGGACGACCTCAAGTCTTCTCACATTTGTTCAGCATTTACCTACTAAATCTTCTCTGGAGGCAGCAGAGTGGGGAGTGCTGGTCCCTGGTTCTATCTTTAGTGAAAGTCTGCATTAAAGAAACATTAAAAAATTACTTGATCAGGAAATGGGTATGTAAGTTTGTGAAATAAAAAACCTGGGAAGAGTCAAAAATACCCAACTGCCCCCACCCCCAACTTGACTAAAATATTTATTCCTGGAACGTTTCATATTTTAAATTTTTCTATCAAGTCTAGTGTGCCAAGCCAAGCCTTTTGTCTTTACTGGTCCAAAAGCCAAAATCCTTTCGTGTTTTGGAAAATACATTATCAACTTGATTTCATCCATAATTCAAGCTTTTTCTGTAACAGGCACTTTTTAATGCCATTTCCAACAGTCCCACAAGGAAGGCAGAACTCCAGGACGACCAACTCTATCTTGTCCACACCATTTCCACAACTAAAAACCTTCCAAATTAGCAAGGTTGAAAGAATATCTGCTTAATTTGGGGGAGAAAAAAAAGTTTGACAACTTCTCTCCCTTCCTCCTGCTCCCAGGCAGTTTAGCAATTCTGCATTACAATTTTTAGGTTTTTTTAAATAAATTCCTTTATTTTTTAAAATAAAATCCACGTATTCATGTTACAATGGCTGGTTTCTGACTTTAGCCTCTTTACTGACAGACACCTTAAGGGATAAAAAATAAAACAGTTTAGTTCAGGACTATTCTAGAACAGAATAGTTCTTTAAAATCCACTCCTTGACCATAAAACATTGAGGCTGGAGACACACAAACCCCATGGGTGCAAAAGCCCTGCTCCTGATTTATGTGCCATTGCCTCCATCCATTTCCCTGCTATCAAAAGTGGACTGTACAGGATGAAGGGACTGTAGCTCCTTCATCAACAGAATTCCCACTGGAAGGATGTCACTAAGAGGCAGGTGGGGTGGCAATGGGTTGGGGAACCCCCCAAGCAGATCAGCCAATGAACAAAAACTTCCTTCACAGGCAGCAGATTTGCATTAGGGTGTTTCCCGTGCTCAGGACTAGGTCCTGTCTCTTGCCAGAGATTTCTCTCCCCCCAGTTTTGCTGGATGTCTAATCACTTAAGACAGTAATCCTTTAATTAAGGAAGTAGAAACCTCAGGTGGGAGGCTGGGACAGGCAGAGACAGAGATGAACAGGAACTTGCCTCAAAAAAACCAAGTGCTTACGTTTTACTCACACTGGATAACCCAATCTAAGAGCAAAACAGAAATTGAAATAAATCTGAAAGTGGGCCCTCAGGAAACTGGAGGCACAGATGTCTTCGTTCTGAGGAAGGATGACATTAATCCATCTCCAGCCATGGGATGCATCTTACTGACTGAATCTTACAATAATACAACACAATTCCCAAATACAAGTGCAATCTTACAATAACACAGCATCACAGTATAGATAAGGCTGGAAAGGACCTTGAAGATCTTCTAGTCCAACCTATAGCCCAACTAACCCAGCATCGACATCTAGATCATCTCTCTCAACACAATTCCCAAATACAAGTGCAATCTTCCAGGTGAGAGGCTTTGTGTCGTGGAATTTATTTTATTAGGAGTTACAGTTACAGCTTGTGGTACTCACTTGTAATTGTCATCTTCTACAAACTTCTGTAGTTCTTCTATGTACTGAACTGAGTTTAGATATTTTTGGACATGAGGCAACATAGGAATATCTGGAGAACAGATGACATTCATTATCACTACACTGCTCCTTGGTAAGCAGTTTTCCAGAAACTACTGAAACAGAATCACACCTCCTGTGGGATGGAAGTACAAACTACAGTCCCTGGTGACATGGAACTTTCAGAAATCCACAGCAATTCTAATGTGCTGAGCTGACATTCCCCAAATCCATAAACCCCTGAGCTGCTTCTAAGAGCACATGGAAGGGAAAAGTAAGGCAACATCCCTGGCCAAACTGAAGGCCCAAAGCTGGAATGTGGGGGGCTGTGTCTGAGGACTCTTTTACAGCCCACATTCTCTTTATATTGAGCTTTCAGGGAAGCCACAATCCTGTGCTAACCCCCATTCCATCATCACAAATGCAGCCTTGTGACTTTTGTGATGAGACCAGCTTTGAAGAAAAAAGTACATTATTTCATCTTTGAACAGAACTATAAATGCCCAAAGGAAAAGCTGAGTGTATTTTATTACCTTCAGTAAAAGTACCACTCCCAAGGCAATTCTGGTTTTAAAATTCATAGTAATAAAATTATGAAACACAGGGATACAAGCTTATAAAATACCAGTTAAACTACTGTTAAGTATGATGTACTCCACATTTATCATCAGAAGATACATGCTGCAAAACTGTGTGTGATGTAAGAAAAGGGCAATTTTCTTCTGTCTCCTCAGGCTGATGCTCCATCACAACCAACAGCACCAGAATAAACTCAGGCTTTGGGGCAGAGATGATGAGGGAGGGTGTCAGTGCCCTTCAGATGAGCTGGGCCTTATTTAAATTGCATAACAGGAAACAAATATTGAAGCTTTTGACACTGGAATATTTACACACCAACTCACCATATTCACAGGACTGCTGTAAATCTGAGATAATTCGGAGGATGTTGTTCATTAGGTTTGTTCTTTGCTCACTCTCCAGAATGCTCGCTGTGGAGGGGTAGGCAGAGTCAATGTATGTCAGGTCTGACAGATAAATACCTGAAAAAAGAGCAGAACGAAAGGTTTCTTTATTTAGTGTCTCCCCAACAATATTGTGAGGAGGTTTTGCTTTCATTCACTAACATGGATGGAGGTTTTTAATAGTGTCATTCTTTGTAAATCCAGAAGTAGTTACAAGGACATGAACAACTACTCATCTCACATTCACCACAGCACCAATTAACTGTTCCCTTGACAGACACGAAGCACACCAAACACACACAATGCTGAAATACATGATCAAAATTATCAGTTCTTTAGGAAGTCTATCACTTCTTACCTCCAATTCAGTAAGCGGAGTTTCAAGGGAAAAAGGGACTCAGACCAAAATGTGGAAGGAATCCCACAGCCCATAACAATCACAAGTCCAAAGATCCCAGATTCCTTATAGGTAGGTCACTTCAACCTGCACTGTTTATAACTGTACTACTCTTTCCAATCCCTGATCATGCAGAGAGGAGAATCCTTCTCCTCACACACCAAAGCTGTAGCTAAAACATTTATGTATTTCACTGCTAAATGCAACTCCATTTCTTGACCTTCACCCAAAGACTGATCACTTTTGTCTCAACTAAATGAAACATATCCTGATCAACTCTGCTCCTCAAAGGAATTGCTCTTCATCTCCGAAGATGTCCAAATTAAAAAAAAACAACCAAACAACAAACTTAAATAAAACCATTTAAGAAACTTATTTCAGTCACAGGGAAATTTTAAGATTATATTTTGCTTCACCACTCAGCCTCATATAACCAGTGCCATAACAAGGGGTTTGGCTTTACAGGTGGAAGACTTAATAGAACCTCACAAGAACAGCAGTTGTGTTTGTACAGCACCTCACCAGTACAGCCCTCAAAATGTGAGCTGGGAAACTCTGGGCTCCCCTCCAAAACCAACACACACACGCGCGTGTGTGCGCACACACAGACACAAATTAAAATACTTGTGGTTGAAAGGTGACATATAAAAAAGGGAATAAAAAGGTATTACACATGACCTGATACACTACTAAATCTCTCCATTTTCTATTCTGCTAGAAACAGTTTATTAAAAACCAGAAAGGATAATCAGAAGCATCAGGTGAGTCCCATTTAATGGCCAGGCTGTATGACTATGTGAGCTGTCCTGAACATGACTTGACTGTGCCCAAACAAGCCTTCCAAAACTCCCAAACCTGCTCAGTCTTCCACTGAGAGAAGTAAATCATGCTTATTAACTATAATTAAGGAAATTCCCTCCAACAGGCACCTGCACTATTAGGAAGGATTTTATAAACCCCTGTATTTGTGGGATTATCTCTGAATGACTCGCTCAATTAAGCACTGACTTTTCCTTTTAGCTGAATCACCAGCTCTTCTGTGGAGAGCAGCCCCCTAAAGCCATTGCATGCATTTCTATGAAACCTGAATTCTGAAAGCATACAAGGGTGATTATCTCTTTCAAATGCAATTGGCACAGACTCTGTAAAGACACCAAAGAGATCGAAGGCAGCAAATGGAATGTACAGCAGTGGACAGAACCAACCCCCGACTCCGCCCTCGAAGAGCGTAAACGCTGGGGCTTTTCCTACTTTTAACACCGGTCAGATGTTATCAAATAATCCCAGACCTACCCCAAACCATCACACACACACACACAGAGGTTTAACATTTTCCACATGTATTGAGCCTTCATGCCTTTAATGACTGGGACTGTTTCTTATTAAGCGAACGTCAAGAATCGAACGCGACATTCTGTCGAACATTCTCCTGGACTACAAATGGTTCATTTTTCCTGTTGTATCCAGCCAGGCTGCCCCTTTTATTCCCAGCAACACAAACTGAGTTTTATCAGCCTGAAAGAATCTTTCTTCTAAATGAAGCCCAGTACTGTAATAACTTGAAAGGCATCTTTAGGCAGCGTAGTAAAAATGTTTGATTTGTAATTGCCTGCTGAACTCTTGCACAGTCCGTTGCCATATGGTACCTCCCTTCTACTGGCAAACAATCTTTCCTTGTTCCTAACTTCTCAGCCTCCCTACCCCCTCCTTTTCTGGAGGGTATGGATAGGAAATCCGAAGGAGGAGTTTCTCCTGCTCTCCGAGTGCTCGCGGTGACATCATAGGTGGGCTGAACGGCCGAGCCGAGCGTGTGTTTGTTTAAAAAAACACTGTCCAAAAGTGATGTATATGGAATCTGGGTCAGCTGGAGCTGCTTAGAGCACTTCTGCTCTATTCTGTGAGAATAAAACACTGCAGTTTCAAAAAACATCTCTTTCTCTCCTCTGGAATAACGCACACTGGAGCATTACTTTTTTCCCCCCCCTTTTTTTTTAACTGATGAGTTAGTTTGGTTATTGTATGGAGAAACCCAATTCCTCAACACAGCTTGGATCTAACAGAGAAAGACAAAACCAGTTTTCAGCTCCAACTGCAGATTAACAACCTACAGCATCGGGTAATACAGAAAGAAAAAGCAACTTGGCCTCTGGATTTTCCATCTACCACAGAAGCAAAACCAGCTGGAAGGCTTTTTTTCTTGGTAAGTTTTAAAGCTATTCTTACTTGGAAGTTTATTTTTGAGCTGTTTGTGAATGCTGCATACATCTCCTTCACCATACAATCGTGAGGAAATAAATCCCCCTCAGCCCGAGAGAAATTTGGCAACTGACATGAAAACTCTTTCTTGTGGCATTTGGTAGAATTTGGAAACTTGGAAAGAATTCGAGAGGACTCTGCCTAAGAGCAGGGACTAACTCATTCCAGTTGTAAGGGTGAGGTGGTTTCAGTTGTTTAGCTGCATTGTTATCTACAGTTTCAGAAAATTAGCACTACCAGAGTCTTTGCTAAGCTGGTAATTTGGGTCCTGTGAACACACTACCGTGAAATTCCGATCCTACCAGAAAGCAAAAGCCAAAAAAAAATCCGACTGATTTCAGGGAAGCTGGATTTCACCCAACACCAGGGCATATAGACCTAGCATTACTAGAACTAGAAAATGGATCCCTCAATAAAACCACTGTGAAAAGTCCCAAGCAAATCAAGGCACATCTGTAAGTAGCAATCATTGTACATCGTTTCAACTCCGCTTTTATTTATGGTGCCTCAGAGGAGCAGGAGCCAACCCAGAAACCGGGGTCACACATTGATTCAGAACATGATCGAGTTTGAGACAATTGTGCAGCTGAAAATCCACACAGACGTTGCTGCAACAGGCACTAACCCCTGGGAACTGAGTTGTACCTCAGCTGAACTGCAGTTTGTGTCTAAATAAAGATGCATTTCACACACACAGTGCACAAGGCAACACCGAAAACTGAGGGGTTTGTTTCAGTTCTTTGGGGTGAGGGAGGGGGATGTCACTGCTGCCAGTCAGTGACTGAAACAAGAAAGTTGTTTACAAGCGGAAGACAAAAGGACAGATGAAAATCAAAAAATACTTGCTGACACAACATTTTTTACTTTTTCCTTTCTTCATGATAACTCAGAGATTAAAACACAATAAATGATCCAGAACAATGGAACTGAATTCGAGTTATGTATTTGTAGCAACAAATGTCTGCCACAGTACGAGAGAATGAAAGGGTGGATGCTAAAAGAAGGGAAAGTGTTAGAGAAAACAAACTTAATTAAGATTTAATAGCTATGAGAGGGAAAAAGTCTGAAGCAGCCCTGAGAACAAGGAAGATGGATCCTTTCCAAGTTCTCGAGCCCTTTTCTTCCCTATCCTTTTGTGCTGATTTACATATGAAGGAGAACAATCTAAACAACACCACCACAACCCCCATCTGAGGCACAGAGTGTGCTCGGGACACCAGGCTCCGTTCATTCATCATCAGCCAAGGTTCTGATTTACAGCTCAGAACAATTCCTCAATCTCCCACAAACGAAAACAGCTGAGTCAATAATTTTAAAGCAATAAACTGGCTATGGGCAGGGTTTTACCTCTCTCTCTCCTTTGCTGCCTTCCAACTTTAGAGTTCAGATTTTCAAATGTTTATTTTCCAACAAATAACACAACACTAATATTACGCTGCTGCCAAAAGAACGATCTGAAGCACGATGGAAAAATATACCATTTAAGCTTTTAAAGGACTTGGAACCTTTAAACTTTTGCCAGTTACTACATGGCTCTATCAGGTCTTAATTATTGTTTTATTGCAATGTGCCCTGTTGGTTTGGGCCTTAAAAATTTACACACCAATGAATGAAGTAAAATTTCATAGAAACGTAACTAGATGTTTAAGATCTTCATCACACACTTCCAAACACAGAATGCACCAGTGCATTGTATCTGTTTAACTGGTGCAAACACACCCAGCAAATGGAAAGGAACCCTCACATAAAAAAACCCCTTGACCAAAATAATCTACAATTGTGCTGTGCTTTCACAGTATCTACAATGACAAGATTGATGAATCTCTTCTGCAGAGAATTTCTAGGAATTTATCCTTTTGCAAAGTGACATTTTTTTCAATGACTCCGTGCTTTGAAACCCCTGATCGCCTTTCCTAAATGGAATCAGATTGCCATCAGAATCCTGTGACTCAATCCATCACGTATCTGACAGACAAAACCCAAGAACATATTATTCCTGGATCCCACTCAATACAGTTGAACGTAATCCTGTTATTTCAGCAGAGGGACTTGCAGGAAAAGCACTTGTTTATACAGGGAAAAGTAACTTACTTAAATACAGAGATATTTTAACATTTCTCCTATAATAAGAACATTTTCCCCATATCACTATTCTTTCTAATGTTATGGACACAGTTTTAAGCTAAAAAAATCCACACAAATCCTCATTTATCCTGTGTAGACATGAGGGAACATAGCTGGGTTTATTGATTTCAGCTGCTCAGACAGAGCTCAGCACAAAATGAAGGACATGGAACATCAGTAACAGAACTTTCTGATTAACTGGTACCATGTTCAGAGGACCTTTAGTCTCAGTATCACAAGTTTCTCTTTCTGTTACACCTGAGAGGGCATCACTGGTATTTATCACTTTTAACGAGTCTTCTGACTAATGATAAGCACCGACACTGCATTTCTCACACAAAGGAATCCCATATTCACATTTACCTCACCCACAACACCCCACACTGCTCAGGGAGAACAGATTCCCATTTGTGTCATGGGTTTCCAAATTCGACATCGTGCTGACCCTGAGTCTGAGCAGTGCAACAGAGAGGAAACAGTTTGTTGAGCAGTATATACCAGCTTCCATAGATCCTCATCCCTGCAACTCTGTATTTTTAAGTGATATCGTATTTTGGGGGGTGTAACAGTCTGTGTCACTGTAGTCAAAACAGTAGTTACTGGCTTGTTTAGATCTTTTAAATTGGAATTTTTGTACCTTGAAACAAACACTTTCAGAAGTAACAAAGGCTAATTTCAAAAACAAGTTGGGGTTTTTTGCATGTGGATCAGTCTGGGAATAAAAAGAAACCAGAAGAAATGGCGTTAAATGTAAAATGATACTGCAAGCCTCGTCCACAGCTCTGACTGACAGGCTGCTGACGTCTGTGTTGCAGTGAATAATTGCACATTTTCTCCTGCAGAAGCCAAAAAACATCAGAACACACGTAATGCAACTCCTGCAGAAATCTGGGACCCAAGACTGGGTGGCACAGAAACCCCACAGAGGCCACTGAAGTGAGAGTTTATTCTCATTTGAAAACGTGACACTTAACAAGGACTTAAATCATGTATTCTAATCTAATCACAAACCTCATTTCCAAGACCTGCACCAGGTATTCCAGCTCCAGCCTTGCAGGGGGACTGGAGACTGTGGTTCTGCCTGAACTGATCCCTGAGCCTCAACTATCTCCTGACAGTTCTGCCACTTCCCAAACACCCAAAAACCTGGGAATGTGGGACAGGACATGTCTGATTTAAAACCCCCTAGAACTATTTTCCAACTCTAATTTGTCATTTAGGTCTTACATCTTAAAGGCTATCATTCTGTGATACTTTGGATAAACAGCTCCTATTTTTTTAAGCAGCTTGCCCAGAACATCAGGAAATTTCTGAAACAGTATTTTCCTTTCCTTCTAAGCTGATTAAAACTCCAGGTAAATATCTTGCTCAGACCTATTCTTGTATAACAAGTTAGGCATTAAAACTGCTCAAACACAACAAGCAACATCACAAGATATTTAATTTTTCCAACATAAAGATTTCCATGGAAGCACACACCTTCTCTGCCACCAGGTAGATTCCCAGAAGGAACTCCTCCCCTGCTTATCTGAATGTCTCAGTTTACTAAAAGACATTTGAATCATTTCAAATTCTGGGGCATAATCTCACACAGCTGCTGTTTTTGGCTGTGATGCTTTAGACCCTGCAACTCTTCAGTGGTCTGACAGCACATGTATGGACACAGAAGTTGGAACTTTAACACACGAGGGGAAAAGTTCAAAATGAACATATTTAAAATTAAAAAAAAATGCAGCAATGAGACTGCAGCAGAGGACGTGGTTAGAACGTGGGCTGTGTTGTAAAGTGTTTGGTTTTGAAAGATCCATTTGAGTTTTCATGTATTTCAGGGGGAAAAAATGTGCTGCTGTGGGGCAAATCCCCAGCCATTCATTATTTCAGGAACTCTGGAGGGGAGTAAAAAGCTACCAAGAACTAAAGTGTTATTCACTTTCTTGGCCCATGAAGCAGCTATTATATACTGTGAAAATACTAAAATCCTGGGCTTGTACTGTGGCTTCATCCTCCACCAGATGCCCTGAAGTCGCTTCCCCTTGATCCGCAAACCCTCAACACAAAAGTATTGAAAAATAATGCAGGAGGTTTTAAACTTCAGACAATTATTTCAGCTCATCCCTGTCAAGTTAGAAACCACACACAGCCCAGTTCCCCACGTGTTTCCCATGATTCATGTGAACATTTAACCTAATGAACTCCCAAATCTGAGCACTGTTCAGGTGATTAATATTTTAACTGTCTGAAGTTACCAAAGGAAAACACACAACCAGATATGGAGAAAAATGATACTTTTCCCTAATTTTCCTTTAAACAGAAGTGACACTTCCAGCAGAGAAATAGTAACAAATTTAAAATTTTCCCTTTTAGATAAAAACCACTTACTAGACACCAAAATACCTATTGCTATAAACTAAGCCAAATAAGTTTTTTAAAATAAACTTCCCCAAACTTCTGTGCTCCTTCCATTCGAGCAGGGTAGGAAAAGCTTTTCAGCATAGGTTAAAAGCAAGTATTTTCTTCCCCTCCCAGAAACAGGGCTTGCAATACAACCATCAGCTAAACAAAAAGCTATTTTTGAGTTGCTTCAGAAAGCAATGAACAATAAAACATGAAGGAGTTTTCCTTATTTAAGTCCTACCTTTGTTTATCATCTCAAATGTTTAAAAAACAGGTCTCTGGATCTTTATCCCTGCATTTTAATTCTTTGCACAAAATTAAAAGGAATTCATTAACCTCTTTAAAAGACAAATGGAAGATTTCAATGATAGTGGTAACACCTGATACTTGAGTGTTATTTGGATAAAGATGTTCTCAAACATATAAAAATAGCGTGACAACAATTTTAAATGTTCATCTCAAGGCAACTAAATAGGGGCACACACGCAGAGCAGACAGTGCTCTGAGCTCTCCTTATAAATGTAAAGTTACTTGAATAAATAATTTTAATGTTTAAGACAAGTACCTTAAGCTGATCTCCTGCCTAATGTCCAAAAATGGGGTTAAAGATGTATTTTTCAAGCCTACTCTATCCGTGTGTACATAAATTTGAAAAATGGGTATGTATATGAATAGGTATTTATATAGCATTATACACCTATATATACACATATATAAAGCTAGAAGAGGACCAGAAAGGTTTATATAATCCAAATTCCAACATTTGTATAAATAATTTTGCCTCTACTTCCCTTCCCTTCTGTGAGCCTGTGCCTGTCACTGCAGTGAGCGCAGCTTGAGCAGCCAAACTGACACTGGAAGTGTCACACACAGTCCAAGCACAACATTGTTTCTGAAAACTTACCCATTGCAGCAATTTCTCTGCTAAGCCCTGTATCTAAATCTTAGTGTTTGCTGCTCAAACCACAAATCTGACCTTGGAAGGTAATCTCATGGAATCCAACTCCAAGTGAGAGATTCCCAACACGACCCCACACACACACCCATCGGTTTGGGGAGTTTGAGAGCCCAGCAGCCTTAGTTTGGGCTCTAATTTAATGATTTTATGTTTTCCCTGTCCAACAGCCTCCTGCCAGCCACCACACTCGTGTTAAAAATGAAGATACTGAAGGGGCCTTTGGGCGTCCTGCTGTTCCTGCTGTTGTCCATCGGGCGCCGTACGGAACAATCCACAGCCAGCAGGTCCCCCCAGCGGAGACACCCTCGCTCAGCAGAGGGAGGAGAGGAAGGGAAGAAATGTGGCTACACCTTCCTGGTTCCAGAACAAAAGATCACAGGGCCTATCTGTGTGAACACTAACGGAGCAGGGGCTGGGAGCAGGAAGGACGAAGTCACCCGCATGGACATCGAGAACCTGAAGGATGTGCTGGCCAAGCAAAAGAGGGAGATTGACATTTTGCAGTTGGTGGTGGATGTGGATGGAAACATTGTGAACGAAGTGAAATTACTGAGGAAAGAAAGTCGTAACATGAACTCTCGGGTCACCCAACTGTACATGCAACTCCTGCATGAGATAATTCGGAAGCGTGACAACTCACTCGAGCTCTCCCAACTGGAAAACAAAGTCCTCAATGTTACAACAGAAATGCTGAAGATGGCAACAAAATACAAGGAGCTGGAAGTGAAATATGCAGCACTGACTGACCTGGTGAATAACCAGTCTGTGACTATCTCGCTGCTGGAGGAGCAGTGCCTGAGGATCTTCTCACGACAGGACACCCACGGGTCTCCACCCCTGGTCCAGGTGGTGCCACAGCACATTCCCAACAGCCAGCCCTACACCCCTGTCCTGCTGGGAGGGAACGAGATACAGAGGGACCCAGGATACCCCAGAGACAGAGATGTAAGGCCACCACCTGACCCAGCCACTTCTCCTACAAAGAGTCCTTTCCGAGTCCCACCACTGGCTCTAATTAATGAGGGTAAGTTCCCTGCCCCTGTTTAGGCGACCTGAGAGTTCTCCATTCCAGAGGGAAACTGTCCCAACTACAAAAACAGAATAGAGAATTGAAAGTACCTGGTACAGCCCTTGCTCCTGACTTGTTCTGACCCTTCCACCTTCCAAGGAAAGCCTTAGTTTGCCAAATAGCCTAAATCTGCGTAAGATGAACTGTTGAAATGGCTGATTCTCAGAAATTCCATCTGAACAGTCTGTGTCTTTGAGTCACAAAGTACTGGGGGGTTGAGTTATGGGAATGATAATTCAGTATTAACACAAACATTGATAATTCAGTATTAACACAAACTTTCCAGTATTTACCCATTTCTTTGGTGGTGCCTTCAGCTTCACGTTACAGGGGCTGGCAAAGGCCAACAAGAGAAACTAATTAATCTTAAACAAATGAAGTAATTTTAGGTAGTTCTCATTTATACTTATACGTATATATTTGCCAGAGGATAATCCTGCTGGAAGACCTCCCATCCTTCTATTCTGACCTGCTTTAAAGTGAACATCTAAATCCACCAACACAGTCATGCAATGAATGTTGGGTTGAAATATTCAAGAGTGATAAGTTTGAAAGGATAATTGACTCAAGGCTGGATCCAATTAGATGCACTCAGCTTTGAAAATTTAAAATCAGTCACTACATTTCCAGTAATTTGATGTCCATAGGGGATGGCAAGTTAAAGTAATACATAGATATTATGAAAATAAACAAGAGAATGTTTATCACATCTTCACATATTACATTCTTCAGGTCATTAGATAAATCCATTTATCGCTAGAAATCAAAGCCAGAGACAAGACAAACATCCTTCAGCCCTGAAAACCTGCTGCTCACTTTGTTAACATTTCCACAGAAATGTAATTAAAGTAAGTTCAGGGATTCAGAAAACCAAGTTTTTCTCAGACATCCATTCAGGTGCTTGCTCTTGGCTTCTGTTGGCTTGCCCAGCAGAAGGGTTTGGTTGGGGATTTTTGGGTTTAGCTCGTGATTTTGGTTTGTTTTTTTCTTTCAAATTGCCTTTAGTCACAGTTCAAAGTTCAGCTTGGTCACTAAGATGAAGCCAAGCAGTTATTTGTGACTCCTCTGCACCATCACAACCAACTAGTTGCTCATGTAAAGAACAACTATTTTTATTCAATGTCTGCAGAAAATTCAGGCACGAGCCCAAGTGAAATGCCAGATGTCGTGGGAATTTCAAGTGCACCTCATGGCACAAAGGAAGCAGCTCATACCAAAGCTTGAACTGCGCTGATGTCTGGTCAGGCAGCACAAGTACAAGTCCAAAAAATCACGACTTGCTGCTTCCCAGCAAACCTGCACTTCTAGGTTTTGTTCTAAATGCAATGTTTCTCCCTCAATACACTCCTGCTGCACGTACAAAATGAGTATTATCCTCTAAATTATCTGCCCTGCTTTTCACTAACCCCCCGAAAGTTCAAAACTGGAACCCCTTTCTGCAAGGGAAACCTCAGGAAAACTTATTTTATCATTATTCGGCTTCCTTTAGTACTATTTCCTTGAGTTGAAAGTTCAGGTGTTTCTTGCAGTGCCTTGAGAAAGGGTGGGTTGAGCATAAGTCAAACCCCAAACTCCTCAATGCCAACACAATGCCCAGTTAATGCCTCAGTTTTTTAAAATGAAGGGAAGCAGATTTAACGGGGCACAGAACCAAAACTACATCACAGAAAACAGTTCAAAGATAATGACTATTTATAATGTCTAAAGATGCCAAGAAAGACCAATGAAAACAATCAGAAATAAGCCTGCTGAAGACTTATGGCAGAATAAATACCTGGGCAAACAAGTAGGTACAACATCAGACACAGGAGGAGAAAGCTCCTCACAAATCCTTGCTGACAGAAGGGTCAATGTGCATCTTAATGTTGTGGGTGGAGAGGAAAACTCAAAACATGTGGGGAACAGAAGGATGAAGTTCTGTTTTCTGGGTATTTTGGTTAACTGGCATAAAAACTGCTCTAGAGTGAGGCAGGATAATGTTCCTGTGAATTACAGTTGTCACAATTACCTCAATATTTGGAATAACAACCAGTGCCCCCATATTTACTGCCACTCCTGTTGCAAAAAGTAGCTTCAAGTTAATCAAGCACTTGAAAATCACACACATACTCCTGTTGCTAATACTGCTTAATTCATAATGCAACTTTTATTTTTAATATATGTTCAATTTTATTTCGGACTTTTCTTCTACTACTGCCCCCCAAAATCCTTTATGTGAAGCTTAGACAAGCACAGCTTCTGTATCATCAGCCTAACACAACATCTTGCATCTTAAAATGGGATTCAACTACCAAGTTTTTAAGCTTTCAATTTAAAATATTTAATCCCTTTCCTTCTCTACCACATTTAATTTATTACAGAACACGATCTGCACTCAATCATACATCTAAACCACAGTTTTAGAAGTGAAATATTTAACAGATCATCTTCTCAGGGTGTATTTTCTGCCTCAGAACTGTCTCAGTGACTTAATGTGCACAGCCTGTTGCAAAGGACGAGATGTGCATGAGATGCTTGTGCCTCACAGAGATAATCTATGAAATCTGTAAGACTTCAAGCAGAAAATCCTGTTTTTTTCATTAGTCAGAGCCTCCAGTCTCAGCAGCACTGTGGAGAACCTTCACACATCTCAGCATTCCCACTGAAAAAGATCAGTTCTTATACTGAGAACTTGAAATAATGGTACAAAACAAAGAATTTACATCTCAAACAAGATTTAAGGCTATACACCAAAAGCTGTGGGATGTGCTGGACCTCCTTACACTAAGGACAGAAGTTTGTCACCTCTCACACAGACAAACCTGAACAGACTGGGATAGTTCTGTCTGCCTTGATAACTACTTAAAATCACCCCAAACACCTCAAGGGAAAACATTCCTCCTCCAGTAGAAATCATGTGAGACAATACCCAGCAGATTTAAACGAGCTGCTCTTAATGGTCAATTAACATTACCATAAATTAAGACTTGCCTGTTTACAGTTCTTCTAAGGCAGTAAATGTTTTGCAGCCACATTTCTGAAACAACATCCCAGTTCAGTTATAGAGGACCCAAATTTACTTCGGACACTTCAAGGACTGTCCAAGGCAGCAGGACTCACAGTGATGGCTCAGTGATGGTGTCTGTAACACCCCTGGTAGTTCTGTCAGAGCCAGAGGCTCCAAGTTCTCCTCATTAGATATAAAAGCTTTACACACCCTAATTAACACCAAATGCTTTGTGGAGCTCTTGCTAATTACATACTTGTCTTCCTGGCAACTACAAGTACCTGCAACTCTAAGAAAAGCCTGAGTTTCAACTTGCTTTTGTCACACAACCTTCATCTGCAGTGAAAGTCACTTTCCCTCCACCTCTGTTTTAGACTAAAGAATAACCTCAGCAAAGGTCTTTTGTGCTGCTTTGCCCATGAGCTGCTTCTGTGGCTGATGAGTTCTCTCTGAACTTCCAAGAAGGTTTGAGAAGAGCCTTCTACAAGTAGAGGAAAGCTGTAGGTAATTTATTTTCAGGTGCACTGAGTTGTCAAAAAAGGAGAAAATAATTCATGAAAAGCAACAAACTTCAACATCAAGAGCCAGAGTATAAATCTTTGACACAGTAGACAAAAAAATTGGGTGTTTGCAACCAAAGTCTATTATTTGTTTAGCAAAAGCAAGTCTTTGTTCAAAAATACATAAAGAGAGAGGATATTGGCACGTTTATTTCTAAACACACAATCTCAGACAGCAACTTTTCCCACTGTTTTCCATGGTAGCTTCGTACCTTGAGTTCCTGACTTTCCCTTACAAAATATTCCCTAACAATGGGCACAAACTTGAATGCCACAGGATTTCTTTTCCCCAAGGTCCATTCAAAGACTGCCAACAAGCCAAGGATGCTGGACATTCCAACAGTGGCATTTACATGATCAAACCTGAAAACAGCAACGAGCCGATGCAACTGTGGTGCGAGAACAGCCTGGACCCTGGAGGATGGGCAGTTATCCAGAAGAGGACAGATGGATCTGTCAACTTTTTCAGGAATTGGGACAGTTACAAGGTAAATTATGGAATGCTGACAGTCATTGGGTGAAGAAAGGGAACTGCAAAGAGTGGGCATCCCTCAGAGGCAAACAGATTCCAGTGGGAATGTCCTGTTTCCCTCAAGGCCTTGTTAACTTTGCAGGAACCACCTTGTTGTCTGAACTAACCTGTGTTTGTGATTACAGCACAACTGGGGGGCACAGGGTGCTCTAGACAGGGACTGGGAAGTCATTTGTTACAAAGTTCTAACCACACACATGAGTTTTATTAACACACTGAGAACTGCAGTAGGGGCTTGGAAAGATGAATTGTCTCCCTTTGGAATAAGCAAACTCAGCCAGTGGAATTATTCACTTAAACACATTAAGAGATTTCCAGAGGCTCAACTTAGAGATAGTCCTAATAATGAATTAAAGGAAATTATCTCTAAAGTTCTGTTACACATCAGGCTGGTGAAGGCAAACACATTCCTGTGTGTTACTGTGATATTCTGCACTAACAGGGAAAGCCTGGGATGAGAGGTGGATGCTGACTTGGAGCAATCACACACTAAACAAGAAATTTGAAAATCCATTTGGTTGGGGTTTTTAAATAATAATAATGTGCCCACTTCATATCTAGAGGACAGCTTTCCCCTACAATGCTGTGCTGACTTTAAATGGGTGTACAACTGCCACATGCAGTGTATCTGCAGATAGAACTGAGCCACACTTAACCCAATCAATAATCTAAAAATACCATCACATACACAAAGGAAATTACAAAAAACCTACAAAAAATCAGCACAATGAGTTTCATTTCTTGCCTTCTTGGAATTGAATGATTCAAATGTTAATCATCAAATCAGTAATGAATATATAAATTATTCCATAAATAAACTAACAGTTATTCATAGTTATTCTCAGAACAGTATGTGATTGGTTTGGGAGTTGCTAAGATGTTTAAGGCACTTATGGAGCACCTTATAAAGCAACCATAAGTATTGTGAATATAATGCAAGACCAAATATTACGAACACTGGTGCCCCTGGGGAAAGAAGACAGCAGATAGGAAATATCAATTCACAACAACCGTGCTGGCAGTCTGTGATTCGAAAGGAAAAATGCCCTTATATTTCATTTCTGAGAAATCCTCTGAAGAGCACAGACGAATTGTGTGATGAAATTTACAGTCAAAACCAACAGTAGCTGCAAAATGGAGGCAAGAAAAAGTTATCTGCCTTGAAGACCGAGACCACAGAGACATAAATTACCATTTTCAACCTGGAAATACACCCCTGAAATTCCATTACTCATCCATTCTTACAGATCCCCTTAGTTTGGCAAGAAGTGTTATTGCCTCAGTTTCCCTACTCCTGCTCCCTTTACTTTAAGAAGGGGACAGCCCAGACCAGGTATTTTGCCACATTTATCAATTCTGGTACCATTTTGTGCATCAGGTGTTAAACAGTCAGCCAGAAACTCAAAAGCTTTCAGTGCCCAAGTTCCCCTGGTTTATAACCAGAGAGTTTTGATGAACAAGAAAACCCAAGCCAACATCACCTTTGTGCTCTTGTCCCGTACAGAAAGGATTTGGGAACATTGATGGGGAATACTGGCTGGGACTGGAGAACATCTACAAGCTCAGCACCCAGGATAACTACAGACTGTTGATCGAGCTGGAGGACTGGAGCAACAAGAAGGTCTATGCCGAGTACAGGAGCTTCCGCCTGGAGCCCGAGAGCGAGTTCTACAGGCTGCGCCTGGGCACGTACCAGGGCAACGCCGGAGACTCCATGATCTGGCACAACGGGAAGCAATTCACAACACTGGACAGAGACAGGGACATGTATTCAGGTAAGGAATGGATATTCCAGGAGTTATGCCTCCTTTAAAAACATGACATAGAACCAAAAAAGGAACCTAAGGTATGACAGGAACTCTACTGAAAGGTGCTTCAAATCAATGATGACACAAATCACACCGGCAGGGTTCACACCTTCCAGTCCCTGCACCAGTCACAGGTTCCAATTCTATTACTGAAAACACACTTCAGCAACTTTCTGTTCAGCTCATCACCTGCACATGGCCCTGCAGCCAGAATCCCTGTCCAGGTGAGCTCCAAGTAGTGCTGCTGCCACAGAACAATAATCACCAGGATTTAAAGCCTCTGGGCAGCATGAAAGGAGCTGTCACAGAATCACAGAATTAGTGAGGTTGGAAAAGACCATAGAGATCATCGAGTCCAACCTATCACCTGTTCCCTAACCTGTTGCCGTCCTGCTACCAACACACCATCCTACCTATAACACACTACTCTAATATCTAGGTCATGTCACCAAGTACAGCATCCAACCTTGTCTTAAACACCTCTAGGGACGGTGACTCCACTGTCACTGTGCAGAGGCTCAGTTATGTACCAATACTTGAGGGAGGGGCAGATCCCTTGGTTTTGTTCTCCTTAAAGCACACTTGTGTATTTCCACCAGCTTTCCCCTTAGCAGGAAAGGAAAGGTTGGGGAGTGTAAAACTTCAACTGCTTTTCCTCAGTTGTCAATAACCATAAAGCTGGACAAATCCTGCAAACCCTCAGACAAGCCTGTAACAGTGAAAACAAGTTACAAGCCAGTCTCTGTGGAAGTGTGGCCCTGCCTGCTGCTTGGGGCTGCATCAACTCACGTTGCTTCTGCTCAAGTATTTCTAAACAGCACATAACCCGAGTTCCTTGGATGTTAGCTCATGGAGCAGCAGTGCTGGCAGGCTGGGAGGACTTATCTCCTTCATTTTCAGCTGCCACATTAAATGCTGTGTCAATAATCCCCCTCCAGCAATGGCTGCTGTTACAACACCATTTGTAATTTAAGTGGAAGCACCAATCGCAGTGACCACAAAAGCGCTTCCAAGTTCTCTCTGAGCAAAAGCCACGATACGAAAACATTGAACAGCCTCCATTTCTCCCCTTTAAAGCTGATCCATTTCCCTCTGTTCCACAGGAAACTGTGCTCACTTCCACAAGGGCGGCTGGTGGTACAACGCGTGTGCCCACTCCAACCTCAACGGGGTGTGGTACAGGGGAGGCCACTACAGGAGCAAGTACCAGGACGGGATATTCTGGGCTGAGTACAGGGGAGGCTCCTACTCTCTCAAAGCAGTGCAGATGATGATCAGACCTATAGACTGAGGAGGAAAATCCCTCAAGTGATCCTGTATAAACTTCCCAGTGCTTGAGATCCAGAAAAAAAAAATAAAGTGTTCCTTTTTAATCATTATTTTGCACAGTCTGCCCCTGCACAAAGCAGGTCCAAGGTTTTCCTGTCTCCTTTTTCCCTCTCCTTGTCTAGAGCCCCTTCTCTACTGTGACAGACGGTGTTTTCTTTTAAACACACATTCACAAAAGCAGATGTTTATGCTTGCAAAGCATATTTATCTTTTTGTTCAACATACTTCGTATAAACAGTCGTTATGGCTGAGAAAAGATTTCCAAATACATGACAATAGATAAGCTTTTTCCTCTTCAAAAAGCTTATGCTTTTTCAGGTCAGCTCAACCCTTATGTGTAAATATGTGAAATGACATTGTCTTGCTTTAATGTGAAAATGGACTAGTTATTTAACAATTTATTTAAAAATGTTGGTATTACTTTCAATGAAACTTCACCTTCCTGTTTGAGATTTACTCCAAGAAGCCACACAAAAAATTGGAGACATTTTAGCTTTGCCAGCAAGAGAGATTTTTGCAACGAATAATTATTTCAATATGAAGTGGCAAATTAAAGACGAAATATAAAATTTCTGAAGGAATTCTCCACACCTTCTGTAAAACACTCAGGCAAACCATTCCTAACTCCCATGAGGAGGGCTGGGGGCAGACCAAGTGGCACAAACTAATTTAGAGAAAGACCAAGTCTCTGAATATTAGTTTTTCTCTAACACAACTTTCTGCTGTCACAGAGAAACAAAGGTCAGGACTCAGCTCTAGAAACCAGATTTCCACTGGAATTAACATGTGATTTAATGACTTCGTTAAAAAAACTTCCAAAATCAGATACAACACATCATTTGTTTCAGCGACCAGAATCTCCAAAACTGAAGCTTTGTTCCTAGGATATAAAATTATTTAATAACCCCATTTAGCCACACAGGTTGCCTGATTTAATTTTATATTACATAAAAGTAAATATGATGTTCTCAGCTGTAACCAATGGATTTGTTTAGCACCTCATACGTGCCTTCAAGATTTTGAGGAATTCACCCCTGTTTAACACAAGAAACCCTAGTACCTAAGAGAATAACCTGATGTTATTGTTATGTTAAATTGTTCCATATCAATTGCTATGCAAAGTCTCATATGTAAAAAAACATATGTTAAAAAAAAAAAATCTCTATTTTAAAATAGTCTTCTGCTTTCAGAACACGCTCCCTGGAGCAGATAAAGCTTCATTGATGATAAATGGCTGCAAGGGCTGTAATTAAATCTTTGGTCAAGAGATCAAAGCCAACGCGTTTCCCCAATATTTAATTGGGGTTGGCAGTGGTGGGGAATGGGTCCCAGCATATTCCATACCCAAATTCCATGAATTTTAACTGACACAAATCTTTAGGATTACAATTCTGAAATTGTTCTTCATGTAAGGAATATTTGTTTGTTACAAATCTCATACAGACCTCATTGATTGAGTGTCCTATAAAATGCTTTTTAATTGCAAACGCTTACAATTCAGACTCCCTATAGCCTCTCCTTTTTTCCCTATGGTAGCTGGATAGAAGAGCAGTTCAGGTAAACTTAAAAGCTGAAAAATTCCCTCCAAAATGTTCCTTTAATGAACACTTCTGACAGTTTTAGTTCATTCAACCGACAGATTTCCTCTCCTTGGCAAAGAGCTCATTTTACCCCAAGAATCTCTTGCCTGCTACAAAAACAGTGTTTGTTGATTCAGTGCAGTCAGTGAAAGGTGTACTTTGCAGAAACCCCCAAGTAAAATTAGCCTGCACTCAGCCTTTTAATTAAATCTTATATATTAGACATGTAAAAAGTGAGTCTCCCACAGCTGAAAGCTGCAGGATGACATTAACTAAACATTATTACAAAATACACCCAGAAACCTCGGGCTGCACAAATGCCCTGAAAGGAAAGACTTCATTAAGTTGCCAATTTGAGATTACGAGGAGGGAAAGCACAGCATCTCTTTTTCGGGTTGGTTCATACCCTGTACAATAATTCACTTCCAAATGCATGTAATTCTCCCAGTTCAGAGCTTTGGGGCTGAATTTTCAAAGCAGGGTGAAGGACTTCAAGAGCTCTGTGTTTTCCCTCAGTTTTTTAGAGAAGATTTTGCAAAGAGGCTTCAGCATCCTTAAGCTTCTTGCCCTGGACTTTGAGAAGCTGCCAGTGAAGGACCGAGCCTTCACCATTCCTGTCCCATCTCTGCAGATTTAACCAGTCAGACCTCAAGAAAGCTTAACTCCTCCTAAACCTGACACACAGTTTTCACATCTCCCCAGAAAACCTACTGCAAACACTATCACTGAAGTAGCTGAATATTCCTCTCAGATGAATACTTGTTTTCAGTTTTCAGCTTTTCTGTCTCTGGATAAAACCCCTCAAAGACAGCTACAAGAAAATATTTCACAAGGTAGTAATGCTTAGTTAAATAAAAATCTTAATTCTGATGACACGGCTCAGTTGTTTCATTGCGCAATCTCAAATTAATCAAAACTCTGTGATAAAATAGTTTTATTTCCTCCCCAGTTAGATGTGGAAGGACATCATTGTCTTGTCCCCAGCAGGTCTCAAGACAACAATCTGTCCTTTGGCTCCATTCCCACTGCAAATACTGCACCCAAAAAGCATTTAAGCTTTATCTTACAACGTCAGGATGGTCACAGAAAAACCTCCTACACCTCCATTTGATATTTGGGTATAGAAGGGTAAATTAAGGATCCTCTGAAGGGTAAAACATTGAGCTGAAATTCTGTTCTCTGCTCACCTTCCCTGTGCCCTTCCAAAGGGAACTTCAGAACCAGCAACAGTGTTTTCCTTTCAGGAATTGTAACTTAGAGCTGATAAGCTTAAAACAGTAACTAAAACAAGCAACTAAAGTTACTTCTGTTCCTAATTACTCTTAAATCAGCAAAAATGCCTGGGGAAGGAAATCTGAGAAGTAACACATCCACTCAGGTCTTAGTGGAGATTAAAGCTCTGATCAAATGAGAAAACTTGGACTCAACCATCAACCCTCCCCGACGGATCCAGATTTATCCTAACTGCAGTTCCAAGGCAATTTTGGGGGTTTTGCCACTTACTTAAACCTTATAAAATTAATTCTAGAGGGAGTGCACCAGTGGGCATTCGCTATTCCTTTGGAGAAATAAAAGAGGCTTTAGGAAATTCTTCATGTCACTGGTAAGAACTGATATCACACGAAACCAGGTCACAAATTCTTCAACTGCAGCAGGTCACAGCAAAGAGCATTTCTTTCTAAACAGAATTATATATTTCATTTCAAACTATAACATCAAGCCCTAAGCTTATTGTAATGCAAAGCTGGACAAGACGCTTTTCCTGTATAGAGGAAAACATCTCTAACAAAACATTAAAAATTGCTTCCCAACGTTTGGCTTGGGACTTTTATGACCAGTGAGAAAACAATTCGAGCCTGGTTTCATGTTTCAAAAATCAGGGCATTTAGGTAAAAAGCTTCTGGAAGGCCAGAAGTGTGTACATACTGTATGTGTACTCACCTCTACGTGACCATGAGATGTCACCTTGAACTGAGGCGCCAGAGCAACTCATATTTACAAAACCACCCAAAATTAGATATATTTTGCCTTAATTGTATGTGACTATCAAGGTGTGATGGTATCAAACAAAAGCCATGTTAAGAAAGCCCCCTGATCGCTTTAATGTATCTGTTTAGTTAAGTAGATGAGCTTGGCAACAAAACCAATACATATTAAACACATTTATCTAGATTTTAGATACACAGGAATATAATTCCCTTCTAATGACTCCATAAAGCTGAGACTGTCACAACAATGCAGCTTCTCTTGTCACCTTGGTGCAATTAAATGCAGCTAAACCTTCAGATTTTAGCACGTTCCAAACCACAGGATCTACATTTATCTCAGAGGCAGGTCCTTTACAGCTTCTCATAAATTAAACCTCCTCATTATCATGAGTCAAGTGTTCAGCTGTAAGAGCACCAGGAGGGGTAACAACAGGGACTTCTCCACAAGTCAGTGAGTGCATTTGTACAACATGTGTGAAAATAATTCCCCAGAGAAGTGATACTTCGTGTAAAACCTGAAGTGTTGGTGAGGTCTAACAGGCACTTTCTTGCTGAAGTTCTGTCTTGTCACATATAGAGTATCCAGAACCAACCAGGGGTTACAGATTCTTTAATGAAGCACTGAAATAGTCTCAGAAATGCTTGAAAGATGATGTTTGGTTTGTGTAATGAGTGGAGAGAGATGCTTCAACTCACCTAAATAGGGAATACAAGGAGTCATCTTCAAGCTGCTGATATAGTCTCTAAGCCTTTTGTAATTATCTTCTTTACTCATGACATACTCCAGTTTGTCAAAGGTGGCTTTATCCTTCCGACTCAGTAACTGGGGAAAGAAAAAAGAAGGCAAAATTTAGGCTAGAGTGGTCATTATGTTCCTTATAAGCACACATTTCCACTTCCCTGATGTTTCTGTTATTGGTTTATTTCCTTTAAAATACAACTGCTTCAGAACCACAGCATTTCCAGTTCCTACATCCAGCTCTCCATGGCACAAACACACACCACCAAACTAACTCCTGCCTTTCAGGAGAAAGCCACTTGTTCAGAGTGAATTACAGCAATTAATTTACATCTTCAGCTCTGGTTCCAATCTTTGGGTGAGCAGCATCTCCTCTTTTTTTCCTATTTCCTCTTCCTCTGTCTCTTGGGCTCAAAGGACGCAAAGAACAGTAAAGACAAATATCCTATGAACTTCCTTGGAAAGGCTCACAATTCTTTTCCAGTTCATACATTAAGAGCAGGATTTATTATTCTCCAGAGCTCAGAGTGTGCACAGGCAATGAGAGAAATTTCAGACAAAAGCAGACATACCGTCAGAAAACATCAATTCCATCTTTTTTAGGAACATTAGATTACCAAGCAAATATGTAACGCTCTTGATTCCAACCATATAAGGTGGTTTTGGTTTTTTTTAAAGGGAATGAATACACTTACAGCTATTTTTCCTGACTTTCTAAGCTGAGTTGATTGAGGGTTGCTATAACCCATCTCAGAAATGGAGAAGAAATCCTTCCTCGTGCAAGGTTTTGGAGGGGTTACTGTGTAACTTACTCAAATTTAACAGCTCGAGGTACGTTTTCTTGCTTTTAATATATAGAAAGCCAAAGAACTACTGCAAGAAATCATAAACTGCACCTCCAGGACAACTAAATCAGTTTGCAGAGCACGTTCCTGGGAGCTCTCCTGCAATTTGGATTTGTAAAGGCTTATGGAAGATGATGAAAAGCACGGACTTACTTGGGATTGTGTGAGGAATGGGGGATTCCAGAGGTTGGAAAAGGGGCAAACTTTAAACACTGATACATGTGGCAACAGCAAACAAATCAGCTTCCTAAGTGCAAATCTACAGCCAAGGAGGAAAAGAAACTGGGGACTCTCAGGTCTGATATTAATTAATTTGGGTATTATTAATGTATATGATTAGAGTTACATTTAGTTTGAGTCATGTAGAAAAAGAGATCTAAAAATGGATTCAGCATCACAGTGACATGGAAGTGTTGAGGCACCAATTCCTCAACATGACAACGTTAAAAAACCCAGAATTTCTCCTCAAATCATTTTCAGGTGTTAATTTCATTAACATTTCCTTGGAGAGAATCTTGGTATTCAGAATGTCTTATTTAACTGTGCATTTGAAGAAATGCGCCCAGAATTCCTGAGGAGTATCTTGGCAGGAGGGAATTACATTCAGTTTTGCTCATATTTATCACCTGAACAATGCTGTGATCACTTATCAGGCACTTTTTGGAGCATCCAAGGATACACCGACACGTTTCCAGTGAAGGTTTGTAGTTCTGGTTAATGGTCTTTTTATATTTGTCCCTTGCACAGGAGTATTTCAGTCACTTGATTCTCTCTGTCACGTTTAATGTCACAGTTCATCTGAACCAGCTGGAAAACTACAGAATGTCTGGCTGGCCAAGGACTGTTTGTTAAGTTCTGAGCCATCAATGAGAAGTAATTCCTGATATTCTTCTTATCAAGGATACAACTATATAAAAATTACATTAATGCCAGTCAAAAAACAGATGCCAAATAAAAAAGTTTCCAAAGGGCATCCTTCTTTCATAACTGTAAAAAGGTAGAACTACAAACATATTGTCTAATGCAGTTATAAGTATGAAAATAATTCTCAAAACTCTGAGGACAAGGGTCAGATTTAGTTATCAGTCAGAGAAACAACAAATCTCTTTACGGCAACTGAATCAAGAGTTTCTGAACATCTGCTCTCCATAGCAAAAGAAAAATTCCAACAGAGTAAAACCCTAAATGATTAAGGTATGATCCACTCTGGCATTCAGAATTTTCCAGCAACTAAATACAAAATAGCCTCTGGCCAAATGAGAAGTCTCTGCATTTAGCAGAATCTGCAGGGAACTATTTTTCAAAGGAAAATATTTCTACGCCAGAATGGAAAAAAAAAAAAAGAAAACCAAACCAAGAGGAAACCATAGACTTCAGAGTATACAGAATAAGATGAAAGCTCTCTGTAATAATTACCACAGCCTTGAAAACAGAATGTTGCATTTATCCAAGAATAAATGACCCCCCTCCTGGTCCTGCTGCCCCCACTTACCGCCCACGTCTTGGTGAGCCTGAAGATGGGGGCACTCTGCAGCCCTGACACCACTGCCATCAGAGCATGGAGATTGTTCAGCTCATACAGTTTCTGAGGACAAAAATACACGTAGAACAACATTATAAACAATAAACAACACTCCAAGTGCTGTCAATAATGATCACAGAATAAATAACAGCATAAAAATGCAGAAACCTTGGATGTTGTAAAAGGAAGAGTGACAGTGAACTGCTGTGCATCCAGACCTCCTCACTTTTCATTACTGAGTTTGAATTAGACTGTACTACCTGTTTCAGAGCTCAAAAAGAGCCCTTAAAACTATCAGTACAGACACACATCTTGAGTAATACAAGTGCCAGAAATTCCCTCACATTCAAATAAAACAAATTCCTTTCATAGCATCCAACAGTATTTAAAGCTTCTCATGCCAGAAAGGACAGACCGGTGAGTGATGTAATCATGGCAGCACTTAAAGTTTCCGCAGCTACCAAAGAACCCCAAAAATACCACTGCAGGATGACATCAAGGAGGTAAATTCCAAAAGCCACATACCTGGAGAACCTCTCTCACTGAACAATTTTTGGGGTATGACAACTGACCAGTGGGAAGCAACCACTGATCAAAATTGAGCAGAGAAAGCATCAGGATAAAAGAATTTTCTTTAAAACTCCCCACAGAACACTGCTGCAAAGGGAGTTCTTTTACAAAAGCCTTTTCAATGTAAATTCTTACCTTTGCAGTTTTAATGTAGTGGCTCAAAACTTCAGCTCGTATTTTCAAAGTCTGGGCATGCAGAATCTCTCTAACCACCCAGAAACTCACCTGAAAGGAAGAAAAACTGCCTTTAAAAAAATACAGTTTCAACATTACACTTTTAATGGTTTTATTTCATTTTATAAAAGTATGATCTATGCAAACAGACTCCACTTCAGGCTCAGCTTGAGGAGGAGATCTCACAAATACAAACCCAACGGCAAAACGCTCGAACTTCAAATGATTTTATTAAAAGTTTACAAATCAAAGGAATAAATAATTGAGGTACATCTGTTGGTTTTGCTTCTCCACTACCCAAGTGGAACAGAACCACTGAAAATGGTGCAGGAAGAATGTACATTCTCCTACACAAACACCTCTCAACCTGTCACATGGCTTGGGTTTTTAAGTGTTGCTAAAGCACTTCTTGTAAACTAACACTGTGTGTGTTTTGAGTTTCCTGCTCAAAATTTCAATTAAAAAATGAAATTACATTTGCAGTGAAGTTACAGTGATGTGATGAAAACTGGGAGGTTAAAACACAACAGCTCCTTGGAACTGAAAAAGGGAAGAATGACAAGGAAACCCACAAAAAAATCCACACAAACATCTTGTGTGACAACCACTTTCCTTTGGTTTGTTTGTCTAAGGCTGTATTAGCCAGGAAAGAATTAACCAAGGAGCTCAGGTTTCTGTTCACTTTCTTTTTTCTTCGTTTTCTTTCCTCTCTTTTTTTAAGCAAAGCATCTCCAGATAAACTGTCCTCCCCACAAACAAAAAACGATCCCACATGAATGGCCTTACTATAAAATACAGAATACAAAACATACTTGACAGCACTTCAAAATCTGATGTGTTCCAAATATTGAAAAAGAAATTATTTAAATAAACCCTTCTGTTCCTTCTTCATGGAAATCATCTGTACTTGTTCTATATATTGTGGTTATGCTGCTTTAAATCCTCTCCTGCTGCACTTAAATGTCATTTATCCCAGTATGGATCAGCTGGATGAGTCACAGCCCTGATACCAGCTCAAAACAGCACCTGAACCCTGAAATACACAATTGTGTATTTAGAATCTTCCCAATTAAGGTCAACCTAGAAAAACAGGCTTCACTTTGGAATTTACCTGTTCTTGAACCACACCTTAAGCTTTTTAAATTATCCCACGTTTGCCCTGTCTGAAATAATCATTTTGTTATACTGGTGCTTTTAAGTTCATAATTGACGTCTCCAAAACTAACTGCTGAATTTGCCTGTCTTCTAATGAGCACAGAAAGCACAACCTCTCTTGGATACTTTCTGGATTTCTCTTCCGAGTATCTTCCATTCACACCGACCTCTCCAACACCCCAGTTCTTAATTTCTAATAACCCCAGTTCAATTCACTGCAATGTACAAATTTCTCCTACATATAAGGTTTGGGTTAAAACAAAACAAACCACAAACACAGAGTCAGTAAAACATCAAATTTGCAAGTGGGATCTCTTGCTTTGAAACTGTTCCAGTGTATTGAATCTCACTGACAAGTTTCTCTGACATTTTAAGCTCTGTGGCAGCACAGTTTGAACAAAACCTCAAGAAAGAGGTTTTCAACAGAGATAATCTGACAACCAAGGCAGCAACAGTGACCTCGTGTAAACAGTTACCTTAAATAACCTGTGTGTGTTTGAAACATCTGATAAAAGCTTATTTTCAAAAGGTAGAACCATGATCTAGTCATTAAACCTGGCAGCTGAGCTCTGACAGATTCACCAGCAACAGCTGCAATGTGCAAATATACAACTCACTTTTAGAAAAAAAGCTGAAAAAGGCAGAGCTCAGAGCTTAAAAAAAATAAGAAATGACATCTTTATAAACAAGACTTAACAGCAGATGTGCAAATCTATGGACTTCCATGTCACCCTGAGAATAAGAGAGTCCTGGTATGGAACGATTCAGGTGATTTCTCTTCCTTGGATCTGTTTTTACAGGCACCACATGTAAATTATCACATCACTAATGCTGGCAATACCCTTCTTCACCCTCAGTGGACTCCAATCAACTGCACAGAATCATTGCTGCTTCCAAATGCTACCAGCAGATCAATTGGCTGTGAAGAAGCTGTTAGTGATTTAATATTCTCTTTACTTAAAAAGTGAGAGCCAAATTACACATTTGTTTTGAGAGAGGAGCAACTTCAAAAGCTGTACCAGGAAATGTTCAACTGAATGCAAGAACAACCACCACATAGAAAAAAAGAACATCAACCCCCCTCCCAAATCCTCAACCACACCCACCCAGATTACAACAGATTCTGCGGTCACATGAAATTTGCAGGGTAACATTTTCTCTTTGGTCCACTGGAGAATCAGGCAAGTGTACAAACCCCTCTCCCAGACAAGGATATGAGAAGTACAGTCATACCTCACCCTTTGTGAGGAAGGGGTCTCCCCAAGGACTCGCAAACTGTCCAATTAACAAACCCACGCGGGTCATTAATATGCACACAGGCCACACCCATCACTCCACCCCCAGCCAACCAGGAGCTCTGGGGAGCTCCTCTGCTCCTCCCCACGGGCTCTCCCAGCACAGGGGAGCAAAGGGGAGCATTTCTGAGCCCTCTCTGCCTGGAGAGACCCCCAGAGAATCCCTGGGCTTCTCTTCAGCCAAGCTGCTGCTTCCCCAGCTGCTGCCACCGCTCACACTTGCACTGTCCCTGCAGAGGGGAAGGGGTGTCCCTGGGCTGTGGTCGGTGCTCCTGGAGCCTGGGAAACCTGAACTTTGCAACACTGTGACAACCCAGAGCCCCTTATGGCGGGG